>CM031236.1:46120278-46670213 GCA_018340775.1 Taxus wallichiana var. yunnanensis
ATCAACATCCACACTCTAGGACGATCCTCACATCAGAAGATCGTGACAATCTCTACCGCATCAAAACAAGCCGCCTTTAACTACCTTCTCCATGCCTCGCAACCAAGCTTTCGCTGGTCTCTACGCCGATACGCCAGAATATCCTCACATTGCATCCATAATATTACCTCAAACCCGATTCCAAACTAAAGCTTAAATGTAAACCGAGAAAAAGCATCCACGCATTTCCCTCTTGGTCAAAGAAGAGCTTCAATGACTCCTTTCTCGCTTCCTTCATCTTACTTATTGAATATCCTCAATGGATTTCTAATATCGTACTTTTACTAAAGCAATGTTGGGGACTTCGGATATGCACGGATTTACGAGACCTTAACCTCGCCGCCTAAAGGATGAATTCCTCCCAAGCATTGATCAACTTGTTGATCTCACCGCTTGGCCATGAGATGCTTTCTCATGGATGGCTTCTCGGGATACAATCAAATTTTGGGTAGCCTCGGCCGATCAACATAAAACTACCTTCATAACTCCTCGGGAACCTTCGTTATCGTGTCATGCCGCTTTGGCCTTAAGAATGCAGCGCGACTCTATCGGCCGTGCTATGACTTACATTTTTCATGACATTATACACACTATCCTCGAGGATTATGTTGATGATCTTCTTGGCAAATCTAAACATCGCAGTTGAACATATCGATGTTTTAACCATTATTTTCGATCACTGCTACAATATTGTGTTCGCCGCAACCAAAGAAATGTGTCTTTCGTGTCCTTTCGGGAAAAATTTTGGTTTTATTGTCTCTTTGCGTGGCATCGCAGGTCGATCCACTAAAGTCAAAGCTATCCTAGAAATGCCCCACCTACTAACCTCAAAAAGTTACGTAGTTTCGCAAGGTAAGCTCCAATCTATCCAGGCGCTTCATCTCCCAACTCTGGACGATGTCAACCTTTCCGTCATCTCCTTAAAAAGGACATTGTCTTTCAATGGAGTGAAGAGTGCCACCAAGCCTTTGAGGCTCTTAAAGCCTATCTCGTGCAACCACCCATGCTTATCCCACCTCAAGACGATCGCTTCTTTTATCTTTACCTTTTCGCCACCACCATGTTATAGGAGCCATGCTCGCACATCATGACTCAGAGCATCGAGAACAAGCCGTTTATTACATAAGTCATACTCTCGTGGATTACGAGACTAGGTATACACATGTAGAAAAGTTGTGCCTAGCCCTATCATTCGTGAGCCACAAAACTCCGACACTACATCCACGAATCACAAAACTTTTGTCATCACCAATGCAAGACCCATTCATTATATGTATGCTAAACTCATCTAAACCAATGCATCGCCTTAATGGCTTATGCTCCTCATCAACCTCGACCTTGAATTTGTACACCGTAAGTCGATTAAAGGACAAACTATCGCAGACCAACTCGCGGAAGCTCCCTTTACCCGGGAGCAATTTACCAATTTTAATTTCTCCGACGAACTCATCGCCACTCTTTCACTCGGTAGGAGTCGATCCATGACCCTCTTCTTTGATGGATCCAAATTCCAGCGCGGTGGAGCCGGCGTTGTTCTCATTCCTCTTAATGCCGAGCCTATGCCTTTTCATTCGCTCGATTTCCCCGCACTAATAATACAAATGGAATACGAGGCCCTTGCTTTGGGTCTCCTGTGCCGCTTTTACACTTAAAGTGTCAAGTCTATTAACATTTTTTTGGCGACTCTCAACCGGTAGTCAATCAAGTTATGGGCATCTACCAATGTAAAATGAGGAGCTTCAAAAGTACAAACATTACGTGGATTCACTTTTGACCTTATTTACTCATTATTCTATCCAAACCATTCCCCGCTCCACTAACAAATTTATGGATACTATGGCTTTCTTAGCCTCACAAATTCCTACCTCACCAACTCGACTCGACATATTCATCTTGGTCCAACAACACTTTGGCCCATCTTACTCGCCCCGTGATGTTTGTATGATAAATAATGTGTCTACGCTAATTCGCAGGATACCCGGTATCACCAATTTCACGACTATCTTACAACCTCTGCTTCTCCCACCGACCTTACTAGTAACGAAAACGTGATTTTCTTAAAAGTGTTTCTCGTTATGTCGTCATGGGGGACTCCTCTATAAACATGGCTTTGATGGCATCCTCCTTCGATGTCTAACCTGGCAGGTGGTGAGAGGTCACCTATACCATCCAACAAGTCCACGACGGTATTTGTGGTGGACATTTTAGTGGCCTCGCGATGTGGCCAAACGAATCTTCACCTAGGCTATTATTGGCCTACTCTTAATAACGACTGATACAAATATGTTAAGCGTTGTGTTATGTGTCAACAACATGCCAACCTTCAACATACTCCTAGCCATCCACTACAGTCGCACGAGATCTTTCGCCTTTCTCACAATGGGGTTTAGACCTTATTGGTGAGATTCACCCACCATCTTCGCAACGTCACCATCGATAATCACAAAAGCAATCGAATATTACACTAAATGGGTGGAAGCCATTCCACTCATTTCAACCAAAAAAGAAAAAATCGCCAATTCATTAACCATCACATTATCCGTGGCTCGCCGTTTTGGCGTTCCTCATCGCCGATAACAGAGATAATGGAAAATCTTTCAAAATAAGTTCTTATAAGACCTTTCGTGACAACTTTGGTATCAAACTTAGCTTCTCATCACCTTACTATCCATAAGCAAATGGTCAAGTCAAATCTTCTAATAAAACCCTAACCAAAATCCTCATGAAAGTTGCACGATTCAGAAGCAATTGGCATCGATCGCATCCCCTTCGCCCTTTGGGCTTATCGGACTAAAGATTCGCACTCCACTAATGCCACCCCATTCCCTTTCTGTATATGGTACCGAGGCTGTCTTGCCTCTCGAAATACAAATACTCCTCCCTAAGAATATCTCTTCGGATATTCTCACCAATGATGATTTCCGCCAAGAGCAAGTTAGCCCAATCGAGCTTCTTGATGAGCATCATCTTACAACTCTTGACCATCTTCAAATCTATCAAAACACATCAAGCGTGCTTATGATAAACGACTCCATGAGCGTATCTTTAAGGTTGGTGATCTTTTCCTCAAAGAGAATCAAAGATGTAACCAAACTAGAAAAGAGCAAACGTGGAAAATTTGCTCTAATCGATTGGGCCCTACATTATCACTCATACTTCGGATTGACAGGCACTTACCGCTTAGCTTCGCTAATGGTAAACCTAAGCTCGAACCCTTAATGCCTTGTATCTTCGACCATTATCTCTACTATTGAATTTAGTGTTATATCACTTCTTATCTACCTTGCACTCGCCCCGAGCTCATTTACTACCTCATACATTTTTGTTCCACGATCTCAAAATAGAATCAAGCTCATGTGGTTTGGTCATTACCTCCTCTTAAAGATGCCTTCCCCTTTTTAGTCCTGGGTCCATGACTTAAAAGTATCAAAATAACATTGTACACTTATGGGATATTCTTGAGTCAAACTTCCTACAAAACTAGATGCTTCATGCCAAACGGACATCTAGACCTCTAAGTTATACATAGACTGCTCCTCGAAGGATAGCTATGTGCAAAGTCACTTCTACTATTATAAATACACTGCTCCCCGAAGGACAAATTTATACACAAAACTACATCTGCTACATTTATAAATAGATTGCTCCTCAAGGACAACTATACAAAGTCAGCCTTTATCGGAAGCTTTCGTATTGATGAGCTTTGTAGAAGACCTCAAGAACAATAAAATACATATCCCCACGGAATTCCCGCATTAATCGGCCTATATCCGTAAAAATAAAAGCAAAGATTCCAAAGCACTTTTGAGTCATGGACTTGTCTATTTAGGTTTGGTTCTCTTTTCGTCAAAATAATCACCTTATAATAAGTTCTTCCGCACCCTAGCTATACCAAGCCCACCTCACCTCACCATTCGCCAACACAACAAAACTCAAGGGACGTGACGTATATCCGATATATTGTGATAATACGACTCTGCTTCACCTATTGAATTTTCACTATGCAAGGAACCTAGGGATTCAAGCCCATCCTATGTTAATATATGTGGTTTGTTTAGCTCTTCTCAACTACGGGACACTTCCGCCTCTTTTTACTCGACTCTAGTGGTTATGTGTTGACCTTAATCAGACATGGTTCCTACTTCTGGGTAAGCTAACTTTTGTTTCACCTATACCTACACCAACATTGCTAATCCCTTTACTAACACCAATAACATTACCCTACAATATCAATATTTTTTACCAACCAACAAATTGCCTAACTACAACCAAATTGCTCAAGTCACCTCTCCCGGTCCTAAGGGAGAACTACATCGGTTTGAGGCCCTCCTTGCTTTGGCAATGGGCCATGTAGGCAGCACTTAGGGAGACATGGGGTCTCCCAAGGTTAGCCTCGACCATCCCCTACCATAACATATCATGTGTGATATATATAAATCTATTTGTGTATTTCTATTTGCTCACATTCATCTTTATCCTTTTTCAAAATAAAACATTCAAAACACAACCATTCTTATTATTATCTTAACTCAAACCAACATACATATTCAGTTTTATTTAGATGTTAAACAAATACATCTTCTCTATCATCGACGCTGTAGCGTGGTTGGCATCCTTATTTATTCTTATACTTTTATGAAATTCACTTAGACCCTTGCACTCCTCCCGAATCGGTGGTGATCGTGATCGCCGATGCCAATCACTTGGCCTCTCCATCCTCAAAGGTGCCATCTTATTGGTTCCTCCCACCGATCTCGCCAACATCTCTTGTAACATACGAATACGTCCTCTCGCGTGGAGGAATTCTTGCCTCTAGTCTCTCCACTGTGACTCTACAAACCGCTAACAATCCCGTTGTCTCATTCACCCGTTGTTTGGAGCTGATGAACTAAACCCCTGCATTTGATCTCTCTCCACCGTAATCATAGCTTATGTCAGATGATCACGTACACCTCGCGGCTCGCTACCCACCATAATCTATAGGCCTCTCGTCGCTCCTGTATCCATTACCTCGCGATTGGCTATTATCTCCTGGTCCTTCTCGGAGGTGTTGGGCCGGGAGGTGAGAATGCCGCCTCGGCGCCACAATCCTCATGTATGGTCTATAAGCCATAGGTATATCCTCGAACAAATCCAAATTGTCGCGCACGTGATCTAGAGGAATCCTCTCGTACTCACTTGGCCTCGTGCCCCGCAATCCACCTCAATCGCTCTACACCCTCAACTCCTCGCCTATGTGCTCCGTCACCATATAGTTCCGTAAGGTCTCTAAAAATATCCACAATCGTCACCATCTCCATACCGCCTATAATACTTGATGTCATCTATCACGGCTCAGGATCTCGCCTTGTCTGTTCTCGGACTCATCATCTCAATCCCAACCCTCGCACTCGTCTCCCGACCGATGGGTTGGCCTATCTTGCCGCACACAAACAATGTGCTCATAGGCCCAACAATGTAATAAATATGAACAATCCAAAGTTGTCATCCTCTGTGTTTTCACCGCAGCCCATAAACCCTCGTATAACTCCGCCGATATGTGGGGGTGGCCATGCGAAAGTCACACTCCTTTCTATCATTTCCTAAATAACACTCATCAATGCTTTTGGAAATCTTCCCCCTCCGCCTCGATAATGCATAATACCCCACTCTGCATTATCATTAATACCACATGCCAACCTTGTTTCCTCGGGGTGGTGTGTTGTATACATTGTACCATAAGTGAATGTCAAACTCGCCGTAGTCAAATCTCGTGCAGCTTTGGAACCAAATACTACTGTTATCGCTCCTCGCGCCACGCTAGGTAACGCCGATACACCGGTCTTCTATAATTGGGAGCCTCAAGATCCTAAACACATCTTCCAATGTCACCTGTCATCTCCCCGCTGGTAGATAGAAGGTATTCTTTTCCAGATTCCACCTCTCAATCAACGCCGTAACATAGCATGATTGTGTGCGATTCATGAGTAATAGCTGATTCCACTTAACCCCACACGGTTTATCAACGCCATTCAATTGGTGTTACATCTCGCCAATTCGTGAAAACAAAGCTTGGCACACTATCATTCATCCTCAACCCGCCGCTCGCATACATCAAACGCGACACACAACCATTCAATAAATCAAATCCCCAAGTGTTTTTCTCACATTTCGAAATTCCTACAAGAACTCAAGATCGATTTGTTATAGATAGCCGATACTGAACCTTTACTAACCGATACCGGTTATCTCTAAATGATATCGGTCACTGTCAATCCTATACACCCTGCTTAAAACCACCACCTACGATAATTATTTTTCTCGTTTACTCCTCTCTCTACCTATAAACATACGTGAACACCCTGCTTACCTACCCCATAACACTCACTCTATCCCAAACCCTTGCCTATCACCTTTTTTTTCTCATCTCTACCCTCTTACCTTTTCTCAGCCTATTCATCAAAACATGCAAGAATTAAAATACAACCAAACAGTTTACCTCTCGGGATGCAGCTGCTTGGGGTGGAACTTGTCTTCCCTCTCGTCCCTGCCTGCTGGATGTTTCTCCTCGTCCAGCCATGTTCATCACCCTCTTCAAATATAACTTGCCTTTCTACCTTCTTAATCTCAACCCACACTCACTTTACCTGTCTCTTTCCTCCTTATCACTCAATTCTTTCATGCAATTACCTTCTGTATCGGTCATTCAAACAGCCACAGCATTCGCGTATTTAACTTGTTGCATGACTCTAAAAATAAGAACTTAAGTTGCCGCCCAAGCTTTTCTATTTTTAGAAAAGCTCGTTTTGGAATAACCGGTATCGGTTACCTAACCGATATCGGTCCTTAATCTACCGACGTCGGTTACGTAACCGATATCGGTCACATGTCTCATTTTGCTTAAACCTGGGCCTTTTCTTTATTTTTTACAAATTTTTGTGGCGCCCGCCTCTGTTTCCTACATAACGACACCATTATCAATATTTTTCATCAAAATCACATCAATATATCATCACAATTTCATCAACATCATCTATCTACAATAAAACAACCATCAACACAAAATACGTACGACATTTCAATATCTACATCAAACCCATCAGTATATACACCATTTGGATCTAACTCATCATCTATACACATTAAATTTCAAAACCATCGAAAAAACACATAAAACGCTTTTATACACAATGTCCGGATCAAAATCATCATCTCTATATATATCAATGTTTCAAATATACAACTTACCCGCATGGGGGCCTCTCGTGATCTCAAAATAATACAAAGCCGGCACATGTGCCGCTATCATCGTTACACAATCTCGGCTTGGCAGAAAGGCGTCTCTCATGTCAAAATATACTCGGCTCATAGGCGGTATCAACTATACAACTGTTGCTCAAGCTGCAGCCGTATATAAAACAAGAATAAATAAATGAATCATATGTGGGCACGCATGCCTCTATATACATACCTGTGGATTGCAGATCGGTGTCTATATCCAAAATCCAAAACCCCTCTCTGCTCCAGGATATCTCAGCTCTCCCCACCACCCTCGGCCCTCTCCTCGCTGGTCTCCTATGTTGGCTCTCGCCTCCTCCTGTCACCGACCCACCGGCTATGGCATTGCCCCCCAGGATCTCTCGGCTCCAAGAGGTCTCGGCTCGTGACGCCGCATATGGCTGGATAGTCAGCCCCACTACCATCAAGGACATCCTGATAATACGGGCCTCCGCTCGCCTCCATAACGGGCCCATGCCACCATGGCCGCTGGGCTGGTCCCCGACTCCTAATAGATAGGGGCCCCTACCTCACTGGGCACCTTTGTGCCTGTGGTGCACAGTACTTTACTCGCACTCTATGCTTTATGGCTGTAGGTGCAGGTGCTTGGCGCTGCACTGGCTGCGTTGGTGCCTATGGCTATACCGGTGCCTCGGGCCTGATTCGGCTCGTGCACGGCTAAGCACCGCCCCTGTAATACCCCGATTCGTGCTGTGTAGCAGCAAGTGCCGCCTGTAATAATCGCACTGCCCTGGGAGGTGGTCCTCTCTCTGCTTTAATAGCCACCAAATCTGGCCGCTGACGGGATGTGCTATCCTAGCTGGTCTCTCGACCTACCACCAAACAAAAAAGCACTGCTACACTCGGCATCATCCATCACTGCTGTTTCATCCGCGGTCTCTCGCTACCCAATCGGGTCCACGGCTATGGTGCAAGTAGTGGGGCTCTACATCATCCCTCCAAGATCTGAGGGAAGGGAGGCGACTCATCCTGCATGCAACCCTAACCGTCATCATACCCTCTCTAGGGTATCCGATCATGCTCTCTGTGCCTCCGCCCTACTATCCAAAGTATCTGGATCCAACGCATCTGTGCTGGGCTCCTCTCTCGGGGTGATGGCCTCTCGTAGGGCCTCCATACAATGTCCGGTGTGGTCAAGCCCTCTAAGCATATGATGGTAGTAAGCTACATCCCGCCCTACGAGCACCGCTCGTGGGCTGTGATGACCCCCAACCACCTCTCAAAGCCATACCTATATATATAACTGTGGCCCTGCCGCTGGGCAGCCCTACTACTAGTCGTATACATATGATGTGCTCATATGCCCAGATTGTAACAAAATGTGGAGCAAATCCCAAATCACCTCATCCGCGATAACCCCACAGCTCTCTGGATAGATGCACTCAGGATATACTGGTGCCCAAGCATAAGACGTATGCTCCTTCACCATCTGGTGCAAGACTCCCATCAAAGCCCGTGGGAAGCGGCCTCCTCTCGAGTCCGGGAGGGCTGAAGCATGTGATACTTTTATCATCACCAACACGGCAAGCCGTGTCTCATGTCTGTGGGCGCGATACATGTCCCCATAGGCAATGCTCGAGCTGTGATAAGTCAATAATGCAGTTGCATCCCCAAATACCTGAAGGATACTATCCATAGCCGTCTCCACATCTACGGGAATCGCCTCCCCTACGATCGCAGGTCTAGGGATGCGATATACATCCTCCGGGTAATAGTCATCTCTGGTAGGGAGATGGAAAACATTGGTCGCCGAATCCCATCTCTCGATGAGGGCAACCATAAGGCTGTGTGGTCCTATCCATAGCCCTATACCATGCCTGGACTCCGCCGAGTCCCACCGCGCATAATGGCCACTTTGCATTATCATGGACACACATGTGGCCACATTGGTCTCAATAGCGGGGCATCCGATCCGCATCGTGTTTCTGCCGAGCGTGCCTATAAAACAACCCACTTCATTAGACCTACCCTTTACAAAAACAACTCCTTTAACCCTCTATACCCCTTTTACCCTCCCGACCACACCCCGACTCTATAACACACATCTACACCCACCTATCTTACCCTAAAACATCTACGATATCCCCTTTCCTTATCTCACACCCTACCAATCACCCAGATCTACTCTCGCCATCTAACTATGCCCCTACCAATTTAACACCTCCTAATTCATACGCAACACTTAATCTATCCTAACCGAACCAACCACACAACCACCCCATTTCCCCACCCCAATCACCTTTCCTATCAACTCTACCCCCTCCCTCTTCACCCTAAACAACAACCAAACAACAAAACACAAACAACCAAACAACAAAACACAAACACCAACAACGAAACAAAACAAAAATAAACCTAACTAATGACTGCACGGTCACCTTGACAGCACCGGTCTGCTATAAGCACTTGATATACACCCGGGCGCCGGTCGACATACGACCGACGCCGGTCTACCCACAACCCACTTTGCCTAAAAATTTCGTGACCGATGCTTTGGTGTCGCTCGTGACCGACATCGGTCCACATGCATCACGGCCGAGCCAAACCCGACGGCCCCCAAAAACCCATTTTTTCCTATTTCTACCCTTTTACCCATTGAAAAACCCTAAAAACCTACCCACCCTGCCGCCTTGACCTAACTAACCTACCTACCCACTCCATTTTTCAAATAACTTCAATTTATTCATTATTTTATTCAAAACTTGGATTCCTACCCAAAACCCACATCTAGCTTAAACTCATTAAATTCACAAAGGTAAGAGCTCAGAGCCTACCGGTACGACTACACGTCATCGTGGTGGGATAGGTGGTGGTGGTCCAGCTGGTCCAGCACCTCCTGCTCCTCCTGGCTGTGCCATGGCTCCAAATCTCCTCAGCTGGGTTCTCCACCAATCAAATTCTACCTCCTACTCACTGGGGTCTACCAACCACTCACTTCTCCACTCAAATAATGCCACCTCAGCCGAAAAACTCAACAATATCACTAAAACACCTCAGACAACTAAATTTGGTTTTCAAATTGACAATGTGACAATGACAGGCCGTATTTTTCTTTTTATAGGTTTTTGACCTATAACCGATATCGGTTATATTGTGCCCTCTAAAATACCGATGTAGATCATCTACCGATATCGGTCATAGCTAACCGATATCGGTTTAATCCCTATTTTACCAAAATTTCTACCCTTATTCACCAATCTCCCTTTCTCACCACATCGCCTATACCCTCCTTTGCTAAATAGCCTTTTTTGACTTCATTGGCCACATTCACGGCCGCACCCAACCAACCTGAGGGCCCGACCCAAGGCCGTAATTCAACCATTTCGCCCGACCCAAAGCCGCAACCAACCAATCAAAGGCCCGACCTAAGGCCGCAACCAACCATCGAGGCCCGACCCGAGGCGCAGAACCAACCAATCAGAGCCCGACCGAGGCCATGCAACCAACCATTGGCCCGACCCAAGGCGCGCAACCAACCATTTGGCCCGACCCAAGGCCGCCACTAACCAATCAAAGCCCGACCATGGCCCTCACTAATCAATCGGCCCGACCCAAGGCCACACCAATTAAATACCTCACCCAAAACCAACAAATTACAATTTTATCCACCCATCATGTAACCTTTTGTTCAATCGAGCTCACCTGTTCGTGTTTCAGCATGATTAGGGTACTTGACTTGATCAGTTGACCAACTTTGCCTAGACCGAGACCGTGACGTTTATCTCAACCAAACCAACCATTTGGTACTGCCGAACATGCCTAAACGTTCCTGTACCTTACCCGTTATATCCCCTCGGAACTACTTCCTATGCCTTGGATACTAGGATTATATCACCCTTGTTTGGATAAACTATCGACCTTTGCCTATGAATTGCTTGTTTGCTCTTCAAATCATGTACCCTGGTCGCACTACTACATTTCAACGTGCATCTGCTTCCTTGAACTTACCCCACCATCTTACCATCATCTCAACACCATTTACCCTTTATCAACCCTATCCCTGATTTCACGTTACGTCAATCTATGATACATTTAAGGGGGATTACCTATACCCTTACTTGGGGAGTAACCAATTCTTATTATTGTCAAGGTATCTTTACAAGACAAGCTACATGACAACAAGGGGCTAATGTAGACACCAAATTTGTGTCTTACGACCCCCCGTGCCCCGCATCTCATTTCACAACCTAGCCTCATCACCTAAACCTTACACAATTATTTATTAATTACCTTATAATTAATAAATCCACATCTCAAACCCGCCACCTCATTTCACCACCTCATCATGACCTAGTCCTAACCCTAAACTAACCTAATTAAGACCTATAACTTGGTCTACATCCACACCCATGACTAATTACTCCTCACCCACACCAAAATCAACCTAATAATGACTTGACCAAGCCCACAACTAATTCCTCAGAGAAAAGGAGGGAAAGTTGGCTATTTTACTAAAAATAGCTCACTTTGACTTAACCGATATCGGTTCCTACTCGACCGCCGTCGGTTACGTAACCGCCATCGGTTCCCTGTAAATGACCTCCCCCAACCAAAAACAAAGGATCGGAACCTGGGAATTGATTGGAAGGATCGGGAATTCACTTGGCCGAGCAGAGACAAGTGAAGGAAAGAGAGGAGTTTGCAGAGAAGGACATCAAGCCCAAGACTGCAACTGAGTAACCGGAGCCCAGTGACACTCATCCAAGCATTGGGAGAGAAGATAGCTCATCTTTGATTGTCGATCATCCTACCTGAGCCCTGCCTTCGTTATCACAGTCTTTAGACCTGATATCTCCATCAGGAATTAGTAAGTAGTATCTTGTATGTTCTTTTAATAACATTTCTTGGACTTCTGAATCACAACAATTCTAAGTCTATTCCTAGATCTACTACCCGGTAACACCCTCCATCTAACTGTCATTCCTCTACCCCTACATTGCCCCCAAGAACAGCCCCCATACTCTCTGAGTCTTCTCCATCACCCCATTACCTATCCCCAATCATTTACCAGCCTTATAAACACCATAGCCACCTTATAGCCACCTTATAGCCAACCTTCACTAAAAGCCCCTAAACCACTGCCCCTACCGATATCGGTTATCAGAAACCGTATCCGGTGACAGTGACCGGCATCGGTCACTGTGATTCAAAACCAAAACGAGCCCTTTCCTCTATTGTTTTAACAAGGTAATTAAATTGTAATTTTGCAATAATTTGTGTTAATTCATATTAGTAGGGGAACTGACCACCTTCGAAAGGAAGTCTAATATTTCCTGGGCCCAGGCGGTTCCTCATTTATTGTCTAATTAGAATCGGTGGTCTTGTATTCTTACTTGCAGTAGTCCTTCCCAGGAAAAAAAGAAGTTCTTCGCAATCGACTGATCTCTCTACTACAGACGCGCACACCCTCTCAACATTCAACGAGGTATTCCTCCTACCCTAACCCATCTCTGTTTCTCAAAGGAATGAAAGGATAGAAGTAACTCTATTCCAGGAACGGAAGCATTTCTGTGCGAAACACCTAGCTTAAACACTAAAGGAATCCTAACCTCGATTATGTCTACAACTTTTACCCCTAGTTTACATTGAAGAAAGATTGAACCATTTCAAGAGGGTAAATGATGCCTTTTTCTATAACATCATTTGTAAGTTGGATAAGGGGCTCTCTAAATGTCGATTGACCGATGTGGCTTGGAATGTTGTATCACATTGGGGATTCATCTTCCTTCAATTTCAAGGTTTACCTACCTCTAGGTAGGAGCATTTTAAGGAACCTCGTATCGAGCTTACATGGGTTTTCAAGTGAAAAAATGGGTTCGATGGAGTTAGTAAGATATTTTTGGACCTTCAAAATTTCCAAAAAGTAAGCATAAGGTGGGAATTCATTTCCCAATATCCATTGGCCATTACACTTTCATATTGGCTAGGCTAAGAATGTTATAACTAAAATGTGAAAGTAATCAAGAGGTCTCTCAATTCGATACCTAGCTTGATTATCGATGAGTGTTGGAACTATGCAACTTCATGTTCCTAATATTAAAGATATATGGATTGATTGCAGGGACGAGATAACAATAAGGAAGAAGGATTAGAATCGTCTAATTCTAGATGGAGTATAAAAGTACAACCTTACAACTATTCCTCAATGTTTCGTTGATGATGGGGATGTCTTGGATCCCATTTATATTTAGATGAATGTGGAAATTTTGGGTTCCCCCAATTGATTGGTCAATCAAAGAGTCCATATCCATCAAGGAACAAGCTTCCTAAATTCTAATATGAACCAATTCTTGGATTTTTAAATCAATATTCAGCCCAATGATCCAACTTTTAAAAATTGGTAGTGAATTTTGTGTTAGAGGTGATCCCCTCTCAGAAGATAAAGATAAAAGTGAAGTACTTGGGAAGAAGTTGAAATTCAAATTCTTCAAAGAATGGTGGTAAACCTTCGCAATCTTCTTTTGCTCCTTCTACTACCATATTCAATGTTGATTCCCTTCCCTCAAAAATGCAAGAGACATCATTCGGCCTCATGAAACCCATTCCATTCCCATATCTCCCCCTTTCATCACCCATGTAGTTCCCATTGTGACCTTGGCCCCACAGTGCCACTTCTCTCTCACTTCTCCTTTGCATGTTCCCTCTCCTCCACCTTCCTCATCTTTCTAGATCTCATCGGTTATCACTTATGATACTCTTATTTCTCCTCTCGCCACCTTCCTCTTCTCCAATATCACTCTTGGTACAAGTATTATCATCCATTTCCCTATCTCATATGGGATAAGTATGTCCCCTAGGTTCTCCTCACATAACCCCTTCTCCACCCTCCACTTTTTCATCCATGCCTTCCTCTCCTCTTATGTATTCAATGCAGTTTTTATGGCCATTTTCTACTCTCCTCCCTCCTTGTTGTCTAAATTTCTTACCCCTATAAGTACTACACTCATGATCAATTATCTCCTTCAGAAACACCTCCATATTCTTTCCCTATTGGCTAGTTAGCCAAACCCTAAAGAAGAGAAAAACATATGTCCTTTGAAAGCCTTTGATTTCAGTTCTCTAACTCTTGCCCCATCTCACACATCCAAGAAACTAAATACCATTTCTCACATCACCATTGATGCATCTAGAGAAAGGTTTTCCAAGATCATTGTGTCTGCTGCAGACAAGAGCAAGGAAGACATCACTGCTTCCAACTACTAGATTTCCAAAGTGGCACTTTGGGAGAGTCACTACACAAGGAGCCAACAAGATGTATACATGGCCATGGATAACCTGTTCAAGAAAATCAAAAAAATCTAAGGACACTAAAGATGAGGTGAAGGATAAGGTGGAGTAGTTAACAAATATCCTCCTCTAGATCTCCAAACCAACTCTAATATCCTCTCTAGCTCTAGATAGTTTTGATAATTCATCCTTCTCATAGGTTGATAAGATTGGGTAGAAGGGTCATGCACGATAGATATTTGGATCTAGAGGATCCTTACTCAAGGAAAGAAGTTGATCAAGGACATTGTGGAAGTACACAATGATATAAAAGATAGAATCAATTGTTGAAAAGATGAATGATGAGCTCAATGAAGAATGCAATATTTAGAAATTAATCCTAGAAGCCTTGATTGAACTTATAAATATTGATCCCGGACACCCTTATTCAAGAAGGGATAATTGGTGAGAGAGAAAAGCACTTTGATTTTTACAAGTCCATTGAATTTAAGGTCAATATATTAAGAGGCTAGTGATAATTTGCAAAAGGCTTGAGAGGAAGGTATTGATGTCACCAATAATATCAGTGATGCATTCTCTAAGGTACGCAACCATGTATTGAATGATTACTTGAACATGTTAATCTTGTAGATGATATATTAAATGAGTTCATGGATCTAGTTGAAAAGGAATCCTCGGCTAAAATGATTTTGATCTAAAATTGATTGAAAAACTAATTTTGTGTCAAAATGTGTTGAGAAATCTAGCCAAAACCATCAAAAGACTCTAGAATCTCACTAGAAGATTGTTCAACATACTTGACACATGTGATGTTATGAATCGATACTCATGTGGACCAGATGAAAAGGAAACATAGGATATGATTCATAAATTCCATGAGTATCATACTAAGGAAGTTGAGCAAGAAACTAAGAAGGAAAAATCTGATTGATGATTCATCATGTTTTTCCATTTTGACATCGAGCATGTAAATTTTTGAGATGTTGAGACATTGTTTGGATTTACAAGTTGACTTGGTCATTTAGTAAGAACCAGTCAAGAAGGCTTTAATATGTTTTTCTATTTTTAGAATGTAATCCAAACTACTTCCCCTTTTCTCTCTTCTCCTTCTTTATAAATGTAAAATGTTGAGTTATCACTAGGGAGAGATAATTTTAATAAAAAAATTAAGTTGGTGTTGTAAAAGAGAAACTTTGGGTTTTCAATATTTTATCGTAAGGAATATAAGAGGTGCATTCAAATGTGTGTCGAATGTTATTTCTTTATTTAATGTATTGTTCTTAATTTCAATGTGTTATTGTATTTCTTAAATTCTATTTCATTGCTCATTATTTCTCAAATAAATTTATTACTATTTTATCCCGTGTTATTATCTTCAAATCTGCATTTGCCAAATAAAAACACTTTCCTTCGTTTCTTTTCTTTCCGTTCTCATTTCTACAAAATTTCTCCATTCTCAATTTATATTTATTTTCAAAGGAAATAAATCTACTGGGATGAGATCCCACCCCAAATTCTAGATTAGTGTGGATATTATGTAAGATTATTTGATCAACAAATATTGGAAAATAACACAAGTAACTTCACAAATACAAACACATAAAAATACCCAACAAGGTGAACACAATATTTTCGGACAATTGTCCTGGAAAAACCCGTAGGAAAAACCAATACTACGGATGAGAAATATATTAAACTTCAGCAAATCAAGAGATAAAATACTACTTGCCTCTTCTTGGCGAGAGCTCAGACAATCTCCTAATCCTCCTGTTGATATTCCTCCCTTGCTATCTCAACGCTATCTTTGCGCCTTTGCTAACAACTGCAAGACTACTTACTAACACTGCAAGTTTCTCTAAAAACTTCCTTATTACAAATGACCCAATGACCCCCTTATATACTACTCGTTGAAAATCAACGGCGAGATTAATACAAATGAGCGGTGAGATTAAGACAACTCAATAACCATTAACAACCTTGGTTATGAGGTGTCACCTAAAAGAGTCAATATTAAATAACAATTGTTTTTATCCTAACAATATTTGTTTGACAAAAACAACTATTTTTCTAAATTCTAGGCGAGCGAATATTTGTCCAAACTACCCATAACTAATGTTCTGCTATATTTGGGTGAGGACAAACATTTATCAAGCTACTAAGATTAACACTCCCTCTTAGTGAAGGAAGTTATTGCATGACACCCAACATCTCTCTGAAGAAGATGAATTTTGCCTTCCCGATGCCTTTGTCAGAATGTCTGCTACCTGCTGATCTGTAGGTACAAACTGTAGCTTAACAACCCCATGTTGTACACAATCTACGATGAAGTGATACTTGATGTCTATATGTTTTGACCTATCATGAAACACACGGATTCTCGGTCGACTTGATGCGGCTCGATTGTCGCGAGTGTATCACCGTAGTCTCGACCTTCGACCAAACAAAGCTACTAGTGACTTCCGAAGCCATATAGCTTCACATGTTGCCATCTTAGCTCTTATGTACTCGACTCTGCTTGAACTCAGAGCCACGGACTTACGCTTCTCTTGAACCAAGATCTGACTCGATCCCAGGTGAAACAACACACCTGAAGTGCTCCTCTTGTCCGTTGTACTACTGCCCAATCTGCGTAGTATAGCCCATCAACTGATTCCTTCACCTCGAGCATATCTAATTCCATACTCGATTGTACCTCAAAATAATGCGACACATGCTTTGCGCAGATCAATGCACTCTCTTTGGCTCGACCATGTGACTAAGAGAGTTAAGCTGCAAAAAGCTATATCGGCACAGTATTGACCAAATACATGAGAGAACCAATCAAGCTGCTGTATAAGGTGGGGTCTACATCCTTCTCCCTGGATGTGTCTACCTTCCTCCAATTCATGATCATGGGTGTAGACATGGCTTTGCAATCTTCCATCCTGAACCTTTTCAAGATTTCCATGCAATATTTCCCTTGCCCAAGGAAAATCTCTCCATCTTTCTGCCATACCTCCATGCACAGAAAGTAGTGCATAAGTCCCAAATCCTTCATCTCGAACTCTGCTGCAAGATCCCTCTTGCATTCTTCTATGAGCCCCAGTGAACCTGTAAGAAACAAGTCATCTACATATAGGACAAGAATGAGAATCTCACCTCCAACTACCAAGTAGTAGAGATTAGCATCTGCCTCACTCTTCACAAAGCCCATTTCTGTGAAGTAACTATCGATGCGCTCATACCACGCTCTGGGAGCCTGCTTGAGTCCGTCTGATATGCTCTCTTGATCTACACACGTGGGTCTCTTTTTTGTGTGCTCAAAGCCTTGGTTGTTCTATGTATACCTCCTCTTTGACTCACCATTAAGAAAGCGTTGTCTTGACATCCATTTGATGGATCTGCCATCCCATCATGCTTTGAAATTGAGATTACGGCTCGTATAGAAGTATACGGCAAGCTGGAGCAAATGTCTCCTCGTAGTCTATTCCCTCTTTTGAGAGAGAACCCCTTTGCCACGAACCTTGCCTTATATTTCTCGATCTTTACCATCTTTGCACCGTGCTTGATCTTATAGATCCAGCGTGATCAACCAACGCCCTATCTGTTGGTCAGGCACTACCTCCCACACATCATTCTGCATAATTGAAGTATACTCCTCAACCATTGCTTCTTGCCCACACTTGATGTTGTGAGCCTCGATAGCTAGAAGGTTCACTATCTACCAACATACTAACTAATGCTGACATAGTCATCATACATTTGGTGGTTTCCGTTGTCTATTACTCCTCTAGGAGTACCCACTAACTCTGAGTATTCTTGTGTCTGTTGAACCTCACGGTTCTTCTTTGCCATTGTAGAGGATGAAATATCAACCTCCATGTCTTCTTGATGCATCTCTTCTTGCACACTGTTGCTCCATACTTTGAAAACTCTCTCCTCTGAGTCATGCTTGTCTTAGTAAGCTGTACTCGAGCTTTTTGCCCTTGACTCGATTGAGTGATCCTTGGAGCTTTTTGGCTGCTCACTACGATCATCTCTTGGAAAATCTCTAGACCTTCTAAATGCCTTGTCCTCCATGAACTTGACATCACGTTGAACAATAATCCTCCTGGTCCCGGAATGAATATCGATATGCCTTTGAGGTTTCACTTTGTACCCCCAAAAGTACCCTCTCTCCATGATCTGATCTAACTTGGTACGTGTATCCTTAGGAATGTGACAATATGCCAAACTCCCAAAGATCCTAAAGTGACTGACATCTGGCTTCTTCCCAGTGAATGCTTCCTCTGGTGTCATCTTCCCTAGTACCTTATGTGGAACTCTATTCTGTATGTATACTGTTGTATTGCATGCCTCTGCCCATCAGATAACACGGGGTATATCTGGTCATGCAACATAGCCCTTGATGCCTCCGTTATAGACCGATTCTTCCTCTCAGCAACTCCATTATATTGCGGATTGTAAGGAACAGTCCACTCTCTCTTGATTCCTTCTCTGGTATAGAACTCCTGGAACTCATTGCTTTTGTACTCGCCTCCATTGTACGACCAGAAGAACTTTTATCTTCCTTCTGTCGAATTCTCCACAAGAGCTTTGAACTCTTGGAAGTGCAGTGAAAACCTCATCCTTGGTCTTGAGAAGTATATCCATGTCTTCTGGAGAAATCATCATAATAAAAGTAACAAAGTACTCATACCCTCTGAGAGACTTCGTCGACATTGGTCCACATACATCTGAATGTACTAGATCAAGAACGCCCTTGGATCTGGTGTCACTCCTTGGAAAAGATGCTTTAGCAAACTTCCCCAACACGCATCCCTTACATACATCATCGTGCTGCTCTGTGCTCACCTCAAGAACACTGTCCTTTGTCTCATGAAGTAATTTAAGGGCTCCATGATGGATATGGCCCATCTTCATGCCATAGCTCTCACGATCTCTAAGATTACTTGTTGCTCATGAGTGCCTTAGGAATATCAAGCGCAGCCTATAAAGCCGACCGCTCCTAACTCCAATAGCTATGGGTGATTTCGATCCTTGTGCTTGATCAACACATGTGCCCCTCTAAAGAGTACATTGTACCCTTTGTCTGAAGGACAGAATGAGAAATCAAATTCATCCCTAAGCTGGAACATCTGACACATCATGAAGGGAATCATCTTACCACTCTCTCCCTCACTGAGCTGAGCAGAGCAGTCCCTTTCCCAGTGAGTTGAGTTTGGACATGTTCCCCATAGAGATCTGGATTACGGTGCTCTCTTCCTTATAAGCGGGAGAAGTATTCTCTAACTCTGTCATATGATATGACGCCCCACTATCTATGTACCAAACACTCTGTGAGGTTGAGCTAACCATACATCTTTATGAGTGCAAACTCATCTTCCATTCTACTAGAGCTCATCTTGCACTTTTTGAAGCCATGACTTGCTTCTTGCCTTTCTTTTCATTCTTCTTCCTTTTCGGGCAATCGCTGACATAGTGGCCAAACTCGTGACAGCCATAGCACTTGATCTTGAAGAATCTTTCTTCTTCTTTTCACCTTGTGAATTTGATCCTTTACTAGACCCCTTCTTTGCTTTCCCTTTACCCATTAGGGCAACATTTTCTGTTCCACCTCACTTTTCGACTCTTATTGTTGGCTCCATTGACAAGACTTAGTCTAAGCTCCTCTGAGTGAAATCACTCCATAGTCGATCCCTGACTCGGTAAGGTGTCTCGTCCATTGATGACTTGAACAAAGACATCCCCTTTGCTTAGTAAACCCATTTAGGGCTATTCTCACTAGCTCGTCATCATTTGGTTTGTCTCCAATGCCAACTGCCCGATTCATCCTTGACAAGTCTAAGTCTGGTGAGGTAACTTGTGAGCGTCTTCTCCCTTATTCATCGGGTATTCCTCAACTTTTCTCGAGAATCAACTTCGGTTAGTGGTAGCATTTGCAGTGCAGTGATTCATAATGGCATCCCACATCGTCTTGTTGTATCTAACTCTGCTGATATGTGGAACAATATGATCCTTGACACCGTCAAGAATCAGCCTCCTCGCCTTGGCATCTTCCTTCTTATATCTAAGAGTTGTGTTGCATCTGTAGGTACAGGTACAACAGTGGTCACATATTCCTTGATACCATTCTCTTCCAGCAATAGAGAAATTATGGCTTTCCAGACACCAAAATTTGAGGCTCCATCAATCATGTCTGATCTCTTAAACTCTTTGAGGCCATCTTAAAAGAAAATAATAATAATAATTTTGAAGAGGTTAAACTGGGTTTTATAAACCCTCACTTTCTTTCACCTAGGGTAAATCTCTTCTACCCGAACTTAGCTCTGATACCATGTGAAAAATCTATTACAGTTACTGATTATTAACCTCCTATCTTGTAAGATTATTTGATCAACAAATATTGGAAAATAACACAAGCTGTAACTTCACAAATACAAACACATAAAAAATACCAACAAGGTGAACACAATATTTTTCGGACAATTGTCACTGGAAAAACCCGTAGGAAAACCGATACTACGGATGAGAAATATATTAAACTTGAGCAAATCAAGAGATACAAATCTTTGCTTGCCTCTTCTTGGCGAGCTCAAACAATCTCCTAATCCTCCTTTGATATTCCTCCTTTGCTATCTCTCAGCGCTATCTTTGCGCCCTGCTAACAACTGCAAGACTACTCTAACAACAACTGCAAGTTTCTCTAAAAACTTCCTTGTTACAAATGACCCAATGACCCCCTTATATACTACTCTCGTTGAAAATCAAGCGGCCGAGATTAATACAAATGAGCAGTGAGATTAAGACAACTCAATAACCATTAACAACCTTGGTTATGAGGTGTCACCTAAAAGGAGTCAATATTAAATAACAATTGTTTTTATCCTAACAATATTTGTTTGACAAAAACAACTATTTTCTAAATTCTAGGCGAAGCGAATAGCTGTCCAAACTACCCATAACTAAGTACTTTGTTAAAAAATGACAATTTGCATTGAAATTTACCTTTAACTTGATTTATTGCCATCTAAAAATCACCATATACCTTTATCATTTACGTTGTTTTTAGTGAAAATTATAAATCCCAAACTAGATATTCATACTCATAATGTTGTTAGTGCATGATAACTAAAAATGATGAGAAACCAAATTATTTTTACCCTAGGAATCCATGATAAAACCTCTTGCACTCCATACCTTGTTTAGATTGTGCTATATTAAAATGAAGATTTTGAAGACCATTAGCATAAGATAATTGAAATTACTTCTCCTTTTTGAGGCTTTAAATCTAAGGAATATACTCTAATTCTAGATGAGTTAAAGTTTATACTTTCTTTTTTTGCATTGTATTTTGTGTTCATGTGTTTCATATTTTTCTATTTGTCTACCCCGATAAATTTAGTAATGCCTCTCAAGGAAACCACGTGTGAAAAACAGAGAAGTATATCCATATAAATACTTAGACCAATCTTTGTTTAACAAAATTGTGTATGCCTCGCCGTATATCTACAACTTTTATATCAATGAAGTGCTAGAATTTGGGTTCAAAATCAAGCTACGTATAAACATTGAGTAAGTCTCCTACTACTCATACCTATGATTTATCTAGCTATACAACTCTTCTATCTAATTTCATAATTGTTAATCCCAAATTCCTATAAATTATAGAATGTGTGACATTTGTTAAGGATCCTCATTCCACTAAGTAGTTGTGCACATTTTTACCAAAAATTATGACTGTAAGAAGGAAAGGTGTGACCTTTCTTTTATCTTTGTAAAAAGCCACATTGGTGCGAGCATGCCCTTTTTCCTTGTTGGTAGTTTTTTTATTAGTCAAATATTTGAGTAATAAATCTCTATGCTCAATGATTTTAGATAACTCATGAAGGCTGATATTCGATTTTATTTTCTTCATGTCCTCAACAATGTTATAGTTGGTTTTCATTGAATTTGTTTATCTCTCATTTGTAGCATGTGATTATCCTCCCTTAAGGAGAGTTGGGTTTTTATTATTATTTGGGTTAGATGGAGTGTATCCCTTTGGTAGGGGTATGGAGGTAGTATTTGGCTCATTGTTTTTGCTTCTCAAAACATAATAATTCCTATGATATTACTTGAAAGGGATGGATTTCTTCAATGCTTTTCTGGTTAATTTTCCTCTTGGGAAGGGAAATTTATAGTCTTAGACACCATGAAAGTGATGGATTTAGAGGATTTGGATTCATTTGGGTCCTTGGTATTTGGTGCATATCCTCAAATTCCTTGTGAAGGATTGAAATTCATTACTGAAAACTCAATGCATTCCAACTCACCATGTTTAGGAGTATCATGCACCCTACACCAATGGGGGAGAGAAAACTCATAAATTTTAATGTTAACAACCTTGTTATTAGCAATTTGGTCTTGGTTAATTATTTTAGAATGATTATTTATTTGGTAAGAATAATTTTTTTCTAGTTTTCATTACTTCCCATATATCTCTCGCAATCCTATAAAATTATTATAGAGTTTTAGACCATATTTTATATCCCATATAATTCAAAACTAGTAGATGTTGGAGAAATCACTCTAGATACAAAATCACGCACTATGGGTAATTATCTATTCATGATTGCATACTATTATTCATATGATTCCTAAATAATAAAATTACTAATTAACCCATGTCTTTGGCCATCTCTTCTTTCTTTCGACTTCCACTTTTTGTCTTGCAAACCTTCTTTTCAATCTCACCTCCGAACGTTCATTTTCTTTGAGTCTAGATACCAACGCCAAACTAGGATGCTAGTGCCAGTGCTCCCCATCCCCTATGGGTGCCTATGACCTATTTGTACTTTACTCACATATTTTGGGTCCTTTCTATCTGTTTGAGTATCTTATATTTTTGATATTTGGCATTTTTTGGGGTTAATTACAAAATTCAAGCAAGGGAATCATATAAATATAAAGTTATGTGATCATAATAAAGGACCAAACACTAAGAATTAGCTATCACCACCTAAGGTTGCATCTAAAGGCTATTCAAGAGCATTAAAGCATCCATTCTAACATCCATTTAAGGGCAAGGGACTGCATTATTCTACATACACTTCATAGGAGGGGAGTCTATTATATTCCATGCACACATCTATTACATTTATTTACATCTAGCTATTTTTAGTTATCAAGTGTGACACACACAAGAACCACCTAGGGCACGATTCCACACACAACACATATAGAACTACATCGGCTATGAGATGTAGTGTAACACTTTGTCATAAGATCACCATTTGATGAGTTGAGGATAATCGACCCCTCATTTTGTATTTTTTTAGGATTTGATGTCTCTTTAAGGGTTCTACAGGTGAATACTTCATTGCAGGTTTCCAGCAGAGCTTGGAGATCATTGTGCAACCTACATAGCACTAAAGGAGAAGGACAACAAACAACTTGCCACTTGTAAAATATGAGTTTCTAACATTTTTTTTAGTCACAGTGCCTATTTCTGGTTTGTGGTGCCCATGGAAGTGCCCCTTGCCCTTCTCGGGTGCCCCTATCCAACTCATTCCTCCAGATCTACATTTCCCTGGCTGTGTGTGACGATCCTACCTTCCTCTTCACTTGTTCATAACTTTGGCACAATCCATTTCCAATGCGAATCAAGTTATGTTGTTTTTATCCTCTTTGCAACTAGCATTTCACATTTTATTGCTTAGTTTTCTTGAGAACATTTCTATACTTAATTGTTGCATTTATTTTGCTTTACAATGGAAATCAAATTAGGCATATTATACACATTTTGCTTAATCATTTTGGTGAACATGAATCTTTCCCGCTTAGGATCCTCATTTTTATTTTCTCATGGCTCATTCACTTTTTCAATTCTCTTTGTTTCATTTGCTTAAAATGCACCTATCTTGTCAAGATTCTCTTCACGAAACCTTAGCGACTATGTATCTCCCTATCAACATGTTACCTTCACAAGTCTGCATATTTGGTCATATCTCTCTCGATGACTCTATTAGTTCTAATGCCAATCAATTAATTTATAAGTCTATTCAAGCTTTACATTCTTTATTTCAAGATAAGTTTTAGGCTATGGAATCCACGATTACATCTTTAAAATCTGAAATCTAATGTATTAATATCACTTCTCAAGCTCATGCTTTAGTTCTTTTCATTCTCATTCTATGTCTTTTACATGTGCTCATATTAGTGAGCCTCAAGTCTTTTCATTACTAGAGCCTCTCGCATTCGATCAAAATGTTAAGCAACATGGCATTCTTCCTAAGATCCTTAGTCGTCACTTGATCAGTTTTCAAACTACTCATTTCTACCCTCCTTATCAACTGTTCAAATATCATGGTCTCCCATTTTTCACTTATCATCAAATTAATGGAATAATGAAAATGATTGCTATGCTTTACAATGAAGAATCAAACATCTTGAGCATCAAGGTTTTATCTCATTCACTACACATCATCATGTTACATCATCCTCTCTAATTGTTACATCTCAATGGGTTCCTAAATCTGATTCATCTATATCTAATGAGCATCATGCCATCATTTATAAGGTTCCTTCTACGGAGAGTCAAAAACTACCTAAGAAACCACCTCTCAAAATCAATATAGCACCCCTTCTCTCAAGTCATCTACAACATTACCAAAGTAAAAATATGCAACCACCTCTCAAAATCAGTCCACCTTATTCTCCTATCAAGTCTTCTATGGTGTCATCAATTCCACCTAAGTTACCATCATTAAAGATTCCTTCCCATCCTACTCCACTTCCGTTTCCAATTCATTTTTTCAAAGAAACTACTTCTTCTACTAATAGCCAAGACAAATTTCAAATTCCTCCACCATCGCATGGGTCTACTATTGCTTCAGCCTACCATTGTGTTAACACTCACTCCTATCATGACAAAGATAACACTCTCCCATAATGGAAAGGTATCTCTCACATCACTACATAAATATTCATCATTGGAACACTTGGAGGGCATCGCACCTTTTCTCCCCCCCCATAGCATTATCGACACACTCTTTATATTCACATCATTTCACATCTATACTTTCACATACACCATATACACATTGATACACACTAGCATCATCATTTCCCAATGATGCACTCTCGTGCTTCTGATTCAAACTTGAATGTTGAGGGCATACTATACACATAAACCTCACACACTTACACACTACACACTATACACACTATGCATTCTCACACATGACCATATCACACATTTTACACTTGGAACATTTACAACACATATATCTAGAATTGCTTAGTCACACTACACACTAGACACGTCACATTTTCACGTATTCATCTCTTTCTTTATGAAGCTCACTCTACACATTCATTCACGCAATCTCTTTCGACATCTACCTCTACAAATTGTGGTCATTACCCTATGACACACTCTAGTTCCACTGTCCATACTCAACCGCTGTGGGTTTACATCTCAAATGGACCTTATCACACTCACATGTTCAATCAATCACTCACTCACACACTCTGCACTTTTCTCTTTGATGACCACATCTTCCTCACACACACAATTCAAACCATTTCCCAATGATACACTCTCGTTTACGGTTCATTCTTGACTACCGAGGGGGGGCATGTATAAATGAATGTCATTCTCATACATACACATCCACTGGGGAAGGCTGCTCTTGTCATTCACTATGCATTTCATTCCATCTCATCCACAACATGATGCATATCTTGGTCGCATTTAGTCTTCTAACACTTACACTTGTTACATGTACATATTATTACACATCCTATATAAATATCTTTATGTCATTATCTTTCCATACACACATGCACATTCAATTTCTTTCTAGTTGTGATCACAGATTCCATAGATGCATACACGCAACACATATGCTTGGTGCAAGAGTCTTATTACAAATCCCACAAAGTTGTGTGGGCATCCAATTTCATACACTAAAGGCGTTATTGTTTAGTTTTGTTTCATAACACATTATTATCAAATTATACATGAGTTGACATACTTTTTTATCTTTCTAACATGTTAAAGGTGCTTCATGTGCACCATTTGTCTTGCATGCCTATTTTCTTCATGGGTATCTATTACATTTTTGCTCATTTCTTTCCTTTGTTTGTCACTATTTTTAAGCTTTTCCATTTTTCTTATGTGCACACGTCTTCTTTTGGCCTATTCAGTTTCGATTTTCTTGTGAAATCGTGAGTGATGTCCTATGGTTGAAACCCACTTTTCACGGTCTACATTTTATTCTTCCGTCTTAGCTTAAATATTGTCTATTTGTTTACTAGCTTATATTTTACATGCATGTTTACTTATACTAACACTTGTCTCCTAGCCACTTCTTTTCATGTGCCTTGGTTTCTACTAAGCACACTTCTTCCCCGTACAGGCATAATTTCAACATAGTGGTAGGTCCTCATTTGGGCTGCATACTCCTTCATGACATCGCATGCACCCCAAATGAGGGGGCATCATTGCTATTCTACCGGTAGGAATGCATGCAAGTCTCACAATATTCTGCCTTCGGGGGTTTGGGATCTCATCCCGGTAGGGTGTTCATTGCGAAAAGAAAATGAAAGAGAGGATGGAGAAAGATCAGATCGAAGAAAGAAAAGAAATGAATTCCAAAGCGAGAAAGGTCGGAGGGTTTATGTTTTGGGATTGGTAGTAAACAGAGCCAAACCTACTTGCATAAGCGAGCAAAGCAATCTTGATGAATAAATGACAATAAAGCAGAAGTAGATCCAATGAGAACAAACACAGATCTAACGTAAGAAAGATCAATGCAAATAACACACGTATTGCACAAAGTCTAAATATTGTATTAATAATTCTTTACATTACAAAAAAGCTCAAAGTCTTTTCTCCTCACTTCTATTTTTCATCGAAAGATATTCACTCATGCCCAATCTGACAAGTATTGGGGTATTTATAGAAGAAGGAGAGAAAAGAAGGAAAAAAGGAGCCAACCACCTATTTACAAAGATATTTACAAAATATCTACAAGGATATACAAAATATCTCAAAGTCATGTTGACTTTTGACAACTTGATGGATGACATCATCCCATGGTGCAACATGGATGATGTCATCATTTGTGTAACATACTCAGATATTTCACAAAAAGAAAGTCGAAGAAGAAGAGAGAAGAAGAAGAAAGAAGAAGTTATTCATCGTCGTCATCCTGCGGCCGAAAGGGGTAGCTTTGCTTTGCTTTGCTTGCTCAGGTGACGAGATGTGGAATTGGGCGCGGTATTCCATGAACTTGCTGATCATGGGCCCTAGTTGATCCTGGGAAGGATCCTTGTGTCGCTCCTTTGATCACCTCGCAAGTCTCCCGCTCGTCATGAGCTTCTCTCGGGAGTTTGGAATATTCTTTTCTGCTTACATGAGGAACCCGATGAAGTCGACAGGCGGCGAGGTTATTGATGGACTCTCGCGTCAAAAGTGACCTCGGCTGACCCTTGTGAAGCGATCTCCTTGAAGATCTGGATGGTTTCATCAACTTTTCTTAAGGCGAAGGAAGGAGTAAGCAACCACTGGTGACATGTTGAGAGCGATTTGTTCCATTTTGGTGCATCGCGTCAGGGCTTCTTCCTTTACCTTATCGATCTTTTCGAGGACAAATTCAGTTGATCCACCGGTAGTCGAGGTTGAAATGACTTTATTGAGGGCCACAGGATGACCGAAAACACCGAACTTGACCAGATCTTTGGTGAGCAGTCGAACATTTGTTGAAAGGTCTCATCTTTGCTGAGCCTAGCATGGTCAGCTCTTTGATATGGGTCCTGCTGCGCTTGGAGCTCTTTATTCACCTTGTTGATGTTCAGATATAAATCAGAGAACTTGGCGATCACTCTTTCACTGTCCTTGAGGATTTGGCTCCTCCAAGCTGAAACTGCCATGCCCTGCTCGCCGATC
Source organism: Taxus wallichiana var. yunnanensis (assembly GCA_018340775.1). Taxonomy (NCBI): domain Eukaryota; kingdom Viridiplantae; phylum Streptophyta; class Pinopsida; order Cupressales; family Taxaceae; genus Taxus; species Taxus wallichiana. The sequence goes on from CM031236.1 coordinate 46,148,738, forward strand.
TTTGCATATTCATTAATTTTATCCTGGCTCAGAGGCTCAGGAGTCTCGGCGGCAGTTGTGGGAGGTGCACTGCCCATCTTCTGTAAGGCTTGGAGCAGATGTTTATTTTGCTCTTTCAATAGCCTTTTCTCTTCTTTTGTTTCTTGAAGCTTCTTGCAGAGGGCGTCAACTGCAGATAGGGCCTCTCCCTGAAGGCTTTCAGAAGACGTCCCCATTGTGACTTGGGTCACTGTATAATCTGTCGGAGACAGATCCTTTTTATCCTTGAGGGGATTGGGGTATGCGATCTCCATTACCCTCTCTCCCGAAGCACTCTGAGAGAAGCGTGTGACGGGCTTCTGCTTCTTTGCCCCTTTGGACGGGATTACGGAAAAGTCCATCGGAGCGATGGGAACTTTCCTTTTCTGCTGACTTAAGTGCTGGGAGATCCAATTTGGACTTATGGGAGAAGGGCCGAGAAACAGAGAAGGGGGCAGCTGCAGTAGTAGAAGGGAAAAACGTGGAGACACTTGGAGGCGGCATCGAGAGGGAGGCCGAGGAAGTGCTCACGGGAGGAAGAGATACTGCAGGAGAGGAAGACATAGGAAGGGAAGGGAGCTCAGAGATGAGAGAAGAAATGGAGGGACGGAGTCGCGAGAGAAGAGAAGATGGACGAAGAAGGGGAGGAATGGTAGAAGAAGGGGGAGAGGACACGACCAAAGGAATGGTCGCTTGAGTCACTCGAGGAGGGGAAGGAGGAGAAGAAGAAGGAACAGAAGGGACCTCGGTTGTTGCAGCAGTGGTGACATCCTGAGTGGATGGGCCTATTGGAACATCTTCTTCCGCTTCTTTCTCTGGAGAAGCGGAGTTCTGACTTGTTCGAGTGCAGCGGAAGGAGGACTTGCAGGAGCTTCCTCTTGAGTAGTGCTGGATTCACCCTCTTTACCTTTTCCTTTGCCTTTAGGCTCTTTGTTTTGATCGAGGAGGTGCGTTACCCAATGGAGAGGTTGTGAAATCAACCCGAGGTAGATGAGTCCATTCATTCGGCACGATGCTCATTACATTGCGCGAGTTTCTTTGACCCTCTCCTCGATTATGCGAGGTGCTTTAGTCTATCAATTTGCAAAAGGCCAATCATCCCCACCTGTGTTAAGATATACTTGATCCACTTCCTCTTCAGTAGTTTGGTAGCCTTTGGGGATGATGGCTACCCCATATTGGATGATTTCTGCTAAGGCCAAGCGAGAATGGTCTTTCCTTCTGAGCTCCACCTCATGATATAGGTCAATGTAGATATCCTCGATCTGAGGGATGTGGATCGGATCGAGCTTAGCCCTTGGTCAGACAATTTCTCGGGTCGAAGGTAGGCCTTGCTGGGAAGTCATGTTTCAGATTTAGTAGCTCCAGCTCTGCAAACATGTCTTTTGCCTTGTGGTGAGTAAGACATGTATATCTACCCACTGTGAGGGGGAAAGGAGTTCCACCCTTCTTTCTTTTTAGGCACTTTTCATGATAAGTGATTAGCTGTCTTGACAGCTCTAGTAGAATCAACTTGGGCCGACATATCTTGGCAGTCTAGTTGGCTCTCCCAAGAAGTTAGCTGCTCTCAGATAAGTGAATGTGGGGAATTGGGTGAACAGGGCCCCCATTTCTCAGTGGCTGTCACGATGCTCTTGGTCGTGCGCCCAAGTAAGTCATATTCGGCCTCAGCAGGCGAGATGATGAAATAGAAAAATGCATCATTGATCTTTGTAAATTGAGGGATGCTATTCTCGGCTTGAGCTCTGGATAGTATTCATAGATTCTAACTTGGGGCCAAACCCCACTCCGCATCAGAGTTGGATAGTCCCTTTCAGAAGCTGCAGCATAAACAACATAGGAATTCATGTAGAACCTCCCCGTTGTGGGGAATTGTTGCATTACTACGATATCGTCTTTAACTTATAATTTACGCCCATTGAAGCGTTGATCAGGCACATTTTTGTTCATTGTTTCTAAATACCATAACATCCATTTGTGGAAATAGTGGGCGTCAGGAAGCCCAAAGACACCCTGCTCGGGAACGTGATGGTGTCTCTGAGCTCCTCGAAAAATCACTGCGGTGAATGATTTGTGGCAACGGGTCACTACTTTCTTGTTCTTCAGATATACTTCATTCATCGAGTTGCATGCCTTGATGATCTTCATTTGTCGTCCCAGGGCTTTGATCTGATCCTCTCGGTGTGGCCACAAAGTGCGGTGATGAGGAATGCAGAGTATTATCTCAAAGTGGCGGGCGGTGAGGTTAATTATGACCTCGCCCTTCTCATTTCTGACACATCTTGTGTCTTTATTGTAGCAAGGGAAACCACCATCATGAATTCATTGTTACTTGGCTTGTTTAGGATTCCCCGAGCAAAGTGCGAGGAGCACTTGCCCTATCAGCTTGTCCATCCATGGACTTCTTGTGACCTTCTGAGTCCTGACCCAGAATTCCTCCATATCAATATGACCCAACTCTGAGTCTCTGATGTCTAGGTCACACTCGGCCTGGGAGTCGGGCATTCTGACCCTCTGATACTTATACTTCATTTCTTCTTCTGTGAGCTTGGCCTTGCCTTTGGATTTGGTAGGTCTCTTGCTTGATGTTGACATATGTTCTTCTGAACTTAGCTGTTGATCTGCAAGAATAAGAAGTGAAACCCAATCGAAGAAAGCCATGTCAGCTGCTTGATTTTCCATTGAAATGCTGACAGAAGAAAGAGTTAGCAATTTAAAGGCCTCGGGGCGCATGGCGCATGGATATTGCAGATTGCAGAGCTAAATAGACAAGGCGCATAGGAAAAGGGTGTTGCAAGGGTTAAATCAGCGCCAAAGGGCGCATGGCGCATAGACACTACAGGGTGCATTTTTGTTTTGTAAGCACAAGTGCGCCTGTGCCATGTGTATTTATTTTATAAAGGGCGCAGATTATTTTCATGTTACATGCAGTAGTACGAGGGTGTGCGAAAGGTGCGCAGGAATAATGCGTGTAACATCATATGTTCATGCGCGAAGGGAACTTGGCGCGGCGCATGGAAGGTCTGCATGACATGATGTTGTTGCGATGAGGGACGCGCCTGCGCCGTTTATAGCTTTGCACTTGGCGCATAGAAAAAGCTGCTGCTACATGGATCTTTGGAGTGCTTAAAGGGCGCAGGAATTTATGATGTTGCACTCAAGTTCGATGTGCAGAGGGCGCATGGAAAGCGCTTTGCGCAGCAAGTGAGGAAGTGCGCCATGAGGGCGCATCTTTTTATGATGTGTAGGCGGGAAATGCGCGCCCATTGCGCGGCTATCTTTGTGTAACGGGGGCGACAGATGCGCAAGGCGCTGGCTATCCTTGATGTTGCATGGTATGCCAATGCGCGAAAAGGAAAATACGAGTTTCCTTTTAAAGGTTTGATTTTCTTGAGAGAGGGTTTACATATGGTTAAGCTCTCTTTTTAAGTTTCATTTGGGTGATTGAAATGGCTTTAAACAAAGGGGTTTCAAGCTATCATCAGGACAGAGCTTCCTCTACCAGTAGATCTGGAAAGAGGAGGAGGAAATGTGGAAAAGCAGGGGGGGAAACAAATTCATGATTTCATTCCTTTTTAATCCAAATCATATCCACAACAGCCAAAAACCACAAACATGAAGCACAAAAGAAAGAGGACCTCTTACCGGCTTTTTATAACGAAGAAATGCACGAAAGGGGTCCACAAAGCAATCGAAAGCAATCGAAAGGGGAGTGCGGAGGCTTGAGAAGAAAATAATGAAAATAATCACGTGATTGCATTGGTGTGATAAGCAGTATGCAGCGCGCCTATATATAGGCGAGGTAGCAATAAATGCGCCACCAACCTTTTCAAGTGGCGCACCAAAAGAACTGTCGACATGAGAAAACATGCGCCCTTTGGCGCACCAAAAGGCTTGTCAACACGAAGATATGTGCGCCTTTTGCTTGCAGAAAGTGGTGTTGACAGAGGAATATGTGCGCCTTTGGCGCACCAAAAAGAGGCGCAACAAATGATATATTGTTGAGGAAGGCGCACGCGCCTTGGCGCGTGTGAAAGACTCAACATAGAGAGGCACAAAATGCACCTGCTGCTAACACAAGAAAGCATGCGCCAAAGGGTTTAAAGGGGGCGCATCAAAAGTTGATGTTGCATAGTCATTATATGCGCCCGGCGAAAAAAAAAGACCAAAAATGGCTAAGTTGGGAAAACTAAGATTTCCGGGAAGGGATTTTGCAAGCGTTCGAATGAGGATCCCTAACGAGGGATCGGAACAAAATTTTGGTATGGTTATCAGTAAAATTGCCCTTGCCAATTTTACGGGATGCTGATTTGGCTCTTTCAGGGGACTATCCTGAGCAAACTCGGGGGTAGAGAATCCCAGATCTCATGTGCCTATCCATTGGGTATGAGTCAAAAACAAAAAGGGCGGCGGAGAGGAAAACAAAGGAACACACAACAAATAGAAAGCAAACACACATGAAAACAAACACACAACTAAAGCAAAGCTATACAAAAGAAGAGAGCAAGCTCTACTTCACTGAAGATTTTCGAGATCTTTGCCATTTGTAGGGAAGCGGGAGTTGGTTCCATCAGATATGAGAGATAGAAACTATTCTCTCCGTTGGCTACTTGATCTTGAAAGGTCCTCTCCATAGGGAATCAAACTTTCCGTGCATGCCTTTTGGCTCTCTTCGCTTGTCCCATGAGAAGGATAGAGGGTCCCCACTGGAAATTTCTTTGCTTAGCTTTTTATCGAACAGTCTCTTGACTTGATTCGATGTTCGGTGATCTTGTCGACCACTCTTACTCTCTTTTCTTGAGCTCATCGGATACATGATCCTCTTTCAAGAGAATTTTGGAAAGTTTCATCTTGATAGCTCGTGCAAGCGCGAGAGCGGGATTTCAGAAATGGGAAGCTCGGCATCAGTGCCATATAACACTTGAAAAGGTGACATACCGAGAGACCTCTTGGGAGTAATGCGATCTGCCCACAAAGCGTCGTATAAGGACTTGTGCCACATTCGTTGATTCTCATCCACTACAGTTTTCGTATGATGGTCACCAAGTTTTATTCTTGGATTTCACTTTGACCATTTACCACGAGGGTAATAATCTGAGGCGTGAGCCAAAGTTATCCCATATTCATAGCAAAAACTAATAACTTCCGTGAGGAGAAGTTAGAAGCATTATCAGCAACAATCTTGTTGGGAATGCCAAACCTGACAATGATATTTTCTTTGATAAAACTGCAAACAACCTCGGAAGTGGCATGTTTGATAGGTATGGCTTCCACCCACTTGGTGAAGTAATCTATTCTTTGATAGGACATAATTATGTCGGCACTCGATTGGGGATTGAGTGCACCAATAAAATCAATTCCCCCTTTACTGAATGGTTCGTTGACAATGACCGGCTGCGAGGGAAAAAGCCATCTTGGGCTTAAATGAATTGCTGTGCAAGGTTCACATTTTGCTACCAGGGTGTTGTATCTTGAAAAGCGTCGGCCAATAGTACAGCTCGGATGATCTTGTGTCTTTGTCACGGAAGAGGAAAAATGGCCTCCACGAGGCTGAATTATGAAAACTTTCAAGTAACTTCACTGCTGTGGCTTTGTCGACACATCGCAAGAAGACACCATCTATCCCGCGTTTGTATAAGCCGTCATCCCAGATGACATATTTGGCTGCTCTGAGCTTTATAGTGCGCTTCTCCTTTGCAGTTAGGTGAGCTGGACATTCACCGTAGGTGAGGAAGAAAGCAATATCAGAATACCACTCATCGCTGGTTGCGACAAATAGGACCAGAGGCAGAGAATGGGCTTTCTCCAGTTGGCTTTGCGCTTCATTGGTACAATCATCCTTTTCCTCAGGGCTTTCTGAATCTTTGTTTTCAGCCATAAGCTGACATAGGCCCTTGCCTCTTACCAGCTTGGTTGGTTTTATATCAGTCGTACTCACAGACCTTTGCAATCAATTCCCATGCAAGCTTCCTAACTCTGTTGAGTTAGAATTGATTTTTTGCCGTGTCGGGGACCCAGCACCACCGTATGGGAATTTAAAATGTAATACCTGAAGTTTTTGACTGCTTTAACAATGGCGAAGGCATGCTTTTCCAATTGAGACATTTTTATTTCGTGAGGCTTGAGAGGAGAGCTCATGAACGCAATCGGAGATTCAACATCCTCGAATTCTTTTGCATCAAGATGGCAGACACAGTATGCTCAGATGCATAACTATACATGATAAAATCTTTGGAGAAATCGGGACATACGGAGGCTAGTGCGTGAGCAAGCGGAAGCTTTTATTTCTTCAAATGACCTTTTCCCTTCCTCGCTCCATCGGAAAGTTGGTGACCCCTTCATCATGTTCAATATGTGATGAGTCTTCTCAGCAAAGTCGGGAACAAAGCACTGAGAAAGTTCACCTTTCGAAGAAGAAAGAATGAAACGCCTTGATCTTGCTTGTAGGCGAGTAAGGCTACGAATAGCCTTAACTCTTTCGGTATCTATCTTCGTTCCTTCTTCTTTGCTAACAACATGCCCTAGCAACTTTCCTTACGTGACTCCAAAAATAGACTTTTTGGGTTTAGGAAATCCCATGCTCTCGGCATCGGCCAATACTTGCTCGAATGATCACAATGATCATTTCGTTGTTTAGAGAACATAGTTAAGTCATCTAGATAAACCCTGATGACCTTCCCCATCATACCTTTGAATGCGAGGTCCATGGCCCCTTTGAAAAAGTGGCGCCGGCATTGGTTAGGCCAAAAGGCATCTTTGTAGGCAAGCAAATGTACCCCGAGGAGTAGTGAATGTTGTTTTAAATTGATCTTGGTGAGACTTCAATCGATTGTAGCACGAAAAACCATCAAGCATGGATGACATTACGATCCGATTCTTGCTTGCGAGAACTTGATCCATTATAGGAAGTGGGTAGTTGTCTTTCAAGGAAGCTTTGATTGATTTGAAAATCTACGCATATGCGTATTTCACCGTTCTTCTTGCTTGCTTTGGCACAATATTTGCTACCCAAGTATTGTGATGGATAGGAAAAATGATTCTCGCATCCAGCATTTTCTGAATTTCAGCCTGGATAGTACCTGAGATCTTAGGATTATAATGCCTCTGCTTCTGGCGAAAGGCTTTAACGTCTTCTTTCAACGGGATGTCATGTTGGACGTCCTTTGGCTTAAAAGACTTTAGATCGGCATAGGACCATGCCAATACATCCATGTATTTCTTCAGCAGTTTGACAAACTTCCGCTTCTCTTCTGGCGTGCAACATTTTCCAATGTTCACAAACTGCGGGTGTTCTACCGAACCTAAATTGACCGGTTCGGTTTCTGGGGATGAGTCAGGATCATCTCGCCTTTTCTTTTTCACAAAACGATCATGCACTCGAACAACCATTCCGAGAGAAACCAGGCCCTTTGGAATTTTATTTCCTTTGAGCTGACATATGCCGTCGTTCCCTTCGGATTCATCGTCTTGATCGGTGACTGATTCACGACAAGTGGAAGTGGATCCTTCAAAGTGCAATTCCTTAAAATTTTCCACCTTCTCTAGAAAGGCAATGAGTTGATTGTCATCGTTGAACACTTGCCAATGCTGAGAATTATCAGCACGCTTGGGCGGAAAACCACCTCAATGGTGTATTTGTTTGTTTTCAAACCGGGTGAGGGAGCATGAGGGATGCTGAAACGGCCAATGAATCAGCCATGTCATTTTGAGCTCTTGGAATGGATTCTATTGAAAAAGCATCAAACTCTTCAATGTTGTCCCACACTGCATTACGGTAGTGCCTGAGCCTCTCATTCTTCACTTGATATATTCTTTTAACTTGATTCACGACTAGCTCTGCATCACCTTGTACTTTCAGATTTTTGATCCCTCTCTCTCTTGCTGCCTGCATGCCGAGTAACAAAGATTCATACTCAGCGGTATTATTTGTATTGAAAAACTGCAACTTGAAAGAGAGAGGAATAATCTCCCCTTCGGGAGATATTATCACGCGGCTCGGGTGCCACATCCACTTTGGTTGTTGGCTGCCATCAAACTGCAAAGTCAGATCTTATTAAGATCTTCTTTTTGAACGAGAACAACCATTTTGTCAGACTCGGTAGACAAGAAATAGTTCCCCATCCTGATGATTCAAAAAGAATTTGAGCTTTGGGGTCCTCAGAGTTAGTAACCAAGTATTTCTTTTGTGATTATGGCTCCAAAGTCTACATTACACCTTTGATGGGGATTCTAGCTTTAGACCAGTCCATATGAATTTCCCCACCAACTTCGTTGCAAAAACTTCTTTGACAAAATTCCGTGAAATTTCTTTGGAATGTCGGCAGCGAGGGCGGTCATCTTTACTCTCTTTTTTCTGGGAATGCTGCAAATGCGAAGCAAATTGCGCATCTTTGATTTGACCAATCAGCGAACTGCTTGGTTTCGAGGAATAACATCTGCCAAAAGGCTTGGTAAGGGTGAGGCCCAAAGCATGGGTGACTTTTTACCGGCATGGCGTTATCGAAGCTCCCAGAATCAATTATGCAATTACTTAGCTTGTGGCCATTGATTAGGAGGGAGAGATAGAAGGGCTCTATCTTGCCTGATGTAGATGTTGAGGCAACATTTATGCGAGATTCAGGAGGAGTGGAAAGGATTCCTTTTGGGGAAACCTGATTAGATATAATAGCTTGACTTTGAATATACTTAGTCAATCTTACAATTTGTTGGGATTTGACTGAAGGTACTCGGCTTCAGACATTTGGATCTTGGTCTTTTTAGCATGATCTATGATATCAAATGCGGCCAAGGGTTGCGTTGGTGAAGGAATGAGTCCCTCACTTCGTGATGGTGGAGTAGGATTACTGGTCTTGATAGGAATATGAGAGGGCTGATTTGGAGGAGAGATGGGGGGAAAAGATTTCCTTGTAAAAGACTTAACAGGGAGTTGAGTAGGAAGAGGATTACCTCTTTTAGCAATGGTTGGAGGTGCATTTGACATGGCCTTCTCCTTCTGCACATGGGCAGCGACCTCTGCTTCTTTTCCTTGCGAGCGGGTAAAAACAACATATGATTGTCCACTTGCATAGCCCTAGGTACCCTCTTCTTCATCAGATTCTTCCTCATCAAATTCCATATACCCGATAGTAGAGTCGCAGTCGGCTCACTGACGTCTTGATCATCTTCGCCTTGAGACGAAGGTTCTTCATAATCTTGTTCCTCTTCTTCGATTTCGGCTAGAGCGTTGACCGGAGGAGCCTCAAGCGCCAACCGCGGAGCAGTTGCGGGTAAGCGCGGCCTTTGTGGAACATTGTTTGGAAGCGAAGTTCCTCAGTGGAATATCCGGTATGAGGCTGGGGAGAAGCTTGGGCTAACTGCTTCTTTAATGCAAGTAAGTCGTTCGCCATCTTTTGAAATACCGGATCAGACGAAGTAGTGGGAGAAGGGTCCGAAGATTTAGGCTTGGATGATTCCTTTTTCAATTCGCCAGATATTATCAAATTATCTTCTATTCGAATGGCAGCGGCCTGGGTGAGAATCAAGGTAGCCACTCGCTCTTGAAGGAGTAAGAAACTTACTTTCGAGCTCATAGCGTTCACGAAGAAACACTTCTGATTTTCGGTGTTGGAAGCATGGCAACAGGGACACGGTTGATTAATGCATTGAACCTGGCGATAAAATCACATGCATGGTCTCATTGGCCTCCTTCTTCAGGTGAGTGATCTATGATAATAATGCAAATGCATCTTCTGAAGGCTTGTACCTGTCTTCAAAAGCATCCCACAAGGTGGCCCAACTGGTAATAGATCCGGCCGGCAAATGCTGAAACCATTCAGCTGCAGGTCCTTGTAGAGTTTCCAGAAAAAGGTGAACCGACACATCTTCGTGAGTTACATCCAGAATACTGCATGACATGATGAATGCTAGATATGTGTGAATCCGTGCTTTGGTTTCCGCTCCCATCGAATTTGGGAAAATTCTTTCGGTTTCCGTGTGGGAGCGCGTGAGACAGGATGTGGTAATGCGAGAGGACCCATAGCATTTCCCCATGGCACCGCCATCTGGACAGCTGGAAAAAGAACACGGGCTGGAAGCACAGTTCCACTGAGTAGCAAGGCACTACAAAGGGATGTGGAGGCTCCTTGTGGCCGGTTCTTCGCGGAGGTGGCGCTTACAGGTGACCGATCAGTTGAACTTAGTGTTGAAAAGCGCACCGGTGTTACACTGAAATTGTGCCTCTGAAGTAGATCGAAAGTAGGATCGACTTCTCCATGAGCTCTCTGCTACGGGTAAATGGCTCACCTACCAGCGTACCTTCAGATCTGTGATGTTGTGAAGCAGATTTAAAATTTATTTTTGGTTGTACTTGCTGATTTTCTGGTTTTCTGACAAAAACCAGCAGCATGTACTTTTCTAAATATTTAAAAACTATCCTCTTCTAAAAACCGTTTGCGGTTAATGACAAATAACAGTGAGGATAAAATGACAGTGAAGATTAGCAAGCTGATTTTCAGATCTAAATTTGACTTTTTCAAAGAGTTTGAAATTTTTGGTAAACAGTCAAAAACTCAGATCTACGACAAAATACAGATTTTTATAAAAACTCAGCGAACTAAAGATCTTCAGCTAGGCCAGATCTATGGATCTCAGAAGAAAATTTTCAATTCGGGTTCACTTTTGCAAAATTTTGGATTTTTGACAAAAAGTTAAAGTTTGCAAACATAGATAGTGATTTTTGATTTTTAGATTTTCTATCCTACCACTATCATAGATCTGATAGATCTGTTCGTTCCCAGTGAGAGTCGCCAAAAACTGTTGGTCGAAAAATGTCGCTTGGGCGAGATCTATGGATAGAGCGAGCCAACGGTGTGCGAGGGCATAGCCCCTCTTTGAGTCGTAGCAAAAGTGGCTGGTTTATTGCTATTCTACCGGCGAGGAATCATGCAAGTCTCACAATATTCTACGCCTTCGGGGGTTTGGGATCTCATCCCGGTAGGGTGTTCCATTGCGAAAAGAAAGGAATGAAAAGAGAGGATGGAGAAAGATCAGATCGAAGAAAGAAAAGAAATGAATTCCAAAGCGAGAAAGGTCGGAGGGTTTATGTTTTGGGATTGGTAGTAAATGAGCCAAACCTACTTGCATAAACGAGCAAAGCAATACTGATGAATAAATGACAATAAAACAGAAGTAGATCCAACAGAACAAGCACACAGATCTAACGTAAGAAAGATCCAATGCAAATAACACACGTATTCAGCACAAAGTCTAAATATTGTATTAATAATTCTTTCTGTTACAAAAAGCTCAAAGTCTTTTCTCCTCACTTCTATTTTTCATCTGAAAGATATTCACTCATGCCCAATCAACAAGTATTGGGGTATTTATAGAAGAAGGAGAGAAAAGAAGGCAAAAAGGAGCCAACCACCTATTTACAAAGATATTTACAAAATATCTACAAGGATATACAAAATATCTCAAAGTCATGTTGACTTTTGACAACTTGATGGATGACATCATCCCATGGTGCAACATGGATGATGTCATCATTTTGTCTTGACATACTCAGATATTCACAAAAAGAAAGTGAAGAAGAGAGAGAGAATAAGAAGAAAGAGAAGTTATTCATCGTCATCATCCTGCTGGCCGAAAGGGGTAGCTTTGCTTTTGCTTCTTTGCTCGGGTGTGAGATGTGGAATTGAGCGGTATTCCATGAACTTGCTGATCATGGGCCCTAGTTGATCAGGGGAAGGATCCTTGTGTCACTCCTTCGCTGATCACCTCGCAAGTCTCCCGCTCGTCTATGAGCTTCTCTGGGAGTTTGGAATATTCTTTCTGCTTACTATGAGGAACCCGATGAAGTCCGACGAGTAGGCAGTGAGTTATTGATGGACTCTGCGTCAAAAGTGACCTCGGCTGACCCTTGTGAAGCGATCTCCTTGAAGATCTGGATGGTTTCATCAACTTTTCTTAAGGCGAAGGAAGGAGTAAGCAACCACGGAGACATGTTGAGAAGCGATTTGTTCCATTTGGTGCATCGCGTCGGGGCTTCTTCCTTTACCTTATCGATCTTTTCAAGGACAAATTCTAGTTGATCCACCCGGTAGTCGGGGTTGAAATGACTTTATTGAGGGCCACAGGATGACGAAAGATGCTTGAACTTGACCAGATCTTGGTGAGCAGTCGAACATTTGTTGAAAGGTCTCATCTGCTGACCTAGCATGGTCAGCTCTTGATATGGGTCTGCTAACGCTTGGAGCTCTTTATTCACCTTGTTGATGTTGAGATACAAATCGAGAGAACTTGGCGATTACTCTTTCACTTGTCCTTGAGGATTTGGCTCCTCAGCTGAAAGCTGCCATGCCACCTGCTCGCCGATTTTGCATATTCATTAATTTTATCTGGCTCGAGAGGCTCGGGAGTCTCGGCGGCGGTTGTGGGAGGTGCTTGCTTGCCCATCTTACGTAAGGCTTGGAGCGAGATGTTTATTTTGCTCTTTGATAGCCTTTTCTCTTCTTTTGTTTCTTGAAGCTTCTTGCGAGGCGTCAGCTGTGAGATAGGGCCTCTCCTGAGAAGGCTTTCAGAAGACGTCCCCATTGTGACTTGGGTCATTGTATAATCTATCGGAGACAGATCCTTTTTATCCTTGAGGGGATTGGGGTATGCGATCTCCATTACCCTCTCTCCCGAAGCACTCTGAGAGAAGCGTGTGACGGGCTTCTGCTTCTTTGCCCCTTTGGACGGGATTACGGAAAAGTCCATCGGAGCGATGGGAACTTTCCTTTTCGCGACTTAAGTCTTTGGGAGATCAGTGGACTTATGGGAGAAGGGCCGAGAAACAGAGAGAAGGGGCAGCTGCAGTAGTAGAAGGGAAAAACGTGGAGACACTTGGAGGCGGCATCGAGAGGGAGGCCGAGGAAGTGCTCACGGGAGGAAGAGATACTGCAGGAGAGGAAGACATAGGAAGGGAAGGGAGCTCAGAGATGAGGGAAGAAATGGAGGGGGACAGGTCCGCGAGAGAAGAGAAGATGGACGAAGAAGCGGGAGGAATGGTAGAAGAAGGGGGAGAGGACACGACCAAAGGAATGGTCGCTTGAGTCACTCGAGGAGGGGAAGGAGGAGAAGAAGAAGGGACAGAAGGGACCTCGGTTGTTGCAGCAGTGGTGACATCCTGAGTGGATGGGCCTATTGGAACATCTTCTTCCGCTTCTTTCTCTGGAGAAGCAGAGTTATAACTTGTTCGGGTGCAGCGGAAGGAGGACTTGCAGGAGCTTCCTCTTGAGTGGTGCGTTGGATTCACCCTCTTTACCTTTTCCTTTGCCTTTAGGCTCTGTTTTGATCGAGGAGGTGCGTTACCCAATGGAGAGGTTGTGAAATCAACCCGAGGTAGATGAGTCGTTCATTCGGCACCGATGCTGCATTACTGCGCGAGTTTCTTTGACCCTCTCCTCGGTTATGCGAGGTGCTTTAGTCCTATCAATTGCCCAAAAGGCCAATCATCCCCACTGTGTCGAGATATACTTGATCCACTTCCTCTTGGTAGTTTGGTAGCCTTTGGGGACGATGGCTACCCCATATTGGATGATTTTACGCAAGGCCAAATGAGAATGGTCTTTCCTCACGAGCTCCACCTCATGATATAGGTCAATGTAGATATCCTCGATCTGAGGGATGTGGATCGGATCGAGCTTAGCCCTTGGCAGACAATTTCTCGGGTCGAAGGTAGGCCTTGCCGGGAAGTCATGTTTCAGATTTAGTAGCTCCAGCTCTGTCAAACATGTCTTTTGCCTTGTGGTGAGTAAGACATGTATATCTACCCACTGTGAGGGGGAAAGGAGTTCCACCCTTCTTTCTTTTTAGGCACTTTTCATGATAAGTGATTAGCTGTCTTGACAGCTCTAGCAGAATCAACTTGGGCCCGGCATATCTTGGCAGTCTAGTTGGCTCTCCCAAGAAGTTAGCCGCTCTCAGATAAGTGAATGTGGGGAATTGGGTGAACAGGGCCCCCCATTTCTCAGTGGCTGCCACGATGCTCTTGGTCGTGCGGCCAAGTAAGTCATATTCGGCCTCAGCGGGTAGATGATGAAATAGAAAAATGCATCATTGATCTTTGTAAATTGAGGGATGCTATTCTCCAGCTTCAGCTCTGGATAGTATTCATAGATTCTAACTTGGGGCCAAACCCCACTCCGCATCAATTTGGATAGTCCCTTTGGAGAAGCTGCGGCATAAACAACATAGGAATTCATGTAGAACCTCCCGTTGTGGGGAATTGTTGCATTTGCTCTCGATATCGTCTTAACTTATAATTTCCTGCCCTTTGAAGCGTTGATCGGGCACATTTTTGTTCATTGTTTCTAAATACCGCAGCATCCATTTGTGGAAATAGTGGGCGTCAGGAAGCCCAAAGACCCTGCTCAGGAACGTGATGGTGTCACTGAGCTCCTCCGAAAAATCACTGCGGTGAATGATTTGTGGCCAATGGTCACTACTTTCTTGTTCTTCAGATATACTTCATTCATCGATTGCGTATGCTTTGATCTTCATTGTCGTCCCAGGCTTTGATATAATCCTCTCGGCTGATGGCCACAAAGTGCCGGTGATGAGGAATGCCGAGTATTATCTCAAAGTGGCGGGCAGTGAGGTTAATTATGACCTCGCCCTTCTCATTTACGACACATCTTGTGTCTTTATTGTAGCACCGGGCAACCACCATCATGAATTCATTGTTAACGGCATTGACTAGGATTCCCCCAGCAAAGTGCAGGGCACTGCCTATCAGCTTGTCCATCCATGGACTTCTTGTGACCTTCTGAGTCTGACCCAGAATTCCTCCATATCAATATGACCCAACTCTGAGTCTCTGATGTCTAGGTCACACTCGGCTTGGGAGTCGGGCATTCTGACCCTCTGATATTTATACTTCATTTCTTCCTCTGTGAGCTTGGCCTTGCCTTTGGATTTGGTAGGTCTCTTGCTTGATGTTGACATATGTTCTTCTGAGCTTAATTGCTGATCTGCAAGAATAAGACGTGAAACCCAATCGAAGAAAGCCATGTCAGCTGCTTGATTTTCCATTGAAATGTTGACAGAAGAAAGAGTTAGCAATTTAAAGGCCTCGGGGCGCATGGCGCATGGATATTGCAGATTGCAGAGCTAAATAGGCAAGGCGCATAGGAAAAGGGTGTTGCAAGGGTTAAATCAGCGCCAAAGGGCGCATGGCGCATAGACACTGCAGGGTGCATTTTTTGTTGTTGTAAGCACAAGTGCGCTGCGCCATGTGTTTATTTTATAAAGGGCGCAGATTATTTTCATGTTACATGGAGTACAGGAGGTG
This sequence comes from Taxus wallichiana var. yunnanensis, assembly GCA_018340775.1. Taxonomy (NCBI): domain Eukaryota; kingdom Viridiplantae; phylum Streptophyta; class Pinopsida; order Cupressales; family Taxaceae; genus Taxus; species Taxus wallichiana. The sequence goes on from CM031236.1 coordinate 46,164,069, forward strand.
TGCGAAAAGCGGGGAATAATGCGTGTAACATCATATGTTCATGCGCTTGAAGGAACTTGGCGCGGCGCATGGAAGGTCTGCATGACACAATGTTGTTGCGATGAGGACAGCGCCTGCGCCGTTTATAGCTTTGCACTTGGCGCATAGAAAAAGCTGCTACATGGATCTTTGGGTGCGCTAAAGGCAGGAATTTATGATGTTGCACTCAAGTCGATGCGCGAGAGGCGCATGGAAAGCGCTTGCGATAGCAAGTGAGGAAGTGCGCCATGAGGCGCATCTTTTATGATGTAGCGGAAGGAAATGCGCGCCATTGGCGTGGCCTATCTTTGTGTGTGAGGGGTGAGAGATGCGCGAGAGGCGCAGCTATCCTTGATGTTGCATAGTATGCCAATGCGCCAAAGGAAAATACAGTTTCCTTTTTAGGTTTGATTCTTCAGAGGGTTCCACATATGGTTAAGCTCTTTTGAAGTTTCATTTGGGTGATTGAAATGGTTTTTAAACAAAGGGGTTTCAAGCTATCATCTCGGGACAGAGCTTCCTCTGCAGCGAGATCTGGAAAGAGGAGGAGGAAAATGTGGAAAAACGGCGAGGGGAAAGAAAATTCATGATTTCATCCTTTTTAATCAAATCATATCCACAAACTTGACCAAAAACCACAAACATGAAGCACAAAAGAAAGAGGACCTCTTACGGCTTTTTATAACGAAGAAATGTGAAAAGCGGGTCCACAAAGCAATCGAAAGCGGCGGGGAGTGTGGTTGCAGGCTCGAGAAAAAATCACGTGATTTGCATTGGTGATAATGACATAGCGAGACGCGCTATATATATAGGCGAGTAGCAATAAATGCGCCACCAACCTTTTTAAGTGGCGCACGAAAGAGTTGTCGACATGAAAAAACATGCGCCCTTTGGCGCACCAAAAAGCTTGTCAACACGAAGATATGTGCGCCTTTGCGCACGAAAGTGGTGTTGTGAGAGGAATATGTGTGCCTTTGGCGCACAAAAAGAAGCGCAACAAATGATATGTTGTGAGGAAGGCGCACGTGCGCCTTAGCGCACTTGCACACTGTGAGAAAACTCAACATAGAGAGGCGCACAAAATGCTGCTAACACAAGAAAGCATGCGCCAAAGGGTTTAAAGGGGGCACATCAAAAGTTGATGTTGCATCTTTAGTTTCCACACTCCACCTTTTATCACTCCACACTTTTCCTCGTCTCTCTACACATTTCTCGCCATCGATATACATGGTTATTAGGTACACATCTCTATCTAATTTATGTTATTGATATTTTTCTCAACAACATAAAGTGGGGGAAAATGTAGACATAAAATCACACACTTTGGGTTATTATCTAGTCTTGATTGCATACTACTATTCATATGATTCCTAATTTAAAAAAGTACTAATTAACCCATGTCTTTGGTCATCTTTGTTTTCTTTTCTACTGCCACTTTTGGTCTTGCTCACCTTCTTGCTCGGTGTAACCTCCGAACCTTCGAAGCCTTCTATGAGTTTGGACATCGACGCCCATCCAAGATGCTAGTGCCAGGCACCCCTAACCTCTTTGTACTTTACTCACATCTTTTAGGTCCTTTCTAGTTATTTAAGAACCTATCTTTTTGTAGTTGCCTTTTTAGGGTTAATTACTAAATTCAAGCAAGGGAATCATATAAAAATAAAGTTATGTGATCATGATAAAGGAAAAGCACTAAGCATTAGCTATCACCACCTAAGGTTTAATCCAAAGGCTATTTAGGAGCATCAAAGCATTCATTATATCATCCATTCAAGGGTAAGGGAATGCATTATTCTACATACACTTCATAGGAGGGGAGTATATTCTATTCCATGCATGCATTTATTAAATTTATTTACATCTAGTTACTTTTCTCGTTATTAAGTGCGGAACACAAGAGCCACCTATGACATGATTCCACACAAACACATATAACTACATTAGGTCTTAGATGTACTATAACACTCATTCATAAGGTCAACATTGTCATAGATGAGGACAGTTCAACCCCTCATTTTGCATCATTTTTAAGGATTTGATGTCTCTTTGAGGGTTATGCAGTCAATACTTCATTGCAGGTTTCCAATGAGATTGAAAATCATTGTGAGACCTCATAAAAACTAAATTTGAAGGACATAAAATAACTTACGACATGGAAAATATGAGTTTTTGATCTTTTTGCGAGTCACGCTGTGTGTTTGCTTTGTATGTGGCACCCACAGTGCTCTTGCCCCTTTCTAGTGTCCCTATCCAACTTGTTCCTCTAGATCTACATTTTCTGGGTCTTGTGAAGCGATCCTACCTTCCTGTTCACTTGGTCAGCACTTTGGAATAGTCTAGTTTCCACTACAAATCAACTAAGTCTCTTCATACCCTCTTTGTAACTACGGTTTCACATTTTATTGCTTAGTTTTGCTTGAGTTAATTTCTATACTTAATTGCTACATTTATTTACTACTACAATAGTAATCAGATTAGGCATATTATCCACATTTCACTTAATCAATCACTTGAGGGTTTTTACTATAGGTACCGATGTAGTGTTAGTATTATGTATTTTATATTGTTGCAATGGAAACTAATTAATGGTAAGAATTTGATTTAGAGTTGGGGTATTTTGGATACCAATGTAATATAGTGTGGGTTTCTCTTTATGGGTGTAATGTCCTATCCACTTTGTGATGGACTCTTCATATGTTTTTGTAAGAGTAGTAACATTGGCTCTCCCAATAAACACAAAAGTGAAAGGATATAATGCAATTTTGTATATATGTTTTAATAGGTTTATAAAATAATGTGACCCTTCTCAATATGCACTACAATCTAGAATTAAAGGATCTGATTCATTCTATGTTTTATCTTTTCACACTGGAAATTTATTGGTATAATACACTAGGATAAATAACCTATCCAATTTGTGCTAATAATCTTTCTTGAAAGTTTTCTCAATAATATAATTATGTGTCAAATTAAGGAACCAATAATGAACAATATATTTCAAAGTGAAAGGAAACAACTTGCAAGTAACATCCTCATATTAAACATTCATCAATCTCAAAGTATAATTAAAGGTAATTATGTGTTCCTCAACAATCTTACTACCATCATGTTTCTATATAGGAAAGAATCTCTCAAGATTTCTAGGTAAGTCATGAATATCTCTAACAATTAAAAGTGTAGTACCTCCTAACCAAGTGGGTTGACTCTTTTTAAGCAAAGTGTAAATTAAAGAATACAAGCAATGGAGGAATATATGTGATCGAACTTGGGGATATTTTGATCCTTGGTCACACCTATGTTTTATATAAATGGAAAAGGTTTGAGTAAAACCCTAGGATCCGATTTAGACCAAGTAAAGCGATGTTGCAAATCCAATTTATGAGAGACTAACTCGCTTTATGGCTAACTTCTTGTTTAAGCATCATTTCAAATATATAAGAATAAAATACAAGTCATAAAAGAAGGATAACTAAGCTTCAATCAAAACAAACCACTATTTTTTTCTGTCATATTAAGCACACTAAAATCCCCTCCTCTAGTGTCAACTTTATTTTGATGCAAGTTTTGACACAAAATCTAATAGAAGAAAATAAATTAATATTACTCATTTTAAAATCCCTTTGAATTTATAATTTAAGGTATAGAATAATCAAGACAATATAACTCAATTAGGAACTATCTCGAATCTTGTTAACCTTAGAGGAATTGAAGAACTTTGGAAAATTCACAAAATTTTGTATACCCTATGGATATTCACAATGGTGAAGTGGATTTCATTAAAAAAAATTTAAATAGGGAAAGGTAAGGTAGAAATTAATTTTAAACCACTGTCTACTGTAAAACAAATCTTAGAAAACACAATCAAATTATAATGATGGAAACTAGAATTTAAAGAACTCAATGTGACACTCAAATCCTCACAAATCCTAGGAAATTTTTGAGGGAACATGAATGTAATTATTTCATGCATACTATTAAACCATGAAAACAACATAATTTTGTTCTTCACAATTTATAAAATAACAAGAATGATTGAAATAATTTTTTCCAAATAAACTAATTTCAAAAGATTTAATGAATTAAAATCACAATTTTAAAATTCAATACATGCAATGTTGGAGACTTCCTAAGAACATCCAAAATTCATACACAAACTAAGATCAAATTGTTTCCTTAAATCATGCAAACTAGTATATGCTCAAATCATGGTTTAACTTAAGCATCATGGTTTAACTCTTACTTTATTCCAAAACATGACATAGATCTAAATAACTAAGAAAATAAAATACATAACTCAAACTTGTGAATATGGTCAATCTCCTTCTAGTTTCTTTTCAAAAATAAGATCTCAATTAAAATAGATCTCAATTATAAGTAATAATAATGAGAAGATATGGGTCATTTTACATCTTGCTTTCTCATGCATACTAATAATATAACAACTAAAACTAAAAATAAATCACCTAATAATATATTACGGAGTTTTATTAATTCACATGTACTTCCCTCTTACAAGAAAGAAAACTCATGTAAATATACTTAAAAATATAACCTTGTGTTCCCGAGCTCAAACTCAAATCATTCGATCGTCTCTAAATTTATATTTGTGCCATGTCCAAATTTGTATCCTAGTGTGCTCTAATTTGGTATCTTGATTACTATGAATTTGAATTGGGGGACTATGCAAGCCCATCAAGACTCAATTGAAACTCAAAAGTTCCTCTAACTCTAATTTAGTCACCATTTCACATTTATACTAGTATTTACACCCTAATTAGATTTCTAATATTTGCTACATATATATAAAAATAAGAATTGTATAAGGGTTGACAATAGGTAGAATATTTTGATCTAATTAACTTCCAACATCAATTATACATGACTAGAATAATGTATTCAAACTTGAAATGAACTAAACAATTGATAAATGATAACTAACTTACTCAAAACATGAGATAAGAGGTATACTTAGCTATATAGGATGATTCTAGAATGATCAGGGGTATGCTAAGTAGTGGAACATGGAAATTTGGATCTTTGGATTATGAAGTTGGAAGATAAGTAGGTGTATGACTCTATAGAATCTGTATGATCTAGGTAGGAGCTATATAGTCTAGGACATGGACTATATAATTTCATACCAAGAGGAAGTCATATTTTGAAACTTTTTGGGTGTTTAGCTTGTATAGAAATGGTGACCATTATGTGTCTCTTTTTCTCACACAACCTTGGAGTGACATGTGATGACCTCCAACAAAGTATAAACCCTAACAGAAATTTTTTTTTAAGGACCTAACCTAAAAAAACTTATAGAAATTATGGCGGATATAGTCGGAACAAGATTCATTGGGTTAGTGAATTATCTAAAATATGTGTTCACGGTATTTGAAAAAATATAATATATTTTTTGAAGGAAATTATAGATGGAGTGACGAATGAAGGATAATTCATTGGCATGAAAAATATTAATGGAAAAAACACATTTTAAGTCAAAATGGAGGTCTCATCACATGTTCCCATATTTTCACTCTACCTCATCTAATTGTGGACTTAAAACTTTATTGAATTGGTTCATTCTAAGGGCTTGGAGTCCACATAATTCCTTTTCTTTAGGATGCCCAAAATCTTACCACATTTCCACCTAATATTCAATTTTGGGCATTGGGGATCCTTTTACATACCTTTACGCTCAAGTTCTGGAATGGGTGACATGTGGCCGCTCCTCATGTGCCGAGGATTATCAAAAGTTTTAGTGGCTTTCTAGGAAGTTAGTGGAGTCTTTTAAATTTGGAAGGTCTCTAAAGGTTTTAATAGATTCCAATATAGATCTCTATGTGTGTGTGACTATATATATATATATATATATATATATATATATATGGTGAATTTAATCAAATTTAAAAAAAAATCCTAAACATGTTGGTGAATGAGACCAAATGAACATGAAGGTTCCATAGATTTCTTGGTGATCCAAGAATGTTTTAAAACCCCGACCCATCTATCACATGATGATTCAATAAAAATATATGTTGGGATTGGAGATCTATTGGCTATTCACATGGGAAAAATTATTGTTTGTGGAATTTTTGGGTGAAACGTGGTCACTACCATGGTCATAAAAATAGCCAAATTCATATTCCATAATTCCTAATTTTAGCCAAATTACGAATATTAACCACTAAAATTTTCCATGAACCCTAGAAACCTGTAGAATACTTCATCAAAAGTATTAACAAACCAAAGGATTAAAATGTGTGTGTGTGTGTGTGTGTGTGTGAGATTGGACCACCCTAGGAAGTCGACTCCCGAGTTACTAAACCAATTCCCGTGTTTCCCTATATATCATCTATGTACAAACAAGCTTCATGTAGTTCTCCTAGGTGCTTGTGCAAGTGTGTAAAGATAACCAACCCCTTAAGGGTTCCCTTATGTCTCTTAACAATAAGATAGTAGGATAATTACATAGTATAGAATGTACCTAGTGTGGTAATAGTGAAATGTGGTATGAATCGGGTATGTTGACCTAATCCTTGTGTTGATTAAAACTCTTGTGCATGTTAATTTGGTTAGAATTTATGCAAATACAATTTCAATAATAGCTCAAACTCTAACGCACAATAATGATATTTTATTTAATTCATTTGGGACACCAAAGATAAATAGGGATGTAAATTTTTTAGCTTAATGAGCTCCTACAAACAAGGACTCAAGGCTATCATTTTCACTCACCCAATCCCTCATATTTCTTCAATATTCTCTCACTCACTTATCTACGTGAGTTGTTCTAAAAACTCAAACACAATATTATAGATATTATTTTACTCACACTCCTATTTGATTTGTCAAAATAAAGCATTTACAATGTTAATAATAAACTAATGATAAACCTATATAAAATAATGTGAGCACTAACAAATTTTTCCTAATATTCCCCCTTAGTGTGAACATGGTAGGAGAAAAATTAAACTCATCAATTGCAGTGTTCCGCCTCTACTTACTCATGATCTTGATCTTAAAATAAAAAAAGTTGTGTTCTTGCATATGATGTTTATTCATTCTCCACATCTAACAATGTTTTTACAAGGGATTGTCCAAAAAACCCAAACACCCAAAAGGTTTTATAGGACAAGAAACAACCTAAACATCAAGATGGTTTTAACAGGATAACCAACAACCTACACATATGTTTTACAAGATAGCCACCAACCTAAACAAGTACTATGATGTTGTAATATATTGCGCTTTTAGTTTTCCACTACATTTTTACATTATTAGATTACATTAGAATTGTTCACTTATTACAAATTTTAAAACGAATGTATTAATGTTTTTATTCTCAATAACACACCAACTGAAAACATGAAAACGAAAAACAAGAATGAAGTACTCATTCAACTCTTATAGCCTCCGCACATGATCACTATTACTCGATCTCGCACAACATAACTAGTTTCCATTGTTATTGGTCACTAGTCTCGACATTTATCATTTACGTGTGATTTGTTGTCATTAATCCATTTGCATCCACTTCATTAGCGGTGAATGAGAGGATTTGATTAACCTCCTTCCTTTGATTCCTCCATCTTCCATTGCATTATGTTTATTAATTATCAATTTTAGCTTTGAGGATCAATTATAATGATGGATGTCACATACAAGCGATAATGAATCTAGTGAAAAATGAAGCAATTTTTATTTCTTTCTCCTCTTTTAAAAACTCTTTATCCCAAGCACTTCTACAATGATACTTTGATTTGATGATAGTGACTTAGACTCACAAAATGTCACATTGACTTGCTAGACATTAAGTGACTCACATAGAGATTATATTATGATCTTAAAAAAACTAAATAATAAACTTAAAATATAGGCACCAACATAGGACTTTTACAATAGAATCATTCATTACACTACTCATGACAAAAAAAAATTAAAACTATTTCTTATAACATTAAAATTGAAAGATAATTACCTAAATTAAACACTCTAAACAATACTAACCTCTATGCAAACCATAGACGTTACCTTGCCAAACTCTTCATCCTTTGTCGAAACTGGAAAGTGTTGCACTCATATTGAGGAGGATCCATCCATATAACTGCCTCAACAGTTTCCTATTATCTCCGCTCAACAATACGCAAATTATCAAGAATTCAGCTCTTAGTATTTGATTTGACTCCCATGAACGAAGTCGGTAGAATTTGTTCGAGATTTATAAATGCTAAAATATATTTCCATAAAGCTGAGGTTGATGGATGTAGTTTAACAGTGATGAAGACAGATTTGTACTTCAAATCAAAAACATATTTAAAGGAATAGTGATAATTATTTTCTACCCACTCACCAAGATTCATTCCAGGAGAGTTTTTGCTTAACAGATTTGATAACAATGTTGACAAACACATGTAGGCAAAGGATAACTCCATACGTCATATATATATACAAATAATAGCTATTTGAATAGTGTTCAAGTGTAGTTTCATATCTCTTATGTCGATAAAGAACAAATGCCTCTGAAATGAAAATGGTTGTGGGAAGTAGTAAGTGGCAAATTTGTGATAAATCTTTATCAAAAGACTCTATAATACTTTCATACTCGCTTCCATAAAGCTCACAAAACTAGGATACCTTCAACAGCTTTCAAACTGCTCCAATGCTCAATCTCAACATAAAGTGAGTTGCCCTGTACACAATCTAAAATCCCCTCCTCACACAAATGACCCTTTCTAATATCAAATGCTAATTTGGTTATATTTTATCCAAATACAATTTCAATAATAGCTTCAACTCTAACAAACAATAATGATCTTTTATTTAATTCATGTGGACTAAGTACAATAAGGGAGATACACTTTTATAGCTCAATGAGCTCCTATAAGCAAGGAGTCAAGGCTATCATTTTCACTCGGCTAATCCTTCATATTTCTCCAAGATTCTATTGCACATCCCAAATATTTCTTTTGACCCATTATTCTCTCACTTATCTATGTTACTTGTTCTCATAACTCGCACAAAATATTAAAAATAGGATTTTACTCATGCTCATATATGAGTTGTCAAAACAACTCATTTACAATGTATCGATAATAAACTAATAATAAACCCATATAAACTAATGTGATTACTAACAAATGTTTCCCAAAGAGTGCTATTTTTGGAGTGATTTTTTTCTTTCTTATGACATGGCTCTATGATCTTTACATGCTTTTAGATGGATGAAGCTAGATTCTTTGACTTATTTGAGTGCTTAAAACTTGAAGTAGGGACTGCCCTAGATCATGTGCAACTGATTTGAGCATATTTAGGAACCTTTTGAGTGATTTTGGAATTATTTTTATAATAGGAGCTTGTATGAATGTCAGGTGAGTTATAATGTGATAATGAATTGCTTATATAGTCTTCTATATGTGAGATATTATGATAAAGTTGACCCTAGAAAGGTAAAATGACCCAAAGAATGATTTATAATTGAAAGTAGAGCTAGTGATCGAGAAGGGGGCACAATCATATAGGCCATAGGACCATATCCCATATCCTAACGCTTCCATATGATTTTGGAAAGGAGAGAGAAACACCTAAACTAAAATTTGTGTAATGAATATCAAATGTTTTATGTTGCTTTCATTGAATAATATTTCTAAAAATATCAACAAAACATGGTGTAAAGATAAAGCAAGTTGTAGAATGATTGGAGAGATGAGAAGGTTAGATTTTAAATGTGTGAATTTTTCTTTAGCAAGGATACAAGATCAAACTTGGCATTGCACAAGGACAAGTTTCATATATTTTAATGTCTACATTCCCCCCTTAAGTTTGTAATTAAAAATTACATGCTTAAAGAAAAACATATATGAATGTGCACACACACTTACCTTTTCTCGAAGGGGCTTTGTGATGTGTTAGTGTTGGTATGCTCCATGATGAAACCTACAACACATAGTGTAGTCAATGTCTATGATAGAAACTAAACTTTAACTCAAAATATAGATAATGATTGTAAATTTGAACATTGCAAAAAGTACATAAAGGAGATGCAAAACATGGAAAGAATACACTTGTTTGTTTTACAGATGGAGGAGCTCTTATTTTTTCCATTCCCTAGAAATTTTGAATGTTCTTTGGAGATGTCATAGGATTGGGGTTGATCAGTCCCCAATGTTGTGTCATATGATATAGTAAAGGAGGAAGGATTAGACTACAAATAATCCATGTGCTTTGATACCTTCCCCATTCAATCATGTGAAGAAAGGGGAGGAAAGATAATCTATGAAGCATGCAATTTTATTTGACACTTTCCTTATTTGAGAATCTAGTGAGAGAAGGGAAATATCAAGTCTATGAAGCTTGTAATATTTCTTTGATGCTTTCCACTAAACTCATGGACCAAACCACTACAGATAGATCTAGGCCCAATTTTCTCCAACTTGAAAAGAAATAGAACTTATAAGAGGAATGGACATTTTCATGCCCCCATAAGGTGCTACTATGTTTGAATTGATTATTTATAATTTAAAAAATTAAAGGGGAGAGAAGGCACATGCCCTCAAATCCATTTTGTAAATTTATCTAAAATACCATCATGAAGAAGGAATGAAGTACTCATGACCCTTGTAACCTACTTTGAGGTGTGTCATATGTATATGTACCTATGTAAAAATATTATTAAATCTTGATAGAATTTTTGAAACTTGAATTTTGAGTGAAAACTTGTCTTTTGTATAGGAATGTATGGAGAGGTCAAGACCATACCATGGTCCTAACCGTGTTGTATAGTTTTTACCATGTTTAAATTCTACCACATTTCAGTATATGTGACCTTTTTAAGATATGAGACCTATGAAAATGTGTTCTTGTATCATGTAATCTATATGTAGTTGTAGAAATATCCTATTGAATGCAACCTCTTTTGAGGCACATGTGATAAATAATTTGAGTGCACATCAAAATAATAGATGTTTACCCATGTAATATATGTCTAATAATATATGGAATTATATTGAAGATTGAAGTCGTGGCCACCTATAAGAATTAGTACTTGCAATGGAAACAATGTCGTGGAGAAAAGCAACGTGCAACAAGAAGCAACAAGTATACATGTGTAAAACAACAGAAATAATATATAATAATAAAAGCATCATGTCCTAATCCATAATAAAATAATTTATAGAATCGACATAGTAATCATGTCAAAATCATAGCAAAAATAGTAGTGTGAGATCAGTGTAATCTAGAAACAATAATGTGCATTCAAGTAAACAAAATCATGTAGAAACATAATTATATATAGGCATGGAGTTGCAAACATGGGACACCCACAATGTCATAAGATAATCATAATATAAGTAATAATGTGTTTCAATTAGATAAGTAAGTGCATACATGTAAAATATGCATGAAGCCACAATCATGGAGACCCACAATGTGTCACAAGAAAATAAAGTCCCTTAGGCCATATATAAAAAACATTAATAACATTGCAATAAAAAAAATACAAATAGTAACCAATCAAGGAATTAATCTACATAAACAAGTAATGACAACAGTATAGAAAGTAAGTGTAGCAACTAGTAATAGTAACAAGAGAAAAATTAAAATAAGTTAGCATTACACAAGATACATGTGTTAATTCCATGGATCTAATAGATAGAAATAAAAACTATGTATGTAAATAATCATGATGAGGAATGTGTAAAGTAACATATAATGAAACAATAGCACTTGTATAGTGTGGGGAGATACCCATAAGAGAATAGTTTAAGAAAACAAGTCATCTCATATCATCATGTAAAAATCCATGAATGTACTGCATCAAGCTCAAGATACCTCATGAATGCATGTGTGTAAATAATAGATATGTTATGCATCAAATCAATGTAACCAACATAAGGTATAAAGTAACAGGCTAGCCAAGAAAATAGAATAGGTCATGATTTTGTATTTTTGCTCATATTTGAATGTTTTTGTATTTTGTGACATTTTAAATGTTTTTACGGTGTTTTGAAAATAGTTTTCTACAAGAAAGGAGATATCATAAGAATTATCCAATGATGGCCTCATGAATATTCATTTCATGTGTTTTAAGTGGAGGGGATGAAATTCTCTCAAGTGGAAATAGAGATAGAGTATGTTCATATATGATTGGTGTAGAATATATGATATGTTTGGAGGGTGTGTGAGGGTAATAAAACCCATGAGAAGTAGTGTATGTATAATATGATCGATCCACAAGCCTTGGGAAATGTATCTATCAATGATAAGTGTGTTACCTAGGTGAAAGATAAGGAGACCTATGTATGGGTAGATGATAAGAGATAGCATGAGAAATAGAAGATGAGGTTGTAGATGTAGTGGTTGTATGTTTCGGACCAATCCATGACAATAGAGGAGATATGAATGGTATACCATTAATTGTAACCAATTGATTATTATAAATATACTTGAAACATTGGTGCAATATAAAAGAGATAACCACAAAGTTGCGAAGCCAAAAAAACATAGTTGTGATGGGTCTAGTTGTGATAGGTAAGATTATATGTCCAATGTTTATCTTAGAATCAATAGTGACATAATTCTTAGTGTACCCAAGAGAGTGTAGAAATCAAAAAGTGCATGATTATGGGGAGTATTGTTATCAACAAAAAGCGTTGTGTATATGGTGTTGGTCAATTGAAGAAGGAATGAATAATGTATCATAGATGAATCTAGGTATCATATCAACATGATTAAAGGTAATAATAAAAAGGATGCCATGGTGAAAATAGTTCCAATCATTGCACCAAACATGTTATCATAATAACGAGGAATGTGGGTTATCATGATAAGTATTGTGAAATTCCAAGGTAGATTTAGGAGTCTTGTGTTCTAGAAGAGGATCACTAAATATTTTCAGCTTTTGCACTATCATTAGTAGGATTTGGTGAGGTGTAGTCTCATATTCAATAGTACTAAAATAATTTTATTCTTCAAGCGTCATGTTTGATCTTCATAATTTGATATCAATTCATGTTCACCGTTTGGAGATTGTTGTCTTTGGAATCACCTTCTCTCCCTTGGTGACTGTTGTATGTTTTGAGGAATGTAGTTGATCCTATGGAATGTCTCCTTTAGACGTTACTCACATATTTTTGGATAGCTTAAAATGTCAGAGGAAATACTCTTTTTCTTACCTTGATTTTGTTTCACACATGTTGGAGGATACGAGATCTACTTGATCATTATTGAGGAAGTTTTCAAATCTTAAAATTGGGATGTTGATTTTATGCGTAAGAAATTACTCTACGTTTTGCTCGTAAAGATGTTTAAATTTCATTCTCCTGTGACTTAGAGGTTGGTGTGTTTGGAAACTCATTGGTTAAGCTCGGTTTTTTTGATGTTGATGCGAGACCCTATTCATCTTGTGCTTGACGACGGGGAGCTTATTCAGGCACGATATTCTCTATACCATTGATTCTTATGCTGTTATTTAACTGATTCATTAAATAACTCTGCTCTTCATATAAATGTCTCGTGTGATGGTATGCTGTTTGGTTTCCACTTCCCTTGCTCTTTTGTATTTTTTTCTGGCGTTAGAAATGATTGCGCTGGTTGAAGCCTTTTATATTGTTTTCTGGGTTTTAATAAATATTAGTTGGGTGAACTTTGTTCTTAAGACTAATAAAACAAAAGAGGTGGGGGTCCTGTAATGAAAATTCCCTAGTTCTTTGTGATGGTCTCACGATTTGAATGTTTTATCAAACATTGTTGTTGGACTCAACTTTATAGTTCTGTTTTGTTTTTATTCTTGTTTCGGTTCGAGATCTGTAGTTCTGGTTTATGTTGGGTATTTGTGAATAAGTAAATCAAGTAAATGAAGCAACCTCTTACCACCCAATAATTGGTTTACACTGTATATTAACATTAGCAAGGTAGGGGAAAATTCTTCAAAGGAAACATGAATTTCAGATTCTCCTAACATGATTTCTTTGGGAAAAGCAAAGAATTTAAGAGTACTTATAGCTAAAACATGATTCTAAAGAAACTTTTTGTGGGAAGACCTTGTTTGTAAAATTGCGTATTTTGGATGAACCATTGTGTCCTACGTGTGTGCCTCATGTTTATCTGTAACCAGTGTGGGTCCGTGTTGTGGAAAGCATGTCTTTAGTTGGTTGTATTCCCTGGAGAACTTGTGTAGTGTCGTATTATCTTCAAGCAAGTAAAAAAAAATTATCCTATATTTTATTGTGTTGTTTTATGTGTTTGAGTTGGTGGTCGTTACATGATGGGTCTAGTTGTGATAGGTAAGATTATATGTCCAATGTTTATCTTAGAATCAATAGTGACATAATTCTTAGTGTACCCAAGAGAGTGTAGAAATAAAAAAGTGCACAGATTATGGGGAGTATTGTTATCAACAAAAGCGTTGTGTATATGGTGTTGGTCAATTCAAGAAGGAATGAATAATGTATCATAGATGAATCTAGGTATCATATCAACATGATTAAAGGTAATAATAAAAAAGGATGCCATGGTGAAAATAGTCCCAATCATTGCACCAAACATGTTATCATAATAAAAGGAATGTGGGTTATCATGATAAGTATTGTGAACTTCCAAGGTAGATTTAGGAGTCTTGTGTTCTAGAAGAGGATCACTAAATATTTTCAGCTTTGCACTATCATTAGTAGGATTTGGTGAGGTGTAGTCTCATATTCAATAGTACTAAAATCAAGTAAGACTTGGATAATTTGATGAAGCTTAAAAAAATTATTAGTAAAGTGACCAATACATTGGTGGTAATCACAAGTGAGCAATAACATCAATTTTTTGACCATGATTCACACTTGGATCAACCTTAAGCAATGGAGGGAGAGATATAAAGTTACACTCAAGTAATTTTTAAATATTTTTTTATTTGATCAAACAAATGGGTGAAATGCCATTGAGAATAATGTAATTGTATCTTCGGAGGTTGTGACATGGAATTGATTATAGGTTTGTCCTTAGTTTTATCATCAGTAGATTTATTTTTAAAGGTAGCCTTGGATTGAAATTTGTGAGGAGAGGTGCTAGGAGGATGAGAAAAATATTTGAACTTGTTCATACTAAGGATATTAGCTTCACGTTCTTTCAAATTATGACACATGACGATGGTTGAATGTGTGTAACTTATCAACATCATTTATCTTACAAAGGAACTAAGAGAATTTGAGTAAAAACATATTGTAATTCGGTATCGTATAATAGATTGTTTATATTAGAAAGTTTAGTCTTATAACGCAAGACATAATTGCTAACAGGATCATTAGAACCTTGTCGCATTTTATCAATTCAAGCATAGGATACTTTTTCATGAAATTTAATAGACAATTATGAAAGGAATTGATTAGCCGAGGATTAAATGTTCTCACATAATGCATGGATAGGTCATAAAACTACTGTAAGGAAAAGTATTTGATACTTTAATGAAAAAGTGTGGTAATCAATGTATCATTGGAAGTAGTCCAAGAAAGCAACATGAAACATATGAAGGCACTCTTCAAGAACCCTTTATGATCATAAATATGTAGTTTAGGAGAAACAAAACCAATAGGTAAACAATATGAAGCCAATTTGGGTACAAGTGGGTTATAAAACAAATTAGTAGAATCCATTATGTGAAAGGAATTATATGCACCTTGTTACAGTTGTACTATTTGAGAGTTTAAAGTATGAATGAGGGATTTAAGTTCATGTGTATTAGAATAAGAATCATGTGAATCTCTATTAGTGGAGATAGGAAATGCGGGGTTATTAATGTTTATAGGTATATTCATGGTGATACTACTGAAGCAAAGGATTATATGTTCCTAATGAAATAGGAATTTTCGAGGTGGGGATGCTCAATGTATGTATAGTAGATCATAAAGGAGGATTATAAAATAAAAAAGAACCACTCATTAGAGTCTTGATCATGAGAAATTTCAGAAGTAAGAAGAATATGAATGAGAGGCTCAATATGATAATGGTTTTCATGGAGATGCACACAAAAATTAGAGGTCGTTTCAACTTGTGCTTGTCTACATCATCATCCCCATTAAGATCATCATCAAAAGAGTGTTTTCTATTGATTTCTACTTCCTTTAGAGGATTATTAAGGATATTTTCATCCAAAATGAGAGGAACTCCAACCATATTGGGTGAAAAAGAATCCATGGGGCACAACCCTTATAGATATGAAGGGAAAGTTCAATGTGTTCAATAGGTTGTTGATTAAGATGAATGTTAATCGAAAGGGAATAGAAACAAACCATAGACAACATTAAGCTAAGGATTCCCTAGGGATATGAAGGTTTGAGAAGTACATTCAATTCAAAAGTTAGGTTCACCAAATGTTTACACCCTAATTATATTTCTAAGAGGTGTTATAGATAGTGTTCAAAATTGCACACGTCACAACCCATTAGAAGAAAGCTGTAAACATGTTAGAAAAGGGTAATCTAAATTTTGCTCTTAAAAAAATCAAAATGCAAAAACCATTTGAAAAAATTGAAGGTTGATATTTTTTTAAATGACATATGAAGGGCGCCATTTAAATGTGCCACTTTCCAATTTAACTCCCACAATCTGCAATCTATTACGTTTCCCACTCCCAGTCTCAGATACGACGGATGAGGAATGAGGATCCTATTCATAAATCTGATTCATGAATAGTGAATGTAAATTCTGTATTGACAATGGGCATTTAATACAAAATTTACATTGCCAGTTTGCCACTAGACGCCTGTTGAATTTAATATAAAATTTAGATTGTTAGTTTTCCACTAGACGCCTGTAGTTACGTTGTTGCACCGTGCACAAATTATGCATAAATAGGATTAGTGATTTAAAAAAATAGTTGATTGGCACTTGCCTCTCCCGACGGATTCAACAATATCGATTAATTATTTATTTTGACAATTGTTTCACCAAAAATTGGTCACATTTGATTTGAGTTTGAAATATGAATACCTACAAAGCTGCACATTAAAAATCACAGTAATTATCAAGTGGAGACCTAGACAATGGAATTAGAGAGGGCGTTGTATTGTGTGTGTTTGAGTCTTGACCCTTGACTCTTGACATTGCAAAATAGATTAATCAAGACCAAATGACACACGGGGTTTGGAATTGGAATGATTAAAAAAGAGCAAGTGGTGGGCTACGGTGGGAAGCAGAGAGGAAGGTGCTAGGATGTCTTAAAATGCAATTCAATCTTATTCTCACCAACACGGTATATGATGATGGCTTGCCTCACACATTAGTTAATTCACTTATTTCTTCTACCCGAATTGCTGAATTGGAAATCTCACATTGATGGAAGGCCCATAATAGATAACAATCCCCAAATTCCGGTATATTCAGGTGAAGTTTTTAATTTTTTGTATAGAATAATTCATACTCAGTTAATCTATGTTCAAATTCATTGATACCCAGTTGAGATCTTTGTATGATTCTTTATTTGAGCTCATTTACACCTAATTGCCACCTTTTTTATTCTATGTTTGAATTATTTCATACCCAATTGGGATTTTTATGATTCTATGTTTGAAATCATTTCTACCCAGTTCGGTTAGGAACACCCATTAAGAATTTTGATGTTTTTTGGTTGAATTTATTCATAGGAGAAACATTTGTATTTATAGCATATAATTTTTTGGTACTTTGATATTTTTCTTGATACTATTTATTAGATGAAATATGACCATTTTGTATACAACTAATTATTTTTCCTCTTATATTTAGCAAATTAAATTTGAGTAAAACAACCTTGTTTTGTTGTCATTGATTTTTAGGCTCATTATGTGTTAAAATTTTAGTTTGTTACTTTGTAATTCCGATGTCGATTAGAGAATTTAATTTTAATTTTTTATTCGAGCTCACAATATATCTTATTCATTACATTATTTTATGAAATAGAATTTATTACATTTTAAGTGGAGATACTCTTATTAGACATGATTGATTGACATTTTTAATTTGTATAATCACTCATTTAAAAAATTAATCTCTCTTTGTAAAAAGTGTTCAATTTTTGTGACATGTGTGATTGATTTACTCTTTTCATATGAAGTGTAAAATGATTATACTACTTTTCATCGTTGAAGGGTTGGTCCAATGTTTTCCCTTCACAATGAAATTGGGACTAGCCCTTCAAATTTGATCACTAGTTATAGATGTATAACAAGTAATAAGGGTATAAGGGTTAACAA
This sequence comes from Taxus wallichiana var. yunnanensis, assembly GCA_018340775.1. Lineage (NCBI taxonomy): Eukaryota > Viridiplantae > Streptophyta > Pinopsida > Cupressales > Taxaceae > Taxus > Taxus wallichiana. The sequence goes on from CM031236.1 coordinate 46,182,293, forward strand.
TAGGTAGACTATTATTATATAATTAAATTCCAACATCAATAATACATGACCATAATAATTCATTCCAACTCGAAATGAACAAAATTATTGATTAAAATAAGTAAATTTCTTAAGACATGAGAGAAGAGGTATACTTAGCTGTTTAGGAAGATTCTAGAATGATCTAGGTATGTAAAGCAATGGAATAGTGAAATTTGGTGCTTTGTATTCTACATAGAAGATTTTGAAGCTAGAACATGAGTAGGTGCAAGACCGTATAAAATATGAATGGTCTAAGTAGGATGTATATATTCCTAGATGATGACTATAAAGTTTCATATCGGGAGAAATCAAGTTTTGAAACTTTTTGGGTGCTTACTTTTCTAGAAATGGTACTTTTTGTGTGTCACTCTTACTTTCACAACCTTCGGGTGACTGCAACAAAATATAGACCTAGAAATCATAGAACCCTTCATCAAAACATTATTAAACCAAAGGAGATAAAATTATGTGCATTTGATTTTGGAATACCATGGGTAGTCAAACTCCTAGTTATTGATTCAATCCCAATATTGTGTTATATGTCCTCGATGTCGAATCAATCCTTATGTAGTTCTCCTATGATATTTTTCAAGTGTGTAAAGATAACCAATCCCCTAGGGGTTCCCTTATGTCTCTTGACACCAAAACAAGAGACTAACTACGTAGTATAGAGTGTACTCAATGTGGTAGTAACGAGATGTAGTATTACTCAACTATATGACTTTACCCTTATGTTGATCGAAACCCTTGTGTAATGCTTGGAGTGGATTTATTATTTCTTAAGACATGGATCTATAATCTTTGCATGCTCGTAGATAGATGATGCTAGACTACTTGAGCTAGTTGAGTGCTTCACACTTGTCGTATGGACTTCCCTAGATGATGTGCAACTAATTTGAGTAGACATAGGAATCCTTTGAGTGTTATTGGAATGATGTTTGTAATAGGAGCTTGTACTAATTCCAAGTGAGTTATAAAGTGATAATGAATTTCTTATATAATATTTTTGTATGTTATATATTATGATAAGGTTGATTCTAGGAAGGTGAAATGACCTAAAGAATGATTTTTCATTGAAAGTAGAGTTGGTGTTTAAGAAGGGGTAGGATTTGTATAGGTTAGCCAAGACAGATCCCACATCTTAACCCTTGATATGAATTTGGAAAGGAGAGACAAATACCTAGGCTAAAGCATTTGTAATGAATATTAGATGTTTTATGTTTCTTTAATTTAATAATATTTCCATAATTGCTAACAAAGAATGGTGTAAAGATAAACAAGTTGTATAATGACTAGTAATATGAGAAGATTATATTATGAATGCTAGCATTTGTATTAGCAAGGATACACGGTTAAAATTGTCTTTTCACAAGGACAAGTTACCATATTTTAGTGTTTACAACTGGAGAATGTGTAAGAAAATGGATTTTAGAGAATTTTGACATGAGTTTCTCCTCACACATGCCAAAAAACCAATTGTGATAAACAGTATGAAATTCATCTATTTATCAAGTTTCTCATTCTTAATGAGGTTAATGCACTAGCTACTAAAGAAACTAGCAAACTCGAAATGTTTGAGGGTTTATGTTACCTCAGATGCGATGTGATATGGGCACAAGATGATGATGGATTCCACTAATACAAATCAAATGAAACTTGAAGATAAGACACACTGAAATAGGATTGATTAGATGGTTTGGGAAGGGGTTTCCCAACAAAGCAGATTCGAGAAGCATTAAATTCCTTGGTGGATGTCAACCCCCATTGTTAAACAAAAATGATATAAACGAAAAGCTATACTGATAATATGTAGAGAGTGAAAGAATATAGAATCTAAAAGAACTATTTATTGATTTAGATATTGATCTTATCAAAATAACTGGAAGTTAAATGTACTTGGTTTGGGTCGATGATGACCCTGATGCGTGCAAAGACAAGTTGACGAAGACTTGAGAGAATGGATCAAGAATGTGGGGGAAATATGCAAGTTGTATAGGATTTGAGTGCAATCTAGAAGATACAAAATTTTGAAGATGTTGGAGTCGACTGCGCAGAGGGAATGAAGGAACAAAAACTAATAAAATGACGAGAAAAAAATATTAAAAGGAAGGATTGAAAACTAAGACCCCAGTCGATGGCGACTACGGGTGTAGGCAGGTTGATTTAGCATAACAGAGGAAATCGATGAGGGTTAGAGAAAACAGGAAAGGTTGAAGAGATCATGTAGGAATGGGAGAAGGTTCGGAATAGAAAGTAAAGGCTGCGGGAGAAGGTTGAGTTGATGATGACCTACTCGGGGTTGATGGTGACTATGAAAGAGTTGGATGAAGCCGAGGAAAGGAAAGTCTGGAAGAGCAACCTGCAAGTATGGATTTGAAAAGGGAGGTTGATGATGAAGTTGTGATCTTTGATGCGAATGATCTGCTCCTGTAAAAGGTTAGACATAAGAAATACCAAGATAAAATGATAAAATTTGATTAAAGAAATACAAAATGATAACAATCTCACAAAGGTCGATCACAATTGCGCAAGAACATTCTAAGTGAGGTCTAGGATGTCGTAATTTTTCTAGGATGCTAAAAATGGGAGATTGTTCACAATTCGCAAGGAAGCTTAGGAATTCACATGCATTCGATGATGAATAGAAAGAAAGCACTTAGCTTTATAGAGTTGACGGTGGACTGGGTTGGGTCGCGCCGATTACGGAGAAAGTTTCCCCAATGGGAGGATTTTTCTTCTTTTGGAGTGATTTCTTGTTTTTAAGGAGTTGGTCGAATGCTTTAAAGCATTAGGCGTGGGAAGAGGTTGTTTTAGGATGAGGTGTAGGTGAGTTGGTGGTAGAGATAGGTTAGAAAAAGTATAGGGAAAAGCATTGGTGTATTTATGGTTGAACTTGGATATTACGAAAGTGTTTTCCACAAGGATCATCAGTTACAAAAGGACTGAGGAAAGGGAATAAGAGGATGAGCAGAATAGCAACATTCAGAATTATAGATAGCAGAATAATTCTTTATGTATGCGAAGTTTCAAGGAATTTAAGACAAGATCATTTGCATTGGCTGAATAGGATTAAATTTAAAGACACAAAGTTCTGTAAATAACCTTCTTCAGATTCATTAATCAAGGACACAAAGTTCCTTCTTGGTTATACAAGATCGCTGTATTTGCAAAACCGGACAGTATGCAATCAGAGAGACTAACAAATTAGAGACAAAATGATCTTCACAATATTAAATGGAAAACACAGAAATAGCAGAGATCAGATAGACAATGAATAGAAAGCCCTTTTGTATTGATTTCTTTAAGATCTATTTACACTTTCAGAAAATATGCCAAGTTCTTCCTCCTTTTGAATGGCGTAGAAAAGGCCATTATATAGCTTACAATTCGGTTACTCTTCGTAACCGTTTCTTTTAACTAAAGAATAGTTAAGGACATGCCAAAGCGCGATTACCTTAACCTATTACAAAGAAAGCGAAAAGAAAGGAAGAAGAGAAAGCGAATGGGGAAGAGAGGCAGGTGGCGAGTCTTTGAGAGGACCCACCGACTTCGAAAGCTTGCTTGAATTTCTTCCACGTCTCGGCTATGTCTTTGCCACGAGGACACACGAGAATTTTCATCTTGAAGATGACAATGGATATCTTTTGCCCATATAAGCTTGATGCGTCTTGAAGAGCTTCGTCTTTAGCTTCGCATTTGTCCTTGAAATTTGATCTTGGATTGATAGCATCGAGCCATGACTTAAATTCATATTTTAGCATATTCGGGTCGGCGGGAAAAACTAAGTATGAATTGCATTAGGTTCACTTTAGGACATGTGAGAGCGCGAATGCGCTTGGAAACACGAGGCTCGGCGATTCGGGAAGCAGGGAGAAGGCGCACAAATGCATTTTAGGACATTTGGGGCGAAAATGCGCGAAGGCGCGATTCGGGGAAGTTTCGGCGAAAATGGGACAGTTTGCATTTTTGATTTGGGACATTTGGGACAAAAACTGCGAATCTGCGCGACTCGGGAGATTCGGCCGAAAATGGAACAAAAGCGTGCACTTTTTGACTTTGGGACATTGGGACAAAAAGTTGCGAAGGCACTTTTGATTCGAAGTACGTGACGTTTCGGCGTAGAAAATGGAGACAGAAGCAATTTGGAACTTGGGACATTTGGGAAAAAAAATCGGGTTCGGGCGAATCGGCCGAAAATGGAGCAAGTGCACTTTAAGTTTGAACTTGAGAAATTTGAGACAAAAGTTAGGAGTCGCGACTCGGCGGTTCGGGCGAAAATGGAGCAAGCGCACTTTTGAAATTGGGACATTTGGGACAAGAAAGTGCGAAGTATGCGGTTCGGGCGGTTCGGCGAAATTGGAACATCTCGCACAAAAGTTTTGGGACACTTGGGACAAAAACTTCCGGCGGGCCCGAAAATGGGACAAATTCGGAGGTTTGGCCCGATCGGAGAACAAAATGCACTTTCGTACTTGGGACGAGTTGGGACAAAAATGTCAAGCAGGGCCGAAATACTTACTGAGAATGACCCAAAACTTAGATTTTTCAGACTTCAAGACTTTTTTCAGGCACTTTAGAAAAGACACTTAAACTCAAAATTTTGAAATTTTTACTTTTTGACAGGCGGGAATTTTGAGTGGACAACGGTGGCTCCTTACAGGGATGACTTGGCATAAATTCAAGGAATGAGACAAGGCAAGAACTTAGACAAACTTCGGTGAAGCGAGACCGAGTGCCTTATCCATTGGGCAACGGAGTCAAAAGCAGAGACCAACACGAGAGAGGGCTGACACACAAAAACAACGAGAAGGAAACACACCAAAACAACGAGAGAAGGAAAACACAGCATACGAGAATATACAAAGGGACTCCCTAATCACCTAGGACTTGAACAACTTGAGATCCTTTGCCCACTATAAGGAAGTGGGAGAGAAGAACCATCCATGTAATCAAGATAAAAGGAATTCTCACCCAGCAAAGTGTACGATCTTGAAAGGTCAGAGCCACGGGGAATCAAATTTTCCATGGCTGCCACGAGGTTCATGTCTTTTGTCCCATAACTGATCACGATGTCTCAACTTGGAAATCTACGAACCTAGCTTTTTGTCAAGCAGGACCTTTACCTTACCTTTGGTGAGCAGATATCCTATCAATGACCACCAATCTGTCTTCATTCAGCTTGTGCGGGTACATAATTCTCTTGTCGGGCATCTTTGAAACTAGTATCCTCGATGGCCTTCATTAGATGCAAGGCGGCGGTTCACATCCTTTGGCGATTGAGCTTGACTCCATATACCACTTGAAAAGGAGACATTCAATAGCTCTCTTTGGTGTAATCTGTCTGTACCAAAGAGCATCATAGAGCTTCTTGTGCGGTTTATTTGAGACTCATTGACTAACTTCCTTATGATAGTCACCAGATTTTTGTTAGTAGATTGCTGCCCATTTCCTTGAGGGTAGTAATCGAAGAGTGAGCAAAGAAATACCATACCCATAGTGAGAAGTCCATTATCTCGGTTGAAGAGAAATTCGAGGCATTATACATTCTGATCTTGTTAGGTACACCATACCTTACCAAGATGTTCTCTTTGATGAAGTTGCATACCACTTGAAGTAGTGCTCTTAAGCGGAATAGCTTCCACCCATTTGGTGAAGTAGTCGGTGGCGATTAACACATGAGTGTGACCAGCACTAGAAGTAGGATTGAGTGTACCAATGAAGTCAAACCCCCTTTGTTGAAATGGCTCCTCAATCACTGGCGGCTTGAGAGGCGAAAAAGCCAATTTAGGTCTTCCCACAAAAGTCAGCGGGCCTCACATTTATCCACCCACTTGGATGCATCTACGAACAAAGAAGGCCCGGTAGTATCCTCCCGGAGTATCTTATGAGCTGTAACCGTTGATGAATAGTGCCCTCCACATGCATGATCATGAAAAGTGAGAGCAACTTTCTCTGTTGTTCTTTGTCCACACACTTTAAAATCTCCCCATCTAAGCCACGCTTAAACAAGCATTTTCCCCATAATACATATTGTGCTTGACCTCAATTTAACAGTCCTCTTTTCTTTGGCAGTTAAATGAGAGGGGCATTCCCCATAGGTGAGAAAATGGGCGATGTCAGCATACCATTCATCAACTGAACTCAGGAACAGAACAGTAGGAAGGTCAACTTTCTCCTCAAGCAACTCATGTTTGGCTCCTTCAGCAATGAGCTCACAAAGACCTTTTCCACGAACCAGCTTGGTCGGTTTGATATCAATGTCATACTCTTGGACCTTAGCCACCCAGTTCCCTCTCTTGGATCCAAATTCTTCTTTGTGTAAGAATTGACTTAACGATTATATCTGGAACCCGGACACCATAGAGTGAGAGTTGAGGATATAGAAACAGGCTTAACAGCTTTGACTACTGCAAAAGCATGCTTCTCCATCATGGTGTATTTTAGCTCATGATTCTTCAGGATATAGCTCATGAAGGCAATTGGTAGCTCATGTTTATCGGAGTCTTCTTGGGTTAAGGCAACGGCAGCGAAGGTATTATACGTAGCATAGCAATAGATGATGAAATCTTTGCTGAAATCGGGACAGGCCAAAACTGGAGTTTTAGCGATAGCTTTCTTGATACCCTCAAAGGATTCCTTTCCTTCAGAAGACCAACCAAATGTTTGCTTCCCTTTCATCATCTGAGAAATATTCAAAGTTAATTCAGCAAAATCAGGGATGAATCTTCTTAAAAAATTGATCTTACCGAAGAAGGAGTGCACGCCCTTTTTACTGGTTGGGAGAGGAATTTGCTGGATGGCTTGAACTCGTTCAGGATCAATCTTAATACCATCCTTGGAAACAATGTGCCCTAATAGTTTTCCCTCTGTAACACAGAAGACAGATTTTTTAGGGTTCAGAGAGATTCCATGCTCTCTGCATCTCAGCAGAACTGTCTCCAGGTGATCAAAATGATCCGCTCTTGTCTTGGAAAACAACTTTGTCAGTCATCGAGGTAGATGACAATACACTTCCCTTTTAAGCTTCCAAAAGCCAGATCCATAGCTCTCTGGAAAGTGGCACCAGCATTAATAAGCCCAAAAGGCATTCTCTTGTAAGCAAAGGTACCCCAAGGAGTAGTGAAAGTTGTTTTATGTTGATCTACGATATCACCTCTACGATTGTATCCGAGAAAATCCATCAAGCATAGATAACATTTGAGATCACTGTTCTTGCTTGCGATATTTGATCCATCATAGGAAAAGGGTAATTATCTTTGAGCTTTGATCGAGGTTCTGAAATCAACACGAATGCGGATCTCACCATTCTTCTTTCTGACAGGCACAATATTTGCAATCCATGTTGAATGGTGAATAGGAAAGATAATTTTAGCTTTCAACAACACGTATCTCTGAAAGATGGTGTCGACTACTTTGGGGTTGTATTGTCTGTTTACGCTTGAAAGGCTTAATTCCAGGCTTGAGGGGAATAGAGTGCTGCATATCTTTTGGTTTGAAAGCTTTCAAATCTTCATAAGAGTAAGCGAGAACATCTTTATACCTTTTTAGAAGATCAATTGCTTTTCTCCTCTCATCTGCTGTGCAACATTTTCCAATGTTCACGAGCTTAGGGTCGATTAGAACTCCCGATATCAATCTTATCATACTCGGTGATTCTTTGAGGTCCGAGGAAAAAGCTTTAGATTTCACATACCTGTCATGCTTATCAAATAGTTCCTCCAAACTCACCAACCCTTTAGGAATCTTGTTTCCTTTGAGATTGATGCATCCATCTTGATCTGTTTCTTCTCCTTGGGTGACGGCTTGGTCAGAGGACACACTCTCACGAGGCAGGTTGTCACTTCCCTCAAAATACGGTTGTTGAAATTACCCTTGAGTTCGGGAAGGAAAGCAAATGCTGGTCATCGTTGAAAACTTGCCGAGTTATTGGTATTGTCAGTACACTAGGCGGTGGACCATTTGATAGTGAACTTATCTGAGAGAGAAGTCGGGATGGGAATCGGTAGTGACCACTGAGACGGCCGGTGAATCAGCCTGCTTGTTCTTTTCTCTAGGTATTGCTTGAGAGAAAGCATCGAGGAATTCAATGGAATCCCAAACCTGATTCGGTAATGCTTGACCTCCATTTTTACTTGAAAAAGGTTTCGACACCTGCTTACAATCAACTCTGCATCACCACGAGCGAGAAGGTTCTTCACACCTTGTTCTTTGGCCACTTGCGGTCGAGAATGAGAGCCTCGTATTCTCTTTGTATTATTAGTGTTCTCGAAGCTAACTTAAATGAAAAGGATGAAGGACATCCTTCGGTGACACTAGCGAGGACACCAGCTCGAGAACCGGTGAGGAACAACTTCCATCAAATTCTAAAATCCAAACACCATTGGGATCTTTAGGAGACACTTTGGGGGTTGGATTTCATCGGGGACATAATCATGTAATTACCATGCCCCATATCCTCATAGAGTATTTGTGCCTTAGGATCATCCGTTTTCTGCACAATATACTCAGATTGCTTCTCAAGTAGTAACTTCTTCATGTGTCCATTGACCGGTATGAGTGCATGTGACCAATCCATTTGAATCTCCCCGCCCACATCTTTACAGAAGTTTCTACTTAGCAACATTCCATAAGAAGGAGGAATGTCTGCTACTAGGATGGTAGCCAAGACTTTCTTTTCAGGAAAAGCAGCAAAGGCCACTTGTGCATCTTTAATCCTTCCCAACCAAAGGCACTTCCTTACTCTCCATGGAGTAGCAGGATCCATAAGTACGAGTGAGGGTCAAGCCTAAAGCATGAGCTACTTTAGCAGGCATCACATTATCTGAGGCTCCTGAATCTATGACACAATTACTGAGCCTATGGCCAGCTATGAGAAGTGTTACATAAAATGGTTTAATTTTGTCACCAGGCGAGGTGACAGCAGCTACCAGACTTGGCTGTGGTGCAGAAGGAGGAGTAGGTAGAAGGCCTTTAGAAGTGGTCTTAGAGTTGGAATTAACAAAGTGGATCATTTTGGCAAAGGCTTTGGGATGGGTTTGATAGTACTCGGCCACTGAGATTTGTACCTTGGTCTTTTCAGGTGATCAACAATATCAAAGGATCCCAGAAGTGGACGGGCCATCATCATTTGGAATTCTAGGCTTATCAACTTTAGGAGAAAAAGAAGAAGCAACTTTGGTAAGCTGGATTGATAGGACTCACCTTACGTGTAGGCGAAGTAGGGATAGGAGATCCTCTTCTTGCAATTGCTGATTCTGAGGGATAGTTGCCATTTGCTCCTTGGATTTCTTAGGTGGTGGGTCACCTTCTCCCTCTGCTTTATCATTCTCGAGTCATGACAGACAAAAGATTCGTTGTTCATATGCTGCTACCACTTCATCATAATCATCAATGCCCTCGGTGGTAAAGAAATTAACTCGAGATCCCTCAAGTTCCTCTGCTTCATCATCAAATTCCTCCACAAACTCCTCATGAGCTTCATCATCATCGGCTCTTGACTTCACGAGTTGCGTTCACGGGAACCTTAACGGGAGGTCCTTCAAGTGCTAGTCTTGTGTGAGGAGTAGGCAAGCGATTTACGGGCTGAAAATTTCTTCTTGGAACATCTGCATACGGGGCATCTTGAGCCATTGTTTCTTTATAGCGACAAGATCATTTGCGAGTTTACGGACTAATGGATCGAGTACTTAGGTCGAGGGTGGAAGAGGAAGAAGCGAGACTTAGATTTGGGAGGGTCTCTTCTCAACTTCACGACATGATCAAGTCATCTTCGATACTAATGGCCGAGTTCTTGATCGAGCTAGTGTTCGAGATTAGCCCTTCTTAGTGCATAACTAACTTTGGGCGATTGAGCATTTAGGAAGAAACACTTTTGAATTTGGTCGACAGGTCGGGTAGGCGTTGGAATTTTATTTACCAACCTGTTGAACCGGGCCACAAATTCCCTCATGGGCTCTTGTGAATCTTTCTTTATCTGAGAGACCTGGGCAAGCAAGGCATGCACATCTTCTGCCGGCTTGAAGCGGTTCTCGAACTGAGTTCTCATTGTGTCCCAGTCGGTTATAGCACCGGCCGGAAGGTGATAGAACCAATCAGCAGCATTATCTTGTAACGTCTCAACAAACAGCCTTACGGAGACGTCTTCATATTCGACTCCCAGAACTCCACATGCATGCAATGAAGGCTGCGATGTGTTCGTCGAGTGCACTTTGCCATCGCCTTTGAATTTGGGGAAGTTCTTCCGGTTTCCTGGGTAACTCATGCGAAAGGTGAGCAAGGGCGAGGCCCGACACGATGACCCCATGGTAATGGTGCTGCCATTCTTGGAAAAACGGCTTGGAGAGGAAGCGCTGTAACACCGCGAGGATCAAAGCTCGTAGATTGGGACTAGCGAGGCTCGAAGGAATACCACCCGTAGGACTTCTATCTTGAGCAAGGTGGAGTGCTTGTCGAGCGGGTCCTTCTATTTCTTGTTGAATTTGAAGGAAAGGAAAACCTTGTTGTCTAAAAGCTGAAGCTGGCGAGAATCTTGATACGAGGGCCCTTCTCCCTCGAGTGAAAGTGGAGTCGCGGATCAAAGGATGATCAAAAATTGCTGAGAAGCTGGAATGCGATTTTCCCAGTAGTCGCCAAAAACTGTTGGTTTTCAAATAGGACTTTTTAGAAGAGCAACAGTCAGGGGACAAGAAGTCCCTCCTCTTTAATGGGAGAGGTTCCCTTATTCAGAAACGAACTTATTTACAAATGTACAAAATATTATTTTATGGTTGAACTTGGATATTACGAAAGTGTTTTCCACAAGGATCATCGGTTCAAAAGGACTGAGGAAAGGGAATAAGAGGATGAGCAGAATAGCAACATTCAGAATTATAGATAGCAGAATAATTCTTTATGTATGCGAAGTTTCAAGGAATTTAAGACAAGATCATTTGCATTGGCTGAATAGGATTAAATTTAAAGACACAAAGTTCTGTAAATAACCTTCTTCAGATTCATTAATCAAGGACACAAAGTTCCTTCTTGGTTATACAAGATCATTTGTATTTGCAAAACCGGACGAGTATGCGATCGAGAGAGACTAACAAATTAGAGAACAAAATGATCTTCACAATATTAAATGGAAAACACGAAATAGCGAGAGATAGATAGACGATGAATAGAAAGCCCTTTTGTATTGATTTCTTTAAGATCTATTTACACTTTGAGAAAATATGCAAGTTCTTCCTCCTTTGGAATGGCGTAGAAAAAGGCCATTATATAGCTTACTGATTCGGTTACTCTTTGTAACCGTTTCTTTTAACTAAAGAATAGTTAAGGAATTGAAATCGCGATACCTTAACCTATTACTGGAAAACGAAAAGAAAGGAAGAAGAGAAAGTATGGGGAAGAGAAGGCAATTGGCCGATCTTTGAGAGGACCCATCAACTTGAAACTTTGCTTGAATTTCTTCCACGTCTCAGCTATGTCTTTGCCACGAGGGACACACAAGAATTTTCATTTTGAAGATGACAATGGATATCTTTGAAAACTGATATAACCGGCGTCTTGAAAGCTTCGTCTTTCTGCCAGCTGTCCTTGGAATTTGATCTTCGGATTGATAGTATCAGAGCCGCAACTTAAATTCATATTTAGCATATTCGGGTAGAGCGGGAAAAACTAAGTATGAATTGCATTAGGTTCACTTGGGACATGTGAGACGCGAATGCGTGAAACACGAGGCTCGGCCGATTCGGACGAAATAAGGAGAAGACGCACAAATGTATTTTGGGACATTTGGGGACGAAAATGCGCGAAGGCGCTTGATTCGGAGTTTCGGCGTGAAAATGGGCAGATTTGCATTTTTGATTTGGGACAAAATTTGGGAAGTGACACTGGGTGACAAAAGTTCGGTTCGATGGTTCTGGCGAATCGGCGAAAATGGGACAAAAGGCCCTTTTGAACTTGGGACATTTGGGACAAAAAGTTCGAAGTCGTGGTTTGGGTAAGATTCGGGGTGAAATTCGGGACACTTTTGAAATGGGGATTTGGGTTTCGGCCGAAAATTTGGGACAGAGCACTTGGAACATTTCGGAATCGGCCGAAAATGGAACAACTTGCACAATTTGAACTTAGGACATTTGGGACGAAATCGGGCGAATCGGCCGAAAATGGAACAAAGTGCACTTTAAGTTGAACTTGAGAAATTTGAGACTACGAAAAAAGTTCGAGAGCGCGACTCGATGGGCGGTTCGGAGGTTTCGCCGATCGTGGAGCAAATGCACGCACTTTTGAAATGTGGGACATTTGGGACAAAAAAGTAGACGAAGTCACACGCGGTTCGGGCGGTTCTTAGGCTCGAAATTGGAACATCTACTTTTGATGAACCGGGACACTTGAGGACAAAAACTTTTGTTTTAGCGGGCGAAAATGGGACAAATTCGGAGGTTTCAGGCCGATCGAGGAACAAAATGCACTTTCTTTACTTAAAATAGATCACTCAAGAAGCGATATTCTCTTCTACAATCACTCATTCATGATAAGGATATAATAATACACTTCCTTTAGAAAAAACTTGCTAGCCTACAACATCACCATCATATTGTGGACAGCCATATCCATGCTCCTAATCCACTTGTAGCTATTGCTCTTGATCCCACCGACATTGATATATCGTCTTTTGAGTCTGCCTACTCTTAATGCTCATACACCTATGAAGCTTATTACCGCATGCTCTTCCACATCTCGTGCCTATTACAAGTATTTCACATGTTGTGTATCCTACTTCTACTCAACCGCATGACATTTTTAAGAAGCATAGTACTACATTACATTCTCGCATGCTTCATTCTATGGGTCTCACTAACGGATTCATTGCGAGACACATTCTGGGGTATTGTTTCCTCTATTCCACATGTTAAGTGGAATTCTCGTCATGACATTGGTTTTCAGAGTATACTTCATTGGGATCACACATTGACAGAGCTCCTTTTTTATTCACTCGACTCTTTCGAGGATCATGAGCAACACATGAGTTCTACACCTTCACTCAGGCTTGAGAAACCTGAGATTTCAGCTATCAGACATGATCAACCTGACACACATTCTGATGTTCTTTGCATGCACCCATTGTGCATTTTTCACCAAGTCATATGCAGGCATCTTCTTCATCCATCCGTGTTGATTTGGGGTGGATATCTGATCACTCATGGCGGTGACATAGGAATTCATTGAGAGGACTCTACAAAGGCGTGGCTCCTCCACCATTTGGCCTCTTGCTCCACTTTCTATACCTTATGCATTGTGATGCTTCTTGTTTTGAGCATTTTTCTTTTAGTGTAGTGTATCTCTCTTATTTGTTGAGAGATTTTGTATCTGTATTTTTGACACTTTTGGCATGTTGACAGTATCTCTTATGGGGGATCTATTTTGGTGAAGTCCAGTGTTATTTTGTCAGTGTTCGAGTAGTTGATTTTGGGCAACTCATACAGATTTGTAGCGTCACTCCACCCATTCAGCAGTATGGGAGGGTGTGGTGTTGATCTTGCTTCTTCGGGTTTCATGTCCTTTCCTTGTTACCTTGGCTTTTCTTGGATCATGACACTTTAGAGTTTGTGTCCTTGCCTTATTGCTTTGGTCATTGTTCTTGGATCATGGCACACATATTTGCAGTGATTGATCGAATTATGTTTGGTGTTTTTTTTGCACTTTCGACATCACTCTGTTGAAAATCTCCTTATATGAAGCTATTCTGGTGAAGCCCAGTGTGAAGATGCTTGTTTTTAGTTCTATGATCGAGCCATGGATTTAGACCACAATGCACTCTAAACTTCTTCAAAGCATTGTATGAGTTTTTGAGCCGAGCTTCTTGGGATGCCTTGGAGCGGGTTTTTACTCTCTTTACTTTGTTGTTATTGGTTTTGGGTACCTTGCGGTGTCCTTTTTCCCATTTATTGTACATGAGTACCTCATCAGGCCTAGTTGCCGGGACTCATACTGTGGACATGCCACTTCTATTTTGGCCCCTAGCTTCACTTGAGGGGGGTGTTAGAGTAGGTATTTACCTTATCTCATGTTCACCTAGGTACTTTATTTACCTTTATTGTATTTATCCTCACCCACTTATGTGTGTGGATATTTCTTTTATCTTATTTAGATATTAGAAGATATTATCTAGTTGTTAGGTATAGTTCTTTCCTTGATCTATGGTATTGACTAATTCTTTCCTTTTTATGGTCTTAACTAGTTCTTTGATGACTAGTTATTTCCTTGATTTATGGCTTGATTTATGACCTTCACTGGTTCTTAGATTTTTATTCCTTGCCTATTTAAGCAAGGACCATTCTCATTGTATTGCATTGAGTTCCATAATAATATATGATATTGCTGCTCATTTGTTTGCAAAGGTTTTATGTAAAGCTATTTTAGCGTTAATTGCTTTCATCTTAATGATCGTGGTGTTTGATTAGCATCTCTATTCTTGGCTTGGTATAATCTGGTTATCATTCCTTTCATCCCAAGAAAAAAGGATCGCAATATGAATAAAAACTATGGAGGTGAATCCAATATCACATAAGTATAGGAAAATTGCGGTCTCAACAGAGACAGGATACAACATTCTATGGACTAGTGAGTGGGTGAAGATATCTCGCAATATGCATGCAAGTCGGGATGACCAACGGGTCATAGGAAATTCATAAAAATATGCAAAACTATATGCAAAAAGGTATGCAAAATCCTTATTACACGAGGAATCTAACGAAAAGTTATGTGTCCATAAGGGATGAGGATGAATGATATGGTTCCCAATGGGACATGAAGAATGGCCGAGAAGGTGAAATGAAAAAGTGAGTGATGAAATAATATGCCCTAAAGGGGAAAGTATGGTCATGCGACGAGAAAAAAAGGAAAGAAAAATATGCCCTAAGCGGGGAAAAGTATGGCCACGAAGGTGGAATGCGTGCATGTGTTAGATAGGATTGTGAAAAATGCCCAAAGGAAGAGTGAGTATGGCCACAAAAGTGGAATTAGGGGGTGGATTGGAGTAAAGTTCCATGGGGAAAATAAATATGGACACGAATGTGGACTTTAGAATGAGAAGGAGAGGATTCAGAATATGGAAACAAAATTCCCTAAAGGGGGAATATAGATTATGGCTATGAATGTAGACTTTGGAAAAAGAATTTATGCCCAAAAAAAGGATAGTTGGAATATTGTAATAAAATTCCCAGAGGGAAATAAATATGGCCACAAGAAGTGGACTTGAATATCAGAAAGATGAAATAAGATCAAGTGAGGAGTAGGATAAGACGCAACCTTAACGATATCGACATATAGATACAAACATATCTACATCGTACGAGGAATATAGAAGAAAAATATTCCTCCAACCACTTTAGAGGTAAATAAGAGGGGGATCTAGGTGATGCAAGGCACATGCGACCAAAAATAATGCTAGCAAATAACCAACGATAGTTAGTCATCTCAAAGATCAAGAGGAAAAAATGGATGAAATGAACTCATAAACCCATGCCGACATGATAAAAGGGGTTAAGATGTACTTGTATAGAGGAAAGAGGATTCCCAAGAGTGGTGTTCCCTAAAACTATGCCCCAACTCTAGGAAAAGGGAAAGAAAAAATGATCAAAGAGGGAGGTTTGCCAAAATAAAGTTGATCGATGCGAAAAGTTTTCTTAGGATGCTAATAAAATGGAAGGTGATCAATGCGGAAGCCTTGATTCCATAAGGAGTAGCCATCCTTTGAGGGTATGGTCTACTTTATACAATATATAGATGGAAAGAATAATATATGATAGTCATCCTTCAAGGGATCAGTCTATTTATTTGATTTTGATTTTGATTTCTCTTTTTTACATGAAAATTTGAACTTCGAGAGATCACTGTTTTTGATAACTTTTATTTTTACTAGAGAATCCATGAATTTTGATTTTACATGGGAGAGACTTGGGACTAGCTAAGTAGATCACCGAGGATGGGAAAATGAATGTAGAAGAGACACCCTTGGACCCTCTCGCACGGTTCTAATAAGTGAATAAGAGGGTGATGGATGTAATTATTGTGGATTTCTCACCAAAAGGGAGAACCTATACATAAGTAATATGATATGGATAGAGCCATGTTGCCCATATTTAAGGTCACATCTATGAATTGATCGGAAGACCACATAGTTCCTAATCATCACAATGAGAGATGAAAATGGCTAAGATGGAGGAATGATCCAAGGATATAACTAAGGGAACATTGGTAAATGCCTTAACAATAGAATGGCCACAAGTACAATGCGTTAAGAGGTTCCACTTTCATTTTACCATCAAGGGAGGCCAAGCGATAGGCTCCCGACCCATACTTGTGTGTGATAATGTATGGTCTAATCCAGTTAGGGGAAAATTTTCCGAGTTGGCTTCTTTCTAGAGTAGTGACATTCTAATTTTCTTTGAGGACGAGATCGCCAACATTAAATTTACGTTATGTAAAGTGATTATTGTAAGCTCATTTGATGTTCTCCTGATAAACATGATGGTGTTCAAGAGTAAGAAGATGACGCTCATCTAGCATCTTGAGCTGCGTTAGACGAGCTTGGCGATAGTATTCATCAAAGATGAAGTCGCGAAGAGATACGTGTAAAGAGGTAATTTGAACCTCAAGAGGAAGGATGGATTGAAACGTAAACAAGAGAAAAAGGCATAGCCCCCATGGAAGTATGGATGCTAGTGCGATAGGACTAAAGGGAAAAGGAAGTTGGAGATGCCAATTACGACTTGCTTGATCAATAGTTTTGGAAAGAATGTTTTGAAGGGTTTTATTGGTAGCTTCGGCTTGGTCGTTAGCTTAGGGATAATATGGGGAAGATAAGCTGAGTTTGATGTTGAATGTGTTACAAATTTTCTTGAGATATTTGTTTTTAAGGACTTTCCATTGTCCATAACAAGTTTGTGGGAATGCCGAAGTGGCAGATAATGTGTTGATAAATAAAATTAATGATTGGGCTAGATTTATTCAAGGTGAGTGGGATTTCTTCCACCCATTTAGTGAAATATTCAGTTGCAGTGATGATAGAGTGATGTTTTTGTGAGGAATGAGGATTAATAAGACCAATAAGATCAAATCCCCATTGTGAAAAGGGCCAAAAGTCCTAAGCTAGCTACATAGCTTAACTTGGAATACAAATAAGATTTTAATTCTAAAATGACATTTTTCACATTTCTTAACATACTCACAACAAGTCATGATTGAGGGAAGGCTAGTAATAACCAAGATGAAGAATGTGCTTAGCGATGGCTAAACCATTACATTGTCCACCACAAACACTGTCATGGAATTCATGGATGGATTGAGAGGCTTCGTGGGATTTCAAACATTGGAGAAGATCACCGTAAAATTTTCATTTAAAAATAATTCCTCCAAGGATCACATAGCGGTAAGCACATTTAAGAAAGGACCTCTTAGCATTTTCAGATGATTAGGAGGAATAATGGATTGGGATAACTTGTTTGATTATAAGTGTAGACGCAAAATTTGGGTCATAACCCCTTTAACCCCTTTCGATTCATCAATTTGACACATATACCTAGCCATGGCCCCCTTCCCACATTGGTATTAATTTAATCACCTATAATTAAATTAATCCTCACACTATTATTAATTTAATTACTTTAATTAGATTAATATCCACCTCACCTAGCTACCTCACCCTAGAACTATTCCAACCTCATTAAATGGCTAAGACTAAGTCCCCACACTCCCTAACCAACTAGGACTTGTTCTAACCTTAACCATTATGACCTATTATCTCTCCAACCTCTCTCTTGCTATATTTAGCATTAGCTCCCACTTTAACCAGAACTGAAACTTGACTCATGCCAAATCTAGGAGTAATCAAGCCATTTTTATCCAATTTGACCAATTCTCCTTAACCAATGCAGTTATCCTCATGGCGGCGTTGGTTCCCTAACCATTGTCGGTTACCTTAAATAAGAGTTTCTAACTCTTTTACATGGGTTCTTCAATTCATTCATTCACATATTTGACATTCAAACTCTCGAGCATTCAAGCTACCAAATGACAAACCAGAGCCCACCAGGTCTTCACTAGCATCCAATCATCTCATCCATAGCTTTGGATCATCAATAGAGCACACATGCTCATTTTCATGGCACTTGACACATGTATCTCTGTATCTCCCATGAATGCTCATCAATCATAAGTAATTCATTCTTATTTGTTAAGCTTTTTTGTTTTGATCTTAAGTATTTCATTTACTTCTTTCATTGATCCTTCTTTGTCCCAAATACCACCTTTCACTGTTTACCACCTATTCCATCAACCTGAACCATTTCACCCATCCTAGCACCTCTACCACCCTTTTTGAGCCTTAACAAAAATCATATCATCCTTCCCCAAACCCCCTCAACTCTGTGTAATCACAGAGAGACCCAAAACACCCATTTTTAATATTTCCACCATATTTCCCCCTATCGACACTGGTCACCCAACCAGCATCGGTCATTTTCAATCTGACAGAATCATTCTCACCTAACCGATAC
This sequence comes from Taxus wallichiana var. yunnanensis, assembly GCA_018340775.1. Taxonomy (NCBI): domain Eukaryota; kingdom Viridiplantae; phylum Streptophyta; class Pinopsida; order Cupressales; family Taxaceae; genus Taxus; species Taxus wallichiana. The sequence continues at coordinate 46,200,853 of CM031236.1, forward strand.
CAGTCTCTGTGATTGGTAATTTTACCTATAACAATGAGCTCATAACTTTCACCAAACACCCAAAATCACCCAAAACCTTTCCTAGACCTTTCCTAACACATCAGTGACCTTCCCAACCTGAACCACCTTTCCCAATACTAGATTAGTTTGTATTTTAGTACTTTTCTTAATCTAGTGTATTGATAATGTTTTGAGACACCTAAATCAAAGTGTTAGCAATAGGACCTTTATTTCTCACATTTATTTTCATTAATTTGATAAAACAGTGGATTGACAACCATCTAGGAAGTATCACACTTTCGGAACTAGCATTTTCTAGGAAGTCCACTACCATATACTATTTAACTCTCTCTTGTGGTCTTGTTGTGTTTTATAGGTAGTTCCTCCTAGCCAAAAGGAAGCTCTCACATTATTTGATCAAATCTACAACAATGCGCACAACCTTCTCTCGACTATTCACAGGTATTCCTCCTACGCCCATTACCCTTATCTATTTTATCACATTACTTTGAGGTGAAACATTTTGGCACCTAGGTGGGACCCCTTGTGGGTTCTTTGCATTTTTTCATATAGGGAATTGTGTGTTTCTTTCTTTTTTCTGAAAAATTCACATTAAATTCTCTCTAGTCAATATTCTCTTCTTCTACTTGTCTAAAGGAAATTCATGATTTGGTGTTTAAAAATAATTCTTCTTACTTTCTTTTACACTTGCATTTAGTGAAAGATCATCCTCTTGACCTATTCTCTATTTGCTACATCCAATTTCACTTTTGATTTGGGCTTAAAAATCTCTGCATTTCATCCTTCATATGTTGCATTAGATCACCTAAATTTATTTGCAATCTATATACTGGAGGTCATGACCAGTTGATGATTGGTGGGAATTAATCATAGTTCACACTTTGTGCACACACACCCTATCCAAATCACTTGAACAATTTACTCACTTCTTAAACATCTTCCTTCCCGAAAATTTCCATCAATGATTAACAATTGGATTGGTGGTGGATCAGTGTTGTTTGGTCAATCATCATATCAGAGTTGGACCTCACATACTATGAAGTATATATTGGGGACACTTAGCCAAAATACACCTGAAACCAGCCATAGACTGCTTATAGGGTACCCTTGTTGACCAAAACTCTATTCTACTCATAGTCAGTTTTAAATGGCATAAGCCACATAACATTAAAATATGAAGCATAGGATTGACATGTTTTGTTAGCTTTTGACTATTAAAATTGTGTTTTGAGGAGTGAGGTCATTTCTTCTTATTTTTCTTATCCTTCATGCCCCACCATCATAATAACTGGTGTATTCTCGGTTCATTTGGGTGTGTTAGGACTCATCACTACCATACTTAGTTCTGGGTTGGTGTTTTCATTTGACTTAATCACCTAAAATTCAAATTTTCATCATCTTCTCAGATTCCACAATAATCGGCATCGACATCGGTCCAGTGATGGACATCGGTTTACCTCTTCACACGGCATCATTGAGTTGACTAACTAGCATCGTTCCTCCCCTATATTTTGGTTATTTCTCCCAAAATAGTATTCAATTCACATCCAGATATTTTTTGTGACATGTTTATGTCATTTATCACATTTTGAGTCTTTTTACCATCAGCAGAGTTTAGATCCACCCGATTTACATTCTTCATCTCTAGATTTATAAATCTTCCATTTATTCACAATAACCAACATGGATCTAATGATCAAATGGCATCGGTTACCCCTTTCTACCTAACATCGGTTTACTACCGACGTCGGTCTCTGTGTTTTGATTTTTCTATCAAAACAATGACCAATTTTCATTTTCCAGATTTCTTCTATCTTCTTTTCTATGTTTTTACACCATCTACAGAGCTCAGACCACCTATCCTACCACTATTCACATGGTTTTGACTTGTAGACAAGTCAACACCCTAGTTTTCATGCTAGCCATCAACCACTACCTCCTAGTCCTTCACCACCTTCTATTTCTTCACCCATGGACCCCACTTCTTCTATCTCTATATCTATATGCAGGTGATGAGGAGTTCACAAAACTCCTTGATCACAATCCCATAGCCTTGCAATATTATCTTTCTCATTCCTCCACCATGACTCATCGGATACAACCTTATATGGGATGTTTGTCTCCATTCCTCTTGCCCTTTCCCCCACTTTTGTATCGGCCACCACTAGTGTAGTTACCTACTTCCACCTTACCACTTGTCATTTCTCAGATCACCCCCACATCTTTGATATTTTCACACCTATGACATCTATCACACCTTCGATGTCTACCTCACCATCATCTATGAACTCTTAGTGTAGGGATTCCCACATCATCATCATTATTACCTCACAACCTCTAGTTGCGTCGACCCCTTTTCAGAGTTTGGTCATGTCTATACCTACTACTCTACTACTCTCTACCACTATCACTACGAGGGTCTCTACATAGGTCCTCCCACCTATACCTTGTCTCATCCACCACCTGTCACCTACGCTTCCCATTTAGGGTATATGTCATCATCATCTACCACTACTTATATCCCCCCCCTTCATAGTTTGCTTACTTACTTGGCACCTCCATATATGGAGGGTACCTTATATTATACTCATATATCCACCTCCTTATACCAAGGAGGTGTGCCTCAATCTAATCTGACCATGGATTTGATCAAGATGATGATGGAAAGATGTAGACCCTAGAAGCATTTTTTTGGCTCCGTACAAGGCTTTGACTTATGATGAAATTTGTAATGAGCCTATTCATCCATCCATACCCATTCATTCTTATCCCCCACATTGGGAGATGCCAAAGTTTAACCGATTTAATAGCAAGGAGGATCCACAACAACATTTGTGATATTTTAAACATGTATGTTATCTGATTTCCCATGATGATGCCTTGCTTCTTCAAACTTTCCCAATGTCCTTGATAGGACCTACCTTAGATTGGTATAGTGCTTTACCTAAGCACTCTATCTTTTCATTCAATCAATTAGCCCAGCCTTTCTTGATCATTTCTCCATCAACATCACTAAGAAGGTCACCATGACTGATTTGTATTTGATGCCAATATGAAGATGAATCTATCACATATTTTTTCACACGTTGGTGGAGCCTTACCAATCAACTCACCTTTCAACTTTCCACAAACCGAAATGATAGAGTTTTTACTAGGGTTGTGTTAGACACATCTCTCCAATCTCTCAAGTTCAAACCTTTTAAAAATTTGATGAGGCATTCACATGGCTCGAAATTTAGAAATCATGTTATCAAAGAGAAGAAATTATAATTACACAACAAGAGTGCTCCATTCAAATCAAATGACTCTTCTTCTTCCAAACCACAAACCAATCATTCAAAACCCAAAGGATCCACCAATGTGGTGGTCTTGAAATTTGGTCCATCTCATCCATCCAACCAACCAAAACCATCTTCTACTCTTTCTCCTATTCATAACTTTCAATACAAGCATGAACAATGATGATATACTCCCATAGGAGAACCTTACTCCTTGGTTTTGGAAAATATTCTAAATGCAAGGAGCCATAACTCTTCCACCCATCAAACCACATACTAGTTTTGACCCTTCCTTCTCCCGTCCTATCCTGCATGGTACAAGGAGAATGATTACATTATCATGTGTTAGAGGTCATAGTGATGGTAATTGTAAAAATTTAAAAATATCATCCAAGAAATGTTGGATAATGAAGATCTTGTCTTGGATAACCCCAATGCATTGGCTAACCAAAACCTCCACATCTTTAAGAAGTTGTTTCCAAATCACACTCCATCATCAACCAAACCGGTGAAACCTCAACCAATGATACCAACATTTGAGAGGTGCATGCCATTTTTGATACCATACCAGCCCCTTCTACTCAATTTCCTCCCATCCCAATTGAGGAAATCTTGTGAGTTCTTCCACCTGATGGAGGATTCCACCTCATCCTCTCCTCTACCCATGGAGGATTGACCTTATCTACCATTTTTCTCTACCGAGCAACCCACTTCATCTATCTTCTTCATCTAGGAGGCATCTACCCCACTCTCTCTACCTATCGAAAACATCACATCACTCACTCTTCTACCCATGGAGGAGCCCAACTTACCCTTTTCTTCACCAATCAAAGATTCTACACCATCCACCTTGCCCCCTCCTCTACCCATAGAAGATCCACTTTTAGCATCTCTTCCTATTGGTGACAACTCCCCAATGGCTTTTAAAGACCATGTTGATTTTCTATCATCTCTTCTACCCATAGAGTAGTCTAAAAGCCAACCATTTCCTGTCTCATCTCACGGATGTAGATATTTATTTATAGGATTACTACAAATCATCATCATCCCCTCCACTTCTATGCCATTCTCCCATTTTTTCGATCTTGGAGTATGTCTGACTATTCCATGCTTTGGGGATGCCTTTGACTTCCGTATCGACTCAAATGTAAATGTTTTCCCATAGACACTTCAATGATTTATCCTAAAGTGTTCAAGACAACTAAATCCATCACATGAGCTGGTTATAGTAGCCTCTTCTACATCATCCTCACCTACACCCAAACCTTTACCATTACCCCAACAACCACACCTACCCAAACCTCTACCTACACCCATACCTTCACCTGTGCCCAAACCTATCACTACATTGGGGGTTGTGCCGACACCGAGTCTAGTCCATCCTCCCATGAAGATGATTTAGCCACCTCTTCCCAAACTATCACCAAGCCTATCCCCCACCTAAGAGGAAGACCCAACCTCTTAGGCCTCATACCCTAGTTTTCTCCCACTTCTCCTCTTTCACCTTCACCACTTCCATCCATCTTAGGCCCCCATCCATCAACCTTGGTCAAAGACCTCCTACCCAAGGTAAAACTAAAAAAAAAGCAACTACATCCTTATTCAACCTCCCATTCCACCCAAGCCTTCTACATTACCTATACCTACTCCACTACCCATGCCTTTACCTTCCTTCAACCTACACTTTTTGTATTGCCTCCTACTACTATCTTCACCACACCTCCACTCTCACCTTGGTTGACCCATCCACTTCCATCTTTTGCATTCCTTCTACTTCACACACTACCCCAACACCTTTACCCAAGAAGGTGCAACCCAAGCCCAAAACCACACTACCTACCAAAAAGGTAGTTAAACCTACTCAACCTCCAACTCCACCTCCAGTAGTGCCTCTTCCACAAAATCCACCCACACCTCCATCCAAACCAACTCCACCTCCTAACAACACCTCTTCCACAGAAGTCACCCAAACCTCCATCCAAACCTACTCTCACTTCTCATTGTGATCCCTTGGTAGGGTCTTATGCTAACATCCTCACTGGCTATTAGAAACTTCCGCCATTACATTGCCACCTCTCAGGCCTTATGACCCACTCAAACCTAAACTAGAAGGGTTTGATGATACCAATATTTGTGCCTATCATCATGTGTTAGGGCATGATGTTGAAAATTGTAAGGCCCTTAAAAATATTCTTCTTCAACTATGTTCTCTAAAGAGCTCTTTGATGAAGATGACCTTTGGATGAAGATCCCATTCCACCTTCACCTATCACCACAACCTCACCCCATATCTATTCAGTGGCCTTCACTCTCCACCTCCACAACCCTCTTTTCCTCCTTCGACCTTTGAGATCAATATGGTCTAGATTAGGAGAGCTAGCCCAACCCCTCCAAAATGCCAATGTGCCATACTCATTTCACAAGGCTCTTATCCCACACTAGGTTTTTGTCCCTCTGTCATTATACCTTTCATGACACATCTCCCTCTTTTCCTCAGATCAATATGGTTGAGTTGCCACTAGAAAAAAAAGACAAAGGAAAAAGAAGAAGAATGAAACCCATCCACTACACCTTTACCCAACATTCCATCTACACTACACCCAAAGGTAACCATCCATGGGTCTGACATATCCCATTTTTGATGGAGTCACACATCGTACCATGATCAAACAACTTCACCAATCCCCCTCAAAATGTCTTTATATGACCTCATCCAAACCTCTAAGTCTCATTTCTAGGCCCTCATCGAGGTCACTATAATCTATTGAGGTTCCACCTAATGACCCCACACCCATTGCTGCCATATACCCCACATCATGTGGCTACCCTCACTACTATGCCTCCATCTTCTACTCCCATTACCTTTCATCAAGTTTTTTTAGTTTTCTTAATGAATGAGAGATTTCCTCCTCTCAATAGATGATGATCCTGACCCCCACCCTATTCATTTTTCACCCTACATTGATACACACATGCATTTGATGTGTTATGATTGATGGAGGTGTCAGTATCAACATCATTTCTTCCCATGCATATAAAAAAATGTGCATCCCTACCAATTACATGCATAATAACCTAGTTATGTTGCATTCATTTAATGATGCCATGACTTCCACCCTTGGCACCATCATTCTCCACATTCGCGTGGGCCCCCGTATCCATTCTAAATTATTCTATGTCCTAGAGGGGGAATTCAATACAACATACTACTTTGGATGACCCTAGATTCATGCCATGGGTTGTGTACCTTCAACCTTACACCATTGTTTAAAATTTGAACATGAAGGGAAAAAATACACCATTCTGGAAGATCCTTCACCATTCAAAACCTATAATATGCTCTATCGACCTAATGATGTCCTTATACCAGTTAAGGCATCTACCACACTACTACTTCTTCTTTTTAGCATCATTATCCCATCTACCACCACTTTCTTCTTCACCACCACTCCACCTCATCCACCACTTCTACCTTACACCTTCCACAACCAACTCCTCTATTATTCCCACTTTTTTCCACTAGCTTCCATAATCCCTAGCCCATCAACCAACCCATCTACTTCACAAACACCTGATGCTTCCCTTCTCAGGCTTTTGGTGATTCTTCCATTCCCGCTAACCAAATACCAACTTTTGATCCTTTGGTAGGTGTTTTTCAATGCCTTACCTTAGGGGAGTATCACCTCTACAACATCAACACCTTCTTACTCCTCAAGAGTATGGAAGCCTCCATCAACACCCACATTACAACCATCATGTAGGTGAGGTATTTCCATATGGTCCACCCCACCTTCACACTAACTTGATGTATGGGGGACTTGATGCTTCTTCATATACTCCTGAACCACCTACCCAAACCCATCCATTCTCATCTGATTTTCAATACCTCACCAATCACCACTTCACCTCACACTTTCCTTCATCGATGTGCTTGGAAAGGCTTTGGCTTTGGTCTTTACAAATAGGGTCATCACACAGTCATACCTTGCACCACTCCAAAAACACAAAGACCACAGCGGTCTTGGATTTTCTGAGGAACCTTCTTCTAAGAAGGCATCCGTATCGACCTGTAGAGAAGAAACCTACACCTTCTCCACTCTCACTCACCCACCACCACCTTCCCCATGGAGTCCATGGATCCATAATCCATCCCTCCTTTTTTTTTTTTTTTTTCATGAACACCATTTCCTTGGGACCTCTTGACCTATCAATGTGATGGTGAGGCTCCTTCTTCCCTTCCCTTCTTATATCCTGACATGATGATGATGACACACCTTCTATAAATTATTCAATGTAGGATGATGATTCTATTCTCACCTATCTAGGTGTGGAGGATTCTTACATTCATTGGTCATTACCTTTTGAGACACAAACCATGTTGAATGAATGACCATAGAGATCAACATTCACACTCAAGATGACCCTCAAATTCTAAAGATAGGCCAATATTTAGATCCCATGAACAAGAAGCCTTCACCTCTTTCCTTGAGATCATAGCAACATTTTTTCTTGGTCTTACGCCGATATGCCTAGTATTGACCCAAATATCATGGTCCACAATATCGTAACTATTATTCGATGCTAAAACCTGTGAAAAAAGCTATGAAAAATGCATCCCCGCATTTCCCTTCTTGTGAAAGAAGAACTCCAATGCCTCCTTTTTGTTTCTTTTATTCTACCCATTGACTATCCCAATGGATTTCTAACATCATTCCTATCACCAAAAGTGATAGGGGGACTCCACATCTACATGGATTTTCCATGACCTTAACCTTGCTTGCCCCAAGGATGATTTTCCTTCCTAGTATGACCAACTTGTTGATCTTACACCAGCCATGAGATGTTATCACTCATGGATGGGTTTTTGGGTTATAATCAAATATTACTCACTCTTGAAGATCAACACAAAACTACCTTCATCACCCCTGGGGGACCTTTCTATTATCGTGTAATGCCCTTTGGCCTTAAAAAAAATGTTGGTGCCACATATCAACATGTTATGACCTATATCTTCCATGACATCATGCATCACATATTGGAAGATTATGTCGATGACCTTCTCACCAAGTCTAAAAGTCATGCCGAACACCTCCCAGTTCTCAAAATCATCTTTGATCATCTCATCAAATGTGTTCACCTTCAACCAAAGAAAGTGTGTTTTTTCATTCTCTCTAGAAAACTCCTTGGTTTCATCATCTCTTTACATGGTATGAAGTCGATCCTGCTAAAATCAAGGCTATTCTTGAGATGCCTCCACCTACTAACCTTCGACAACTTCGTAGTTTGCAAGGAAAGTTGTAATCTATTAGATGCTTTATTTCCCAACTTTCCGACCGATGTCACCCTTTTCATCATCTTCTTAAAAAGGATGTTTCCTTCAATTGGGATGATGAGTGCCATAAATATTTTGAAGCATTAAAGGAATACCTCTTCACCACCTGTGCTCATCCCACCAAAGGATGAAAAACCTTTTACCTCTACATTTCTACCATTGATCATTCCTTGGGTGCCATGCTCACTCATCATGATGAGAAACATAGGGAGAAAGTGGTTTATTATATAAGTCATACTCTTTTAGACTATGAGACTAGATATACTCATGTGAAAAAATTTTTTTCTTAGCCCTAGTCTTTTTTGCCACCAAACTTCACCATTACCTACTCAACCAAAAAACCTTCATCATCACCAACACTGAACCCTTGCATTACATGTATGCTAAACCTTACCAACACCAACATGCTCACACATTGGCTAATGCTCCTTGCAGACCTAGACCTCGAATTCATCCATCAAAATTTTTTTAAAGGAAAAACCATTAGAGATCACTTGCCGATGCACCTCTTTTCGAAATCAATCTTCTAACTTTGATTTTCCTGATGAATCCATTACTACCCTCTCTCTTGATGACACCATATATAGATGACCCTATTCTTTGATGGTTCTAAATGTCAATATGGGGGTGGGCAGGGGTTATCCTCATTCCTCTTGATGGTGAGCCTATGCCTTTATCTTTCAAACTTGACTTGATTGTACCAATAACATGGTTGAATATGAAGCACTCATGTTAGGTCTCCAAACTTCCATTTCCTAGATGTTAAGACCATTAATATCTTTTTGGTGATTCTCAACTGGTCATCAACCAAGTCAATGGTTTATACCAGTTTTGTAACAAAATACTTCAAAAGTATAAGCATCACGTTGACATGCTTTTGACTACCTTTGATAATTATGACATTCAAACTATTTCATGATCCACTAACAAATTTTTATGGATACCATGGCTTGCCTCACCTCACAAATACCTACCTCACCTTCAAAACTCTAAAATATTTTCACATAATACAATGATTTGTAACACCTTTTATCTCATCCATGATGTAAATTTTTGGGAAGAATTGAAACCAACCCACATGTGACATTTGGTATAAGTAGTACGTTGATTACCTTTCCCAATCAATTCTACCTCCAGATCTCACTCACAATGGTAAGTGAGCCTTCCTCCAAAAGGTCTCTCATTACATCGTCATCATGGGGGTCTTCTTTACAAGTGTGGCTTTGATGGTATCCTCTTACGATGCCTCACTAGTTCTGAAATTTGTACACCATTAAAGAAATCCATGATGGGATTTGTGGTGGACATTTCAAGTGGTCATGTTGTTGCCAAATGTATTCTTCACCTGGCTATTATTGGCCAACCCTTAACCAAGATTTTGTGACTATGTCAAACATTGTGTGAAGTGTCAACAACATGCTAACCTTCACCACACCCCAAGTCATGCCTTATAACCAAGGACTTTGGCCTTTCTCCCAATGGGGTTTAGATCTTCATCGAGAGAGATTAACCTCATTCTTCTCAACATCATCAATGGATCATCACAACAACCAAATACTACACTAAATGGGTGGAATTCATCCCTCTCATTTCTACTAAAAAGCATGAGAAAATATGTGAATTCATTAACCATCACATCATTTTTCATTTTGGTGTTCCTCATCGCCTCATCACTGATAATGGAAAACAATTTAAAAAAAAAGACCCTACATAAACTCTATGATACCTTTGACATTCAACTCATTTTTTCTTCACCTTATTATCCTCAAAAAATGGTCAAGCCAAATCAACTAACAAAACCTCAACAAAATTCTCATGAAATTCATGATGATATTGGTAAGGATTGGCATACGCACATTCCTTTCACCTTATGGGCTTATCACACCAGCATTCACACCTCAACCATTGCCACACCTTTCTCTTTGGTCTATGGTATAGAGGTCAGTCCTACCTCTCAAAGTCCAAATTCCATCTCTTTGTATCTCACTTAAAGATATGCTCAATGATGATGAATTTTTCCAAGACCATTTGGCACAACTTGAGTTATTAGATGAATGTCATTTAAATGCTCTCGACCACCTTCAAATCTACCAAAAATGTATCAAAAATGTGCCTATGAAAAATGTGTTCATGAACAAACTTTCAAGGTTGGTGATCTTGTCCTAAAAGAAAATCAACATGTAACCAAAAGTTGAGAAAAGTAAATGAGGAAAGTTTTCTCCTAATTGGCTTGGACCCTACATTCATCACCATACCTATGGATCAAGTGCTTATCATTTATCTTCTCTTGAAGGTAAACCCAAACCTGAGCCCCTTAATGCCTTGCATCTTTGACCATTCTATTGTTGAATAAAGTACTACATCACTTTATGTCACTTACATGCTCATCCCTTGAGTGAACCTCTCCTTCCATCTACCTATTTCAAGGACCAATGACTCAAATAGAATTGTGTGATTATCATCACTTCAGCCTTATCTTTAATATGAGTATCACAACTCTACTCATGGCATGATTCTCATGGATATTTTTCATCCTTTTCAGGATGGAATCCCATGGTCATTCATCACTTAAAAACCTCTCTTGCATAGTTAACCTCTTTTTGTTTTTATGGTTTTTTCCTTCATAAAAGAGGCTTATACTCCTTTATAGTCTTGTCCATGACCTCAAGTTCAAAAAAAAAAAAAAAAATATACATGGGATAACCAAAAACTCTACTCCTTGAGTCAAACTTCTCACAAATAGATGAATCCCTCAAAAGGACATCTACCTCTCTTTCTTGCTGCTATAAGTAGACTGCTCCCTCGAAGGACAACTATAAAAAGTTAGCTATATTGTACAAAGTCTATCAAAAAAAGAAGACTTTTTTTAAAAAAAAAAAAAAAAAATTATCCTGAAGCTTCCCACATCGATCAACTTCACGAAGACCTCAAGGAGATATTCTATTTATCCCACATAGACTAGACTTCATCATCGATCGATCAATCTATAAAAAAAAAAAAAAAAAAAAAAAAAAAAAAAAAAAAAAAACTTTTTGGTCATGGACTTGCCTATTTGGTTTTGGGTATCTTGTAGAAGGGGCATGTTGTCTCACAACAAGGTTATGCTAAACAAAATCCTCCACCTTACCTCTTTTTATTCTCTTCTACCTATTCAAGGGATGATGTGTGTACTTCACACATAGTGATCATGCCACTTCTTTCACCCCTAGAAATTTCAATCATGCAATACCTTTAGGGGCTTAAGTTCATAAGCCTATCTTTGGTATGCTCATAATGGTTCTTGCCACTTATGGAGCATTTTTTCCTCTTTCTTTTCTTTCATTTTTACTTACTTTTTTGATTCTTCTACAATGACAAGACCTTTGACACTTTTTGGGATTTTTCCTTTTACACCTACATTTACATTCATCATCTACTTCAATCAACTCATCTTACACATTCTATCTTACCTACCTAACCTACCATTACCTACCTAAACAACCTAGACACAACCATGCCTAATCAACCTAGACTCAACCATGCCTAATCAACCTACCTAACCATGCCCAACCTAAACCAACCATCAACTAACTTACCTTCCCATTTCACATACTATCACTCACCATCTACCTCATACCTCATCTTATTCTTCCCTATCCTGGTGGGAGAACTACATCGGCTTGAGGCCCCTTTTTCGCAAGGGCTATGTAGGAAACACTCTTAGGGCATGGGGCCCTTTGAGGTTAGCTCGACCACTCTTTTACCCCATCATATTTTCCCCATCAAACAAAAACTTAGTTAGTTTTCCATAAAAACAATAATTTGGAAGTTAACTTAAACCAAAAATATACATCACCTATGTACATCATCATTTACTTTCCATAAAACCAATAACTTGGAAATTAAATCAAAAAAAAAATTAAACTCAACCATATCCTCTAGTTTCCATAATATCAATACATTGGAAATTTAAATAATTCACCATAACATCATTTCATTTCACAAATAACATCAACAAATCATGCCTAAATCATTTAATTTCCATAAAAACAATAACTTGGAAATTTTCAACTCAACCATGCCTAAACCATCTATTTTTCACCAATAATACAATGACATCCATACATCCACCACCACCATACCTATACATCCCACCACACATATACATTGGAAATTAACCACCATGCCTACATCTGACTCAACCATGCCTAAACATCTAGTTTCCATAACATCACAACAATGGAAATTAACTCATTCAACCATATAAAATCAATCAACCATGCCTACATCTACTTTCCATAACATCAATATAATGGAAATGAAACTAACCATACATCATTATAAATGCCATGCCTACACATCTAGTTTCCATGAAAACAATACAATGGAAATAAACCAAATACATCATATATAAATATCATCATCATCATCTATATATAAATGAAAGTTTTATATATCAATACACTGAATATACATATATAAATACAAGTATCTCAAAAACTCTCATATACAATCTCGCATCTTTGGCATGCATAGGCAGTATATATGTCAAAAATCAAAATACAATGTTAGATATCATCATGTCTATCATCCATCATGAAGGCCCGCTCCTACTCTCTCTGCTCTCCCATGTACCCTCATCTGGTCCCTGGTCTCCCACTCCATCTCTCATCATCTCTCTAGTACCCTCACCTGGCCTCTGCCACCATGAACTAGTAACCTCTCGCTCACCCTGCCTGTATGTGGTGATGACTCTCTCTAAGCTACTCAAACTATGTGTCCATGAGTGGTCTATGGCACTGCTACTAGCTACCTATTGTGCTTATGCTCGGCATAAGATGGAACATGTATACCAACCTCCAACAATTATCCTGATAATACCTCACCTCTGATACTACATCTCTGTAAGTGGCCATAGATATAACATGGGGAGGAGCCATCACTCTCACCCCAACCTATGGACCTGTCCCAATAAAAGTGGTCCCTATATGTACTGTGTACCTATACTACTCTTGTACTATATAAGGATGACCTTGCCATGTATGTGTGTATGTGCTTATGCTGCTACATGCCTATGTAATGTAGTCATGTGCTATGTGATGTGTGCTAACTCCCCTATGTAATGTGACTATCTAGGCCTGTAACCCTATCACATGCCTTGCAATCTACTACCCTCCCTATCCCCCCCCACCTAAACTTGTAGCTGTAAGTGAGCTAGCCTATGCTGTAATGTAGCTACCTATCCCTGTAATCCATGTCACCTGTCCTGGAGGGTGTCACCACCTATGTTGTGCCTGTGTGAGTAAGTTGTAGTTATAAAAGTTGTCACCTAACCCTATGTAGTGCATCCTCTACACTATACACTATCATACCATAGCTAATCTATGCTGCCCTATGGTCTAGGTGGTGCTTTGCTATATTATGGGCTACACCACCATATGTATACATGCAAGTATGCCCATCATCATCATCGATATGCCTATATCACCTACCTACTCTCCTCCTCCCCCTATAGGATCCACTGGATGTGGTGGAGAGAAAAAGGTCTCTCCCATCATCATCTCTATGATACTGAGGAAATGGTGGAGGCACATCTCTGATGAAGCCCAAATGGCATCAGACTCTATCCATTGGAATCATCTCGTGCTCACCGAAACATCTCCCTATATCCATCGACCAACTGTAGGCCCCTCAGCTCCTCTTCCATACCTCCATAAGATGGGAAATCCACATATGGCTGCCATACAATATCCATAACATATAACCCCTCTAACATCCATCTGTAATAATAAGTCACATCATGTGATGCCTCCTCTATCCATGGATGAGCCCCTATGGGCACCCATCTCTGTAAACTAGCTCTCATGACACCTTGATGCCAATCCTATCTCGGAAGTCCCTGTGGGCACACAATAACTATGTGCTCATATGCCCAACAATGCAGTAAATAAGTACAAAAAGATACCATATCACCAAATCCTCTGATATGCCCATAACTCCCTATATATTATACCAAGTAGGTGGTGCCCATGTAAAACAAACCCGCTCCTCAATCATGTCCTATAAAACCCCCATCAATGCTCTTAGGAAATCTTCCACCCTCTGAATCTGGGAGTGCATAACATCCCACCACCACCATCATCAATACTACCAACTGGTCTCCTGAGGATGTGCAATGTACATGTCTCCATAACTGATGTTGGCACTGTGCTCACTCAGGTCACCCACCACCTCACCAAATACTGACCATAGGCTCAAATGCCTCATCTGATGAAATTTGATATATTGGCTCCCCACAATTGGTAGCCGCAAAATCCTATACACATCCTCCAAGTGTGATAGTCATCTCATTGGTGGGTAAATGGAAGGTATTGGTCATTGAGTCCCATCTATCGATGAGAGTAACCATCAAACTATGATCTCATATGATGCATGCATGTATCACCTCACACCGACAAGCCCAACATCTCTCATATGGTCCCACTCATCCTTAGTGATATACTCACATATGTACCAACAAAGGTGGCACCCTGTCCCACATAGTCAACTGGTGATGTGCCTACATCATTACCAATTAAAATTTTCAAGCACTTACCTCTTTTTAATCATCTATTCACACCTACCCAGTCCCATCCCACACACACTTTTCCTAGCCTATCTATTTTCTACCTAATTCACTCACCTACCCTATATTCTATCTTACCTAAACACTCACATATTCTATTACTACTTTCCTTCCTTCACTACTTTACTTCTTTACCCAAATTACCCTAGTTTTCTCTACTTACCCATTCATTCATACAATCATCCTCAAATCTAACTATAATTTATATCCCTTTCATACCTACCCTCCTCACCCACCTATCTATCTTACCATCTATCATTTCTATTTTTTCTAAAAACCTTTTTAGGCCTTAGTCACTTTTTTTATAGTTGATGATGACTCGGTCACCACCCTTGACCGGTACACCGGTCACCTTTTACCCCCCAACACCAAAACCAACATTGTGATGTCAATCGATGTCCAACCGATGTTGGTCACTGGTTGGCCCTAGGCCAAAACCCCGACATCCCTATTTTTCCAAAAAAATTAACAAAAAAACCTCTAAAACCTACCCCAAACTACCCAAATTCCACCCACATTCATTTTACCACCTAATTAACCTAGATTTCACCCTCCCATACCCAATTTTTCCCCATTTTCAATAAAAATTTCAAATTCATTTTAAAACCCAAATTCAACATTCTTCTATTTTCATTTTAATCAAAAACACCAAATGGATTTTGAATCCTACCTCTACTCACCTCGTCATCACCATGTGGTGGGATCTTTGGTCTCTGAACTGGTGGTCCTCCCACTCCCTCTCTAGCCTCACCATGCCTAAATCCACTCCTCATCTCTCGACCAATCCAATCACTCATATCGATCTCGCGGGCCCATCAAATTGAACTCCTATCATTAGCCACTACTCACTCACCAAACTCAGCCTTCCCTGCACCTTGTACTTTCTCTCCATCAAAAAAAGCTCTCTTTCTGTCATTTTTCCAAAAGTAGAAAAGTTACAAATGAATTTTAATATGTGGATTTTTTTTTTTTTTACCCCAATCGACTTGATCGATGTCGGTCTCATGCCCTAATGGACTCGACATTGGTTATCTTTACGGTTGCATTGGTTAACCTTCAACCGGTGTTGGTCACCTTTCCAACCAACTTATACCTAATTTACCCTCAATTTTGCTACCCGAAACCATTTTCTTGCTACCCAAGCCTCCACCTAGCCTTATAACCCCACCTAATTGCCTTATTACCTCACACCTAACCACACTATCATTTGGGGCATGTTTTTTCCTCTACCTCGGCCTTACCTATGACCTTACCTATTTACCCAACCCAACCCCACCCATTTGACACTCAAATTTTCTTACTCATATACCTTGTGATGATACTACTCATATTGTTTAGCCTACCAACCTTGCCTTTGCCTAATGTTGTGATGTTTATCTTGACCAACCCAAACCTATTGGTGCTATGGAACCACCTAATGCCCATTCCTACACCTAGCCTAGTTGTGTTTTAGGACCGTATCCTATACCTTGGATACCTGGATCACATCAACCTTGTTTGGATAAAACTATCGACCTTTGATGATGTAGAGTTTGTGAGCTCTTCAACCTAGTGCCTTGTCACATTCTATATGTGTGTGTGCATTTGAATTCCCCACCTATTACCTACACCCAAAATAACCCTTTCCCATGCCCCGAACCCTACCTTATTTTTCTTCTTCACCTACCATTTTATCAAACTCATCACCGATTCAACCTACTCCTTCATCAGATCCAAGTTTGAGGGGATCACATCAACCCATACCTGGGGAAACCACTATTTTTTTTGTCAGCATCTTATCAATACAAGCTACATGACAAAAAGGGGCAAAATGTAGACACCAAAATTGGGTCACAACCCTCTAAACCACCTTTGATTAATTAATTTAATATTATTCCCCCACCATGCCCACTTGCACACATTTTAATTAATTTAATTATCAAAATTAAGTTAATCCTATCTCTCACACTAATTTAATTATTAATTAGATTAATATCCACCTCACCTTTCCACCTCACCCTAGACCCATTCTAAACCTATTAATTTCCTTAGACCAAGTCCCCACTTATCCTAACCAACTAGGACTCTTTCCAACCCTAACTATTCATGACCTATTAATCCTCTAACTAATTTCCACTCTAATTTATGCCATTCAACACTCCAGACCTGGACTAAGCCAAAGACCATGCCAAATTTGGGGAGAAAACCCTATTTTTGGAAAATTAGACCAATTCTCCTTAACCAATGCTGGTTATCCCTCACGTAGTGCATCGGTTCCCTAACCACGTCATGGTTACCCTTAAATAAGAGTTTCTAACTCTTTGCATGGGTTCTTCAATTCATTCATTCACTCAAGCTTTGGCATTCTAACTCTCGAGCATTCAAGCTACTAGATGATGAACCAGAGCCCATAGGTCTTCACCAACATCCAATCATCTCATCCACAACTTTGAGATCATCACAACAGAGCACACAAGCTCCATTTCCATGACATTGGACACATTCCCATATCTCCCACAAAATGCTCATCAATCATCAACCACCTTCAGATCTACAAGGTTACCAGATAAGTAATTCATTCTTATTTGTTTAATTTTGTTTTGATCTTAAGTCTTTCATTTACTTCTTTCATCTGATCCTCTCTATCCCGAATACCACCTTTCACCTATTTACCACCTATTCCATCAACCTAAACCATTTCACCCATCCTAGCACCTCTACCACCCTTGTTGAGCCCCTAAAAAAATCACATCATCCTTCCCAAACCCCTTAACTCTCTGTGCAATCACAGAGAGACCAAAACACCCATTTTTAATATTTCCACCATATTTCCCCCTCAACACCTGGTCACCCAACTAACATGGTCATTTTTCATTTTACAATACTGGCATGGTCACCTAAATCGATCTACTCTCTGTGACTAGTAATTTTTTTATAACATGAGCTCATAACTTTCACCAAACACCCAGAATCACCCAAAACCTTTCCCAGACCTTTCCCAACACCTCAGTGACCTTTCCCAACTAGAACCACACCTTTCCCAATACTAGATTAGTTTGTATTTTAGTACTTTTCTTAATCTAGTGTATTGATAATGTTTTGAGACACCTAAATCAAAGTGTTAGCAATAGGACCTTTACTTCTTGCATTTATTTTCATTAATTTGATAAAATAGTGGATTGAAAACCATCTAGGAAGTAATGAGAGCTTCGTACTCTGCCATATTGTTTGTACAATCAAAATTGAGTTTATATGCGAGGGGAATAGGATTTTCCCAAGGAGGAATAAGAACAATGCTAATGCCTCCCCCTTGTTGACACTTAGAGCCATCGAAGAAGAGAGTGAATTTGAGAGGATTATATTCATGATGAAAATGGTTAATGGATTCATTCAAAAAAATCTTATGAGGAAGATGCATAGTAGGAAGAGGGGCTTCGCTAATTAATCGTAATAGCTTTGGCCTTAATGGATTTTTGAGAACTTAAATCAAGGTCAAACTCAGTCATGAGCATGAGCCATCGAGTGATATGATCATTATGGTATGGCTTAGAATGAAATGTTTTAAGGAGGTGGAAGCTAGTAACGACATATGTCTTATGATTAAGAAGGTAATGTCGAAGTTTTGAAGTAGAAAAGAAGAGAGTGCAACTCAAAATTTTCAGCTTCAGTGTAATGGGTTTCAAAGTCATGAAGGGTGTGACTGATGTAATAAACAACCTACTCATGATTTTGGTCATCATGATGTGATAACATGGCTCCTAAGGCATGATTAGTGGTAGAAATGTGCAAGTAAAATGGATTCCCCACGCATGGAGGTGTAAGTATCGGTGGAGATAGGAGATATTTTTAAGATCATCAAAATCCTTATGGCGATCGTGATCCCAATTGATTTCAAAGTCCTTATGAAGGAGGTGATGAAAGGGTTGAAAATGATCTGAGAGTTACGAGATGAAAAAAGTGGATAGATTGAGGTGGCCTTGAAGGTTGTAAAGTTGTTTAAGATTAGGAGGAGGAATTTCAAATATTGCCTTAATTAATGGGGGATAACTTGATGCCCCTAATAGAAATGATAAAGCCAAAGAGTTTTCAGTTAAGACTCCAAATACACATTTGGTTGGATTAAGACAAATGCATAAGCGAATAAGTTTCTCGAAAAGGACTTCGAGAATGACAAGATGGTCACGTCAATGTTTATATTTTCCTAAAATGTCATCAACGTAGTCTTCTATGGTTTTTGGATAAGGTTTTGAAAGATATAAGTCATGGCCTACTGATAGGTAGCATTTCCATTTTTAAACCAAAGGGCATACTGTGATAACAAAAGGTTCCCAAGGAGTGATAATGGAGGTTTTGTGTTGATCTTCTGGTATGATGAGAATTTTACCATAACTAGAGAAACCATCCATGAGAGAAAGAATCTCATGACCTGTGGTAAGATCTACAAGCTGATTGATGTTCGAAAGAGGGAATTCATCCTTAGGGAAAATGAGATTAAGATCTAAAAAATTGGTACATATACACATCTTTCCTAATGCTTTGGAGATGGGAACAATGTTAGAAACCCATTGCGGATAGTCAATGGGAATGATGAAATTGGAAAAGAAGGTGTTACAACTCTTCTTTGACAAGGAGGAAACACGAGGATACACGTGTTGAATCTTCTACTTTACCGATTTAGATTGGGATAAGTGACGATAAAAGGATCAAGACCTAACATGTCCAAATATGACCATGCAAATGCTTGACTATGATGGGTGAGGAATGTAGTGAAATATTAAAGCTCGGGTGTATCAAGAGATTGGCCCACTTTGAGAATGTGAGGCTCCTAAGGAGTCATGATATTGACATCAATGACGGATTTGTTAAGAAGAGAAGGTGTTTCAGATGGTAGGGTCTTTAAAGGTATGAATATTTTCCCCACAGAGTGGGAAATAATGGCATAATTTTCAGCACACTACGGGACGCCAATGGTAGAAGAATATTCTTTTATTATCTCTGGATGACAAAGAGGAAGGGACCTAGTCTTATTGTCACACTGATAGGTGATTGGTCCTAAAGTTATGGTGGAGACTAATTTTTTTTGGAAGTAATAGAAATGGTGTCATCCATGTCCATGTCTTCAAGAGTTGGTAAAGAAGGTATGTTCATGTCTTAGGAGTTAGAAGAGATGGGGAAGGTAGAGAAAACATGTCCATGTCTTCAAGGGTCGAAAGATGGAGAAGGTAGGGAAGGTATGTCCACGTCTTTGAAAGTTGGAAAAGAAAAAGGAGGTAGAGGAGGCATGTCCATGAGTATCTCAAATGGTGGAATGGGATTAGAGGATTGCTCCTTGTAGCCTAACCAAAATTTTTCATGAGGTTTATGACATTGATCAAGAATAAGGCCATGTGGGTCATGCTCATAATGGCCTAGGCCAAATCCATTCCATGCACAACGATGGAAATAGGTATAGGAAAAAGATGGGTTGTTGAGAAATCTAAAGCCACCAAAGTATAAATCCTAACATGTGGAATATCATTGATGTGGGAAGAGGGGGTATCAAAACCACCATAAATAATATTGGTGTAAAGATGTGGTGGACCAAAGGGACAACATCCCCGACGTTTGGTTGGTACATAGGCACCTTATTGGGTCTACTGATACGGTGAGGAGTGGGAAGGGTGTTGAGTGTGAGAAGGTGGTACTCCCCCATCATAAGTTTGTCCATTACATTATCTAGGAGTCCTCATTAGGGAGTTTGGATGAGGGAATGGTTGAGTTGGTGGACGGTGTAGATGAATCATTCTTAGGAATGAGTACATCATTTTTCTATAGGTCATGTTACATCCTTGGAAGGGAGGAGCGTAGGAAGCATCAGGATTTCCCTCATGCTCATATTTAAGGGAACAATGAAGTGTAGAGGAGATGCAATGCATGGTGCGGATCCATGGTCATCCAAGGAGAACATTGTATTGAAAGTATCCCTCAATAATGTATAATATCTCATGGATGATATTCTAACTAACACAGACATGGAGGATGAATATTCCAAAGACGAGAGCGATGGCATCATTAAAAGTGTGAAGGACCATGGGTGTTTGGGTGACAAATTCCTTTGGGATCTTAAGTTGGTCGAAAGTATGTGAAGGAATGATATTAATGTTTGCCCCACTGTTGATCATGGACCGCCGAATGAATGTATCATTGATCCTAATCATAATAAAGAGGGGAAGGTCATGTTCTTCCGAGTGGGATGTCCAAAATTTCAATTTCATTGAATGATATATCAATAGAAGTAGTGACCACTCCTACGAGAGATGCGAAGGGCTGAGCTTCATCATCAGATGTTAGAATGTGATTTAAGGATTCAATAAGATCTTGTCTATGATCTGGAGAGCTCTAGATGAGCTCATAGAGTGACATTTTGATTTGGATCTTGATGAATTTTTCTAATGATACTTTGTTCAATAGGCTTAGGAGCTACTAAAATGGAAACCTTTGGTTTCAATGATGTGGCCAACTCCTTAGGAGGAGGAATGGTGATGAAGGTCTTGGATTTTGATTCGGAGGTTGGTTTGGGCTCACGGGGCTAGATCGAGTGGTTACCCAAACTACATTAATGATAAAAGGAGGACCATCACTGGATGAATAATCTCATGAAGGTGAAATAATGGATACCGGAGCTAGATGTGGAAGGAAGGGATTGTCTCGGTCTAAGAAGAAGTCTTCCCTCTTCAATGAGTTTATGAATAATGGCCTAGAGTACTCTACAATGCTCAGTATCATATCCAAGGTACGATGAAAGGTGCACATAAGGTTGGAATTGAACCATAAAGGCTTCTTTCCTTTTGGGTCAAAGGCCTTGATAGGTGGAAGCGTGATTGTAGAGGTTTGTAGTAAGTGTTGGAATATTTCTATATATGATCCAACTAAAGTGCTAGAATATTCCTTGTGAGATATTTTGGATGTTTGGGGTAAAATCCAAGTGTATTGATGTTTTGGTGATTTGAATTCAGTTTTGATGTTGATTGGTGTTTTAGTGTTGAATGGTCTTAGATTGGTGGGTTGAAATGTTCATGGTTCTAAAACAAATGATTTTGGATTGGATGGTTTAACTCTAGGAGGGATTATAGATTTCATATGTGAAGATGCATCCTCGGGAGGAGTAATGACAACCTTAACTAGGGGGTCAGATGGTAATGCCATGGTTGGTTCGGGTATAAGAAACAACATTTGTCTGAGGTTCCATGGAAGGTGGGGATTGAGGGGATTGTGTTGATGACATGGAAGGAACATTTGAGGTCATTGCAAGGTAAAGTTGATTTTAAGCATTCCTCAAATGATGAATTTGGGGTGAAGGAAGAAGGTGGTGTGGATGTAACCACAACAGTTGATATGGGTAAGAGAGTGGGAGAAAGAATAGGTTCTATAGATGGTATGATGGGAAAGGGTGGAATAGATATAGGTGAGGTGGTCAATCCTACTGGAGTGGATGAAGTAAATGATGAGGTGGTAAAGAAGTTGGTGCGGGAAAAACACTAGATGGATTTGGAAATAGGTTGGAATGGTTACTTCATGAATTTCTCTAGGGGCATAAATGATATATTCACTAATGGGGTTATGTTAGTTATAGATGCGAGAGTGGACATCGAGATAGATGTAGGTATAATAGATATAGGGAGGATATCAAGGGAAGTGGATGTGATTGATGATGAAGGATGGGAAGTTGTGGATGGGATAGGTTCATGATTATTAGTGTTTAGACTATTCATAGTATAATCATTAGGTGTTTGGGTTGTAGTAGAAGTGGTAGCTTGGCTTTTCGATGTATGGTTTGGGAAAGGTTGTTTAAAGATTTCAAATGGTTGATTGGGTGAAATGTTTGGATTATTGACTTGAAGATGAACACGATCAATGAGTCTTTGGACCAAATCCTTAAAATTTCAACATCTTTCTATGTCATGGCCTCGGAATTGGTGGTACTTGTAATAATGGTATTCACAATACCACACAAGTTTCGGTCTAGACTCATCAATTGGTTGGATAGGAGGAAGTGTGATAAGGTTTACTACCATTATCTTGTCAAATATTATACTATATGACTCTAAGGGGAGTATAGTTAGGCATTGGTCGAGTGACTTGTTGTTGAGTCCATGTGCTAGATGTATATGCAGGAGATGATTTAACAACTACAACATTGGCTGCCTTTGATTTTTCGTTTAGTGTGGATGATTTAGTAAATTCATGTTTGGGTTTATTTGATTTAGTTTTAAATCTCCTGTTAGAGGGTGTGTGTTTCAAGCTTGCATATTTTCTCATATGATAATAATACCTTGGTTCCTAAAGTAGTGGCCTCAAGGTTGGATAGCCTATTCATGAGGTCATACATGGGATCATTTGAAAGAGTCTGTTTGGGGATGAGAGGTGGTGGTTACATGTAAGAAGTGGTCGATGAATTTTTTGATGAACTTACGTATGTGTGGGTGTTTGAGGAATTTTTTGGGGTGAGTGTAAACCATTGTTTGCGATTAAAAGGGTGCTTGCTTAAATAATTTGTTTGGGAGATGGGAACATGATAGGATTGTTGGGATTGGGTAGGTTGTTGCAGCAAGTGCTGAGTAGGAATGTGGGTATGAATAGATTGGAATTGTTGTTGAAAGGGGTTAGATGTTGAATAATGTAAAGCACCTATGAAAGGGGGTTGGGAAGTATTGATAGGCATGCTAGATGTGAGAAGGTCATATTATCTGGATAGGGGATATGATGTTTGGGCATTGTAGACACCTATAATTTAGCTCCAACAATTTAAATACTTAAATTTTAGTAATTATACTACTTCCCACAAATTGACAACATATCGTTAATATAACACACTTTTCTCCTATCACCATTAATTAATTACATTATGATAATTAATTTACCCTTCTATCCGACAAAGAATGAAAATTTATGACCTTCCATTAATTAAACCCTTTTCAACATGAATTAATTAATTATTCTTAATTAATTAAGTTTCCTCTTCTACTAGATCAATAAATCGCCATTTATTTGATTAAATCCTTCTTATCCCCTAAATCATACTAATTATTCTTCTAAAAAGCTTTATAAGCTTGTTCACCTATTAATTAATCACTTTGGTTAATTAATAAATCCCCTCAAACCCCATGAGTCACTAAAGGAAAAACTAAACTCTCCTAAGGTTGACTCAACCCTCTTTCAACCATGGTCATCCCCAACTAACTCAACCTTGCTATTATCCCACATGTAAAGGGATGCAAATCTTCTTTTATCCATTGGGCTATATAAGGATCCTTCCTCCTACCTTTCTACTTACACCTAAATGAGCATAGAGCCTATATTATAGCCATTTTATCATCTTAGAGCATTCTTCCATTAGAGGAGCTAGTTATCTTCATTTCTTGCATTCATCCATCCAAGTTTGAAGTCATATGGAGATATGTCAAGTGGTCTTGTAGCCATGGATTGAAAAGACTCCATTCTTGAAACCTTGGGATTCAAACATATAATCAACCCTTTTGATTGTTAAGGATCTAAATAGGTTCATTTCATTGATTAACATTCAATAGAGATAGAGATTAATTGTTTAGCATATTAGTTTGGATGTTTATTCATGTTCTAATGCAAATATGTTGGTAGATTAGTCTTTTTTAAGCTCTAAGCATGATGGTGCATAGATTTTAGTTTAGCTTTATTTTAGGACTACTAGGTGTTAGTTCTAATTCTCTTTGCATAGCTAACTAATTCTTGCACACATTTGGCACGCCGGTGGGATGGATCCTTAGTCCCTTAGCATTATGGTTCAAATTTTGTTGTTATTTCAATTTTTGGCTAACCCTTGATATGCACATGTGTGAATTAATGTTGAATTTCTTATGATTTTTGCTAACTTTACATGTGTTGAGTCTTTCTTATAGATCTAATTTAGATGGGTTCTTGTCAATTTTGAGCTAACTATCCAAAAAATTGAGCTTTTTGAGATTGATTATGTCATTTTCTATGTTTTGACGTCACTTCCAGGTACATAGGCATACACAAAAATGACAAAGGCACGTACACATCCAAACTTGGGCGTACACATCCAAATGCTAGTGTATGTGTCTAGAGTCTAGTGTATGCATCATTCTGCCAAAGCATACATGATATCCCGCCCTCTATGTTTTTGTTTCTCTTTCTGCTGGTGCATATGTCTTACCCCAAGCGTACACATTCATGCTCCGACGTACCCATCTGGTAGTGCTTCTATTTGACCCATTTTGACTTTGTGGGCGTACATGTCCAAATTCTAGTGTATACATCTCACTACCAACATACATGAATTTATGTCTTCTCGAGCTTTTTGATTTTTATGTCTGCTAGTGTATATGTTTAAACCCTTGTGTACATATTGATACCGAGCATACCTATCTACTAGTGCTATTGCTTTGACCCTTTTGTCTATGGGCATATTCATCCAAATGCTAGCGTACACACCTCTTTGGTCGTGTGCCCATTAGCTCACTATTAGTTTCCATAGAGGGGCATACACGTGCTGAAGTAGGTGTACACACCCAGAGTTGAGCATATGCATCATAGTTTAGATTTGTGATTCACTTTAAATTTACAAAAACATGTTTTCGGGATTTATTGACTCCTTGCAGGTTTTTATTAAAGATTAACTTCTATTTTGTAGGGTTTATTTACATGTTTTTACTAACTTGATTTGATTTTTTTAAAGAGTTAAATGAGCATTACATGCTTAACCATGAGATTGGTGTCATCTATTCTCTTCCCTTGCACATTTTAGGTGATCTTAGGAATCAGAAACAATTTCTATATCTCTTTTGCCTTGAAAAATGTTTGAAAAGGATGTCAAATTTGGTTAAAATGAACAAATTTTTCTTGAATCAAGTACTTTCCATTGTTGATTTCGTAGTTGGATTTTACATCATGTATGCTCTTATCTTGCATCCTAAGATGATCTTGAGAATCAAAAACAGAGTTCATCCTCTTTATGTGTATGGAAAACTACTAAATCCATCATACAAGACCTAAATGCTTTTCGAAGAGAATTGAGACAAAATAAAACTACTAATACGGTTTAAATGCGGGTTGTCAAATGGTGGTCAAGAAAACCAAATTAAATATACAAGATAAAAATACACCACAATCAAAAGACTATATTTTTAGGTTTGGATAAGGATACACCCCATCTGCTCAACTAGGACATAAATGTCTTTGGCATAATCATTAAGCTACAATAATGGGGGTAGTCCTAGAAACCCCAAAGTAGTCATGTGTACAAGTATTTCTACAATTTAGCTAAATTTAAAGCAAGAAACTACCACCTAGAAATAGTTTCCTAACCTAGCTAGAAATGATAAATGTGCACCATCATGATGAAGAAATAAGCAAGTCCTACCCTCAACATTATAACTTTGAAATGATCAAAACATAATGTAAATTAATGAACTCTATTCTCCTTAATTTCCTGATTTAACATTAAAATGAACCTAAGTAGTCCAATGGCAATCAAATTATATTTGCTTACTTTGATCCTTCAATGGATGCTTGGGTGTGAGGCTTAGCTCTTCAAGAATGGAGGATGGAGGGCTCAATAATGACAAAAGGCTATTAGTATGAAACTATGTGCTTTCTTTTGTCTCTTGAGAGATTTAGGTGTAGGTGTAAAAGTAGAGGGAGGGTTATTTATATAGCCCAAAGGATAAAGGATTCAACACATCCTCATGAATGTGGGACTAATGGAGATGTAGAGTTAGTTATGGATAAGGGGGGTTTAGATGGGGTTGAGTTAACTTTAGGAGGGTTTAGCTTGTCCTTTAGTGGCTCATGTGGATAAAGGGGGTGTATTAATTAATCAAGATGATTAATTAATACATGTGCAAGCTTTTATAAGATTTTAGATATATTTTAGTGTGATTTGGACCATAGGAGGGAATTAAACCATTTAAATAGTGATTTATTGATTTAATGAGAAGGGAGGCTAATTAATTAGACTAGATAAAAGGTGTTGATTAACAAAGGGTCATTAATTATGGTATGTGTTGGATAGGTGACTTAATTAATTAGTGTAATGTAATCAATTAACGACAATGGAAGAAAAGATGAGAACTATTGACAATATGTCATTAATTTGCGGGAAAGGAGATAATTAGCACAATTTAAGTATTTAAATTGCTCAGGCGTAATTATAGGTGTCTACATTTGCCCCTCTTTGGGGTGGCGTAAGTGATGCCACTTTAAAGATAGTAGACGGAAGAAAATTTTGAAGGGATAGAAGAAAAATTAGCAGGAGAGAGAGATGCCCCCTCGAGTGTTGATGGGGTGATGAAAGAAGCCGATCGACAATCGAAAAAGATGTGAGAGAGGCAGAAGAATGGGGAAGGGGCAGGATGCCCTGATGAGAGGGAAGATTAGGGGTGAAAGGAAAGTGATGTAGAAGAAATATGGAGGGGAGAGAAGAGCTTAGCCTCTAGCGCTGTTGATTAGAACAATTTGGATGTCATCATATTGCCATAGGAACTATGTCATCGGTCCTTATGAAAAATATAAGCATACGACAAAGGTAGAATGACATGAAAAGCCATACTACGAACAATTTCCCATTGCTAAAAATACCAACTCCACACAACATACAATAATGTAATACTGAAGACGAGAAGGAAAAAAGCTCATTTAACGGGAAAACAAGTACAAACACACATATCCAACCCAACAATGGTCAAGACAATTGTAAAAATGTTTTGTTATCGGTCTTTGAAAAGATCCAAAAGTTCATGATTGGACTTACAAGGGTTAAAAATGATGCCTCGAGAAAGGATACATGCAAGGGGAAATGACAATGGACATGGGGTCCATGAAAAGCGTTTGTGCGCAACAAAACAACACTAGGAAACAAATGTGCCCCAGAGTACAGATGAAGCAAGCAACTAGCTTTGTGAATGGTTGTGAATCCGGTGATCCATGAGTCATATTAATCGGGGAAGATGTGAGACAAACCAATAGGATATGGAGAAAATACCATGCGCAAGACAC
This sequence comes from Taxus wallichiana var. yunnanensis, assembly GCA_018340775.1. NCBI lineage: Eukaryota > Viridiplantae > Streptophyta > Pinopsida > Cupressales > Taxaceae > Taxus > Taxus wallichiana. The sequence goes on from CM031236.1 coordinate 46,229,099, forward strand.
AAGTTTCAGCCATAACAAGAAAGTTACCATTTTTGTAGGGTTTTTACTTTTTAGGATTTTTTGAAAAAAATTTCCCTGTTTTTGGATTTTTGTGAGATATATTGTTTTTATTGTTTTTGCTTTCCAAATTGTGGTGAATAGTAGAAGAAAGTAGAAGAAGAAAGCGAAGGGCCTAGGGGCAACAGAAAGTGCCCTAGGTGGAAGAAAGAAGAAAAAAGTGACAAATAATGCCTTTGTTTAGTGGAAAGATTAAGAAAAAATAATTATTGGAAAAATAATTATTTACGAGAGTGTGGAGAAGAATAAAAGTCACCAGGGAGCAATAAAATTGTCTAAGGGAGAAGAAAGGGGTATCGATGATAAAAAATGCCCCAATACGGTGAAAAATAAGAGAAAAATAATTTAATAATTATTCCACAAGTGAAACGAGAGGACAAAATGGCGATCAAAACAGGCCTCCTGGCCCTCTAAGCAGTGAAAAATGGGTTAATATACCCCACTGGGGGGGTAAAAACATTGCGACCAATTCATTTTAACCGAGCTATTTAGAAAATTTCTTGTGAGGTTTTGATATCGAGGAGAACTATAGTGATCGCACGAGATCGGTTGAGACACATAGATGCATTCAGAGGGTACCAACACGTAGGCAACGACCTCTTTGTGAGTATCAAACCCTAGCCTAGTGATTTTGGTCATTAATGCATTAAATTAGGCCTTTAGCCCTAGGAAATCATGTTGGTGCACCTACACGCAGGCGCAAGCATCAGACATGGGGCACATGTGCCTTTTTGGGGGCACAGGTGTCCTTTTGGGGGCGCATGTACCAAAACACATATGCGCACACTATGCACGGCACAAAAACACACACCCACGCACACGTGCACACAAAAAAAGACATGTGCGCGCGCATGCGCACATGGGAAATGGGGCACACATGTGAAAAGCATGGCGCAGACATGAAAAGGTGGGCACACACACGGAGCATACACGTGCAAGTGCAAGCACCAAATGTGTGGCACACACACCAAAAAGGGTGTGTAGGCACCCAAAAGAGGGCGTAAGCACCAGAAGACATACGCGCACAAGTGCAAGCACCAAAAATGAGGCACACACACCCAAAAGGGCACACAGGCATCCTGAAGCAGGTGGAGAAAAGATAGGAAAGTGTCAAAAACATGACACTTAGAAGAATTTTTAGGATTTTTGGGTTAACCCTAAAAGGGAGATAGATTTTTAGAAGAAATGCTAGGAACTGACTAGCGCCATGTTATTTCGCAGAGATGACTACGGTTTACGGATGTGGGAGTGACATACTCGAGATAGCGAGCTAGAGGGTAGTATGTGCCAGTGTGACCGGCGAGCCATGGTGATAGTCCTTGAGGCGTGTGGGGGCTAGGCCCGTGTCTCGATTCCTTCTATCACACCTTTGGATCATGTCTCACCGACTGTGTTAGGCGAGTGATGGCATAGTAAGAGTCAGTGCTTCAGACTGCCTACAAGAGAGATGATTGTGACCATTGAGGATGTATGGCAGATTCTTCACGTGTCAATGATGGGCACCTTGATCGAGTACATCTCGATGTAGGGCTGATTAGAGTAGCTTGCAGCACCTTTTTGGTGTTGATGATATACCGCACGATGGGATGACCATAGCGTTACACAAGTGCATCTTTGACCCCACATTACATCGGGGGCCTCTCTACATCATGTCTCTTATCAGTGGGTTCCTACTCACTGATAAGACAGGGACCTCATTCCCAAGAGGACTACTACCCTTGGTTCATAGCATTTATAGCGGTGAGAGATATTCACGGGGCAATGCATATTAGCCCACCTATCTTTTGGGATTTACACTTGATCACATACCACGGTCAGAAGACCGTGGGTCTAGCCTCCTTATTACAGATATGGTCATGGGATCACATTGTGATCGGATGCCCCATGGGCACTTTGCATGTCTCGAGATCCTAAGGAGCCATCTTGGTGGGGATGTACGCGGCCATCTTGGTAGCCTATTTAGATGTAGGCGAGATTTTGATGAGCTAGTAGATATAGATGTCATCGCACCCATACAGAGGCATTTTCGGTGGCAGAGGATGTCACAAAGCTTAGCGTGTGCTGCACGGTGTAGCATTTTATCATTGGCAGCCTATTGGTTTGAAAATCTGTCGAGTGGACAAATCTATGGATAGACGAGCCAACAATGTGCGGTGGCATAGCCCTCTTTGAGTCAAGAAGAAAAAGCTGGTTTATTCTTTATTCTACGGTAGGAATCTTGTGCAAGTCTCACAATATTCTGCCTTTAGGGGTTGGGATCTCATCCCAGTAGAGGTATTTCGATGAAGGATAGAAAGGAATGAAGGAAGGAATATAAGGAAGACGGGTCTCAAAGGAGAAAAGAAATGAATTCCAAAGTAGAAGGGTCGAGAGAGTCTATGTTTTGGGTTGGTAGTAAACAGAGCCGAACTTACTCGCATAGAAGAAAAAAAAGCAATCGATGAATAAATGACAAAAAAGTAGAAGTGGATTCAATGAGAATAAACATACAGATCTAACATAAGAAAGCTCTGATGTATAACACAGGTATTTAGCACAAAGTCTAAATATTGTATTAAATTTCCTTCTATTACAAAAATCTCAAAGTCTTTTCTTCTTACTTCTATTTTTCATCTGAAAAGTATCCACCCTCTCTCGAATACAACAAGTATTCAAGTATATATAGAAGGAGAGAAGAAAAGAAGACAAAAGCAAACCAACCACTTAATTACAAAAATATCTTACAAGAGATTCTAAAGTCATTTGTTGACTTTTGACAACTTTGTGGATGACATCATCCCATGGTGCAACATGGATGATGTCATCATTTGTGTCAACATACTTTAGATAATTACAAGGAGAAAGTCGGGAAGAAGGAAACTATTCATCATCGTCCCGCGGCTGAAAGGGGGTATCCTGCTTTTACGCTCAGGTGACGAGATGTGGAACTGGGCATGGTATTCCATGAACTTGCTGATCATGGGTTGAAGTTGATCCTGAGAAGGATCCTTGTGTCGATCACCGAGAAGCCGCAAGTCTCCCACTCATTCGTGAGCTTTTCCGGGAGTTTGGAATACTCGCCTTACTCGCCTCTATCGGGCACCCTATAAAGTCACACAGGCCAGCGAACAGGTTATTGATAGATTCGGCGTAGTGACCTCTGCTCCTAGTCCTTGTGAAGCGATCTCTTTGAAGATCTGAATAGTTTCTTCTACCTTTGGAAGCTGCCTATTGTTGGCATTTGGTGGTCTATTTCATATTGATCATTTACAAGTACTTTGCATTTTCACAATATCAATGGACACTCGCCTATGTTTGGAATTTATTCATCTATTTAATATTGATCGATTTCAGTGATATTTTGTAGAGTTAACATTTTTTTGTAGTTTCACAAGATCAATGGACACTCACCTATGTTTGGCATTTAGTCATTTATTTCATATTGATTGATTTTAGTAATATTTTTAGGGTTGAAATTTTTTCAAGGTCGGTGAACACCCACCTACTATTGGAATTTAGTTATCATTTCATATTGATCTAATTTTGACATTTGTAGTATTGACATTATCAGAGGATTCATTGGACACTTATGAGAAAGTGTTTTTATCATCATTTCATACTAATCCATTTTTGTGATAATAATTTCAATATTTTGCAATATTAACCACTATTCTATATTCTAGTTTCTGTATATTGGTGTGATGCAGAGATCCATTTAGTATATTCAGTGGGTGATTGGACATTTGGGGACAAAAAGGTTTTTATTTGAGAGGTGTGATCCGAAGGAAATTATGGGTGTTTAAAATTTCCCAAATTATTTGTAAACCATTACATCATAGAAGAGAACTTCTATAGCTTTCCAAATCCTATTGAAACATGTAAATCAAACACCTTGTTCTCCGGTATCACTGGTCACAATTCATGGTCAAACTAAGTTAATAGGGAAAACATGGGTCTCAAAGTACATTGACTCATGCACATAGTCTATTTGCATAATTAGGATTTGATTGAAGAAAATGTGATTGTGACATTGATGGTATAACCCTCCAATCTTCTACATGCATTGTTTTTCTTTTAAAAATGATGTCCACTCTTTTTTCAAAAGGGGGCACATCCGCTTATGGTATATTAGTGTAAATTTAATTTTCCCTAGTTTTTTTATGCCATATTATTTCATGTATTCTAGTGTTGACACATGGCAATATATGAGCATGGGTGATTTGGCAGATTTGAAGTATTTCCACCTCATTCTCCAACCTATGCACATACACTACATTTCCAACTACTTGCCACATGCCAACACACTATAATCCACATACTTTCCAAAAATATCCATACTTACCCCTAAGTGGTCCACATGGCATCCAAATATAGCCTTAACACTATCCAATCAGCCCCTACGCATAACCATTGGCTAACAAAAGTGGCCTAGTGGCCAATGTAAATATGCCAATGCACTTTGTTTTAAACCATCCTACTCACCTACCTACGAACCATGTGGGATTAATTTGGATTAAAAGCACATTGTTTGGTAAAAGCGTCCAATGGGATTAAACCTTCCACCTTTAGAAAAATGATAAGGTTCTTAACCATTCCACCACGCCCTTACAAACAATATAAAAGGAAATTTTTGGTATTTGAGGATGGTCCGGTCCACGATTGTGTAAAGTCCCATAAGGGACAGTTTTTGCATTTGGTCATTTTTGGCCCACTTAGAGGCATTTTTAGAATTTTTGTATAACTAGAGAAATGTGTATAATTCTTAGATGATCAGCCCAATGCTTGAAATTTCCCAATTGGTGTACATTTGACATCGATTTGAAGCATTTTATACCAAAACACTTAAGCTCCAATCCTGTTCTATTTTGTTTTCTACTTCATACTTGATCTATTTTGGGGATATTTTACAATGATATTTTGTCATGATTGAAAGTTTCACACGATTAGTGGAAACCACCTATTGTTGGAATTTGGTGGTCTATTTATATGGATCATTTACAATACTTATTAGTTTCACTAGATCAATGGGCACTCACCTATGTGATCCGGAGGACATTATAGGTAGTCAAAATTTCCAAAATTCTCCCTAAACCTTTACAAGATGGAAGAAACTCTCATAGCTTTCCAAAAGCCTATATGAACACGTAAATCGATGACACCATATGCTCCCGGTATCCTTTGGTCAAATTTAATGGTGGCGGGTCAACGGGGAAAATGTAGGCTGTAGTATCTTGACTTGTTTAGAGAGTCTATTTGCATAACTCAGAGTTGATCAGAGGAAAATGTGATCATGGACATTGTTGGTCTAACCCTTCAGTATTTGATAGGTGTGAAAAATTTAGTTTTCAATAGTGAAGTCCACTCTTATTTTGGAAGGGGACCTAACCGTTGTTGTATATTAGTGTAATTTTAATTTTTTCAACTACACTATAGTTTTAATGCCATACTATGTCATGTATCTGATGCTTACACGTGGCGGGATAGGACCATGGGTGATTTGGTGGATTTGGATTATTTCCATCTCATTCTCAAGCTAGCTACATACACTACATTGATAACTACTTGCCACATGCCAACACACTATCCACACTTACCCCTAAAGCGCTCCACATGGCATCCAAATATAGCCTTAACGCTATCCACTTAGCCCTTACACATAACCATTGGCCAAAAAATCAACCTAGTGGCCAATGTAAATATACCAAAGAACTTTATTTTAAACCATCTTGCCTACCTACCCACAGATCATGTGGGATTAATTTGGATTAAATAAGAAAGTCAAAGCACATTGTGTGGTAAAAGTGTCCAAGGTGGGATTCGAACCTGCCAACTTGAGCAAAATGATAAGGTTATTAACCATTCCACCATGCCCTTAGAAACATTATAAAAGGTGATTTCGGTATTTGAGGATGGGTTGGTCCATGACTGTGTAAAGTCCCATAAGGGAGAGTTTTTGCATTTGGTCCTTTCTAGCCCACTTAGAGGTATTTTCAAGATTTTATTATAACTAGAGAAATGTGTAGAATTCCTAGATGATCGACCGAGCCTTTGGCGTTGAATTTTCCTAATTGGTGTTCATTTGGCATTTTAAATCATTTTTCTACCGTTTTTGACGTAGAACATGGGGAAATGGATTTTGTAAATGCTACCTAGAGGAGAACATTTTTGATCGAGTTCAAAGTTCTTTGAAGGTATGATAAACATATTTTAATCCATTATTCATTTTTAAGAATTCATTTGTACTTGAAAATTAATTTTTAATGGATAAGATGATGTTCTAGGCTATCCTAGAGATCCATATAATAAGTTCTCAAGATTTGTAACACATTCCATTAACCCTAAATATATTTTATTATCCATTATACATACATTTAGTTGTACGTAATCTATCACCATTTTATGATAATGGTAATCTTGAATAAATTCTTAGATATTTTTACATTTCATGCTTAGATTATGTGGGCACCATTCATTTACTAATATTTTTTAATGAGCTTGTTGGTGAGGGAATTTTTCGGGTGGACAAATTTGTGAATTCCTTGCCAAAATTTGGGAATCTAAGTCCCTCTACTTAATCTTAACCGGTGCAAGTGCCATGTATGCATTGTGAGAAAGCGTGGATTTCTTTGGTGGCCTTTCGGTGGGGATCCAACAGGGCACTCCACTGACCTTGCGGAAAATGCTTGCAGTTATTTGCAAAGGGTGAAATTTTCTATGAAGGTGGGAAAGGGAGTGAGAAAATAGGTAGGAGAACTAATGTTACGGGTAGAAAATTAGATTCCTGCACGCACTAGTTAGAAATTTCAACACATGCATTCATGATAAGAAACAACTCGAAAATGACAAGAAGACGAGATAAAATTGTGAACTCAAAGTTTCTAAAATCTCCTCATCAAAGAGGCTACAAAATCCTTCTTCTTGTATTTATGCTTAAACAAAACTTATACATAATGAGGGAATGGAATGAATTTGAGGATGGAGGAAATTAGAAGAAAATGGCTATCTCCTTTTCTTTCTCTAAATACAATGCATTCATGAGTTTACAAGATCAATTTCCAACCCTGTACAATGGCGTGAAGAAGACATTAAATATCCTCCAAGAAACGGTTTACAACTTTTATTTTTAGAAGAAGAAACGGTTTACAATTTCTTTTCAATCATTCGCGTCCATTAGATTCTTGATTCATGAAGAAACACCAATGGCGGAAAAACCAGACTTTTCATAATGTAGCCATTACACTTGTTTTGTAACTTTGAATTTGAACCGTTCATCTTGCCTTTGAAACTTTAAACCGAGTTGTCCACATGGGAGAAATTTACTAGAGTGGGCGTGGAGGATGCCTTTTGCATTTTGTGACTTTTGGAGAAATGGTGTTTTGGAACATTTTGGCCCGCTCTCCTACTTTTGATAAGGTCTTGACATGTGGCCTCACTTGATTGGTGAAGGAATCACGGCTCGCTTTATGATTTTAGCCCTTTTTACAAAAAGGCTCAAAAACACAAATCATTCCATCGGCCCACCTTCCTGCTTTGACCTTCGATGCGGGCTTAGTATTTGACTTTTTCCTTTGTGTTTGGCAGGGTTGCAGGTCACTTTTTAACTTTAAGCCCCTTTAATGAAAACAAGGCTCAAAAACACAAATTGCTCCACCAACCTGCTTCCCCACTTTGACTTTTTTGATGTGGGCTCAACATTTGACTTTTTCCCTCTTGGCATGATTGGGGCTACGGGTCACTTTATGACTTTTAGCCTTTTTTACAAAAAGGCTCAAAACCTCAAAGTTCTCCACCGACCCACTTCCAATTAGATATTTCCACGTACCCATGGATAATGGAGCCAAAATTTGATGGGAAGAAAACACCCATCATTCACGACTATGGAAAAATGTAGAGAAGAAGAAAACTCCACCATTTCACGCCTGATTTTCAAATTTATTTCACGAACCAAGGAATTGAAAAAAATACAAGGTTCGATGATCCATGGCCATATAAATATTGAAAAATTCATTTATATGAGGAAAATAATAAAATTTTCATGCGTCAGACAGGAAAATGGAAAATTTATCAAAACGTGCAGATTGGAGAGTTTAAACAACTTCAAAGCATGAATTTCTCTATCTTTTCAAGACTTCCAACTTTACTTGAACACTTTTGGAGGGCGGGAGCTCAAAATATTCAAATTTGACTTAGAAAATGAGGGGGATTTTGAGGGTGACAACAACTAGCTTTAGCTTGGGGACATGACATGGACTGAGCATGGTGAAGACATGACATGGGAATCTAGAATCTTAATCTCTAGACCTTAATAATTTTACCAGTGCCTTATCCATTGGGCCTTGTAGAGTCATGAACAACTTCGAGAAAGAAATATCAGAAGAATGAAACACACAAACACACAACAGGAAGGAAACACATGACACGCAACCAAAGGGGAAAAAAATGACACAATGGAAAGGGAAACATGCCTAACAATCACCTATGGTATAAGCATGGGATAACTGCTTTCACTGATGATACAATTTCAAGTATTTCCCGCTTTGAGGTAATTCCAGTGGTGTTCCATCCAAATATGAGAGAAGAAAAGTGTTCTTGCCACAAGATTCATGAATATGGAATGGGCTGAGCCATAATGAATCAAACTTTCCATGGCTTCCTTTTGGTTCTCTTCTCTTGTCCCATAGCAGGATGAAGTCTCCAACTTTGAATTCTCTTGCCTTGGCCTTCTTATCAAAAATATTCTTTACTTTCAATTGGTGCTCCTTAATGCAATCCACCACTTGGAGTCTATTTTCTTCCATCTTCTCAAGAAAGAGGATCCTCTTGTCAATGGAATCCTTGTACTGACCATCTTCTATTGCTTGTAGCAGCTTGAGAGCTAGCATCTTGATCATGAGAGGGATTTCTACTTTGACTCCATACAATAGTTGGAATGGTGACATACCTATTGCCTTCTTGGGAGTGATCCTATCCACCCACAATGCGTCATACAACCTTTTGTGCCAATTCCTTTGATTCTCATTTACAAGCTTGCGGAAAATGGTCACAATGTTCTTGTTGCTTGATTCATCTTGTCCATTTCCTTGTGGATAGTAGTCAGAAGAATGAGATAGGGAGATTCCATAGTCATAGAAAAACTTGGTCAGCTCTCTTGAAGAGAAATAGGTAGCATTATCTACTATAATCTTCTGTGGCACTCCGAAACGGACTATGATATTCTCCTTGATGAAGTTGCATACTGTTTCAGTGTTGGCTTGTTTGGCCGGAATGGATTCCACCCATTTGGTGAAGTAGTCTATTTCTATGAGTACATAGGTGTGCCCTATGCTTGAGTGAGGGTTCAAAACACCAATGAATTCCAACCCCCACTGTTGAAATGGTTCTTCAATAACCACAGGCTTGAGTGGTAATGCAGCGAGTTATGGTCTTCCAATGAACTATTGGCATGCTTTGCATTTAGAAACCCAATCTTGAGTGTTTGCAAAGATGGTGGGCCAATAATACCTTCCTCGGAGGATCTTGTGTGTAGTGACCATTGCTGAAAAATGTCCACCACATGCTTGGTCATGGTATGCTTTAAGCAACTTTTCTTATTGCTCTTTATCTACGCACCTGAGGAAATAACCATCCAGGCCTCTTTTGTAAAGCACATGATTCCAAATTACAAATTTAGTTGCCTTCAGCTTGAGTGTTCTCCTTTTCTTGTAATCAAGATGGGGAGGGAATTCTCCATAAGTCAAGTAATAGGCAATATCAGCATACCACTCATCAATAGTGGTGACAAAGAGAACCTATGGTTTGTCTTCTGAAAAAGTTGAGCAAGCACAATTTTCTTCACCATATTGAAATTTGAGTGTTTCATCTTAACAATAAACTTGCATGAACCATTTCCCCATACTAAATTGGAGGGTTGAATCTCCAAGTCATATTATTGAGTCTTTGCAATCTAATTTCCTCTTTTAGCTCTAGGATCCTGTTGTGTCAAGATGGACTTGATTGCAGACTTTGTCGGGATCATCACCACCATATGGGAATTGAGAATATAAAACTTGAAGTTTTTTATAGCCTTGACCCTTTGCATACGCATGCTTCTCCAATTGATTGTATTTTAGCTCATGCTTTTTCAAAGGACAACTCATGAAATCAATAGGTGCTTCCACACCTTCATCATTTTTCTGAACGAGAATGGCAGAGAGTGTATGTTTTGATGCATAATAATACATGATGAATTCTTTGTTAAAATATGGAGATACAAGAGTTAGAGCCTTGGTAATGGATTTCTTGATCTCTTTGAATGTTTCCTTCCCTTCATTGTTCCATTTGAATTTTTCTTGTGGTTTCATCATGGAAGTGATGTGCTTCGTCAACTTCAAGCAAACTCAGGCACAAAATGACAAAGAAATTTCACCTTTCTAAAGAATGAATGAACTCCTTTCTTGCTTGTGGGAAGGGATAATTCTTGAATGGATCTAATCCTCTCAGGATCAATGTGTACTCCATGTTTGTTCACAATTTGCCCCAATAAATTACCTTTTGTGACTCCAAAAATGCACTTTTTTGGATTTAGTGATATGCCATGTTTCCTACACCTTACAAGTACCTACTCCAAGTGATAGATATGATCTCCCCTCTTCTTTGAAAATATTGTGAGATCATCAAGATATATGACAATGTAATGCTTCAGATCTTTAAAGGCCAAATCCATCACCCTTTGGAATGTAGCTCCTACATTGATTAGGCCAAAAGGCATTCTATTGTAGGAAAAAGTGCCCCAAGGTGTTGTAAAGGTTGTCTTGGTGTGGTCCTCCTTTGCCACTTTGATTTGATTATATCCTGAGAATCCATCAAGTAATGAAATCATTTCAGATCTAGTGACTACTTGTAGGATATGGTCCATGATAGGAAGAGGATAATTGTCCTTTAGTGATGCTTGGTTAGGTTACGAAAATCTACACATATCCTTATTTCACCATTCTTCTTCTACATTGGCACAATGTTAGCCACCCACGTTGAATGGTGGATGGGAAAGATGATCCTTGCATTAAGCATATTCATTACCTCCTCCTTGATGGTATTAACAATATTTGGGTTGTACGACCTTTGTTTCTACCTGAAGGGCTTAACACCCTACTTCAAAGGAATTGAGTGATGCATTTCCTTTGGCTAGAAGGATTTGAGTTCATCATAAGAGTAGGCCAAGACATCTGAGTATTTCTTGAGTAATGCAACAAACCTTCTTTTTTTTTTCAGCAGAGAATTTTTTCCAATATTGACCATCCTTGGCTCCTCCAAGGTACCAATGTTTTCTTTATCAAAATCAATTGGGCAATAAGAAGATTTATTTTCTTTCTCTTTAATGAATCTATCATGTTTTTCAAAGAGGTATTCTAAAGAGACTATGCCTTTGGGAATTTATTCCATGTCAATTTGAATATTCCCTCATCATCAATCCCTTTAATTCCTTATTTATCTTCTTTGGGGACTACTTCTTGATGTGGGTTTTCACCTCCTTTAAAGAAGAGATTATTGAAATTATCCCTTTGCTCTAAAAAAGCCTAGAATTTGGTTATCATTATTGAAGACTTGCCAATGATTTGCATTATCCGGTACACTAGGCACGAATACCATTTCAATAGTCACTTTTTCTTTTCCAAAAGAAGGATGAGGTGTCACTAGGGAGGCCGAAATCTGTAATAGAATCAAATTTTTCATTTTTTTCCCTTGGAATAGCTTCAATGAAAATGCATCAAAAGATTCAATGTAGTCCCACACTCTATTTTTGTAATGTCGAGTCTTGGATTCTTCACCTGATATTGTTGGCAGACCTACTTTACTACAACCTTTGCATCACATCAACATCTCAGTTTATTGATTCCCATGTCCTCTGCTGCACTCATGCCTAAGAGTAGTGCTTCATACTTTGTAGTTTTATTTGTATTATCAAATTACAACTTGTAGGAAAATGGGTACAACTCATTGGAAGGAGAGTACAATAATACACCAACTCCCGAGCCTGTACTAGAATGACTACCATCAAATTCCATTGTCCAAATTTGATCTTCCTCTTCCTCCATGAGAAGTGGCAAGTTCTCCTCTTTTTTTGATGTGAGGAAGTAGTTTCCTAGCCCACAATCTTGAAAGAGAATGTTTGCTTTCGGATCATCAGACTTTCATACTATGAACTTCATCTTTCTTACTAGTAGAAACTTCTTCATCTCACCTTTTATTGGGATAGTTGCAGATGACCAATCCATTTTTATCTCTCCACCCAAGTCTCTATAGAAACTCCTACTCAATAGCATACCAAAGGATGTTGGGATGTCTACTACCAGTATGGTTAGGAGCACCTTCTTGTCTGGAAAATCAGCTAGTGCTACCTGTGCATCTTTGATTCTTCCTACCAATGGCACTTGTTTGGATTCCATTGAGTAGCAGGTGCCATTTACCCAGGTCAAGGTGAGGCCTAGAGCATTTGCAAATTTGGTTGGCATCACATTGTCTAAGGCTCTAGAATCTATGATACAATTATTTAGTTGGAAGCCTTTAATGAGGAGTGACATGTAGAAAGGTTCAACCCTATTGGTTTTGGAGGCACTGAGGGCTAGCATGTTTTGGGAAGGTGGTGTGGATGGTGTGGGTAGTAAGCCTTTAGAATTAGGACTCAAGGATATAGGGTTACCACCACGAACTACATTAATGAACTTGTCAAATTGGGTAGGGTGTGTTTGTAGGTATTCTATTTCTAAGAGCTGGACTTTGGTTTTGCTTGCATGTTCCACAAAGTCAAATGGGGTTATGGTGAGTGAGGAAGAGGTTCCAAAATAGAAGAAGATTTACATGGTAGAGGCTTTGCTACTTTGGGTGTTGAATTCTCCTTTTAGGTGTAGAAATTGGCTTGGAAGGGGGTGAGGGTGTAGCTTTTGATTGAACCTTAGATGTTTTTACAAGAACAACATTTAAAGGAGAATTGTTCTTAGCAACTTTTGAGCTAGGAGAAGAATTAGATGACTTACTTGGCATAGTAGCATGATCCCTGAAAACCAGTGAGTTTGGTTTTTCTTTGGTCGACTCCATAGAAGGTGGTAATGGTGATCCTCTGACTTGATGATTTTATTTTGTGTGACCTCTAGAGGAGAATCTTATTTATTCTTCTTATCCTTTACCACAACCGTTGAGGATGAAGCACCTTTCCTAGATTGTGCACGAGTGAAAACAGCACATGAGAAACTTGGAGCTTCTTCATTATCCTCATCTTCATCATCAACATACTCAATTAGGCCATTGTGCATATCAACTTCCTCGACCTCAAGATAGTTTTCATAGTCTTCCATATTTTATTCTTCAGTTTCATCAATTTTTGCTTCCTCTTTTAGCTCTTTGGTGTCATAGATGGAATTTACTGGTGGTGCTTCAAGAGTAAGCTGACGAGGAGGTGGATAAATCTTTGACCTATCTAGAGGGTTTTGTATCCTTGAAGCATTCCACATTGTGATCTGAGATATTTGTTTCTTCAAGGAAACCAAGTCATTTTCCATTTTTTGGAACATCGGATTTGTGGTGATAGAGTTTGAATTCTGACCCTTTTGCTTTCCATTGGGGCCTTTCACCTTTCCGGACAAGATTAGATCATCATCGGTTTCTATTGCATGGTCTTGAGCTTCCCTTAATGTTCTTGGTTGGGTTCTTCTAAGGAAGAAACCTACTTCTAATGGCAAGGCGTTGATGAATAATCTCTTCAAATTATTTTTAGGAGGCACCACATCTTCAGGATTATTCTTATCACTCTATTATATCTTGCTACAAAGTCCCTCATTGACTCGGAGGTTTCTTTCTTCATTTGTACCAATTGAACCAGAGATCCTGAAAATATTTTGTGCTCTTGAACATGTGTTCGAATGCACTTCTTATATCCTCCCAACAGGTGACGGACCTCATTGGTAGCATGTAGAACCATTCGACAACTTTCTCTTGAAGTGAATCCACAAAGAGTCAGACTGACACATCTTCATCCTCAACACCCAACACACCACAAGTGGTGATAAATGTTGCTACATGTTCTTCCAAGAGTTGAGAACCATCCCCTCTAAATTTTGGGAAGTTTTTTCTTGAGCCTCTCGGTAGCTCATGGAGTGGTTGAGAAAGAGCCAGTGGACCGGTGTTTACTCCCCATGGTACATTAGGCATACATGCCTCACATCCACATTTACACTCATGATCATGATCCCCATTCTATTTATGTTTCTATCTTCCAACCTTGCTAAGGTCAAGCTTCTGCTGCTGCTCTTTCATCTTCCTCGGCTTGAAGTCTCTCAATTTCTTCAAGTTGAGCTCTTATTTCTTCATCATCTCTCACCTCTCTTTCTCTAGCTTCTTCTTCGGTATTCATGTTAGTGAAGTCTACAAGGTTCTTGTTGATGTATGGGAATTCACCATCCAAAGGATTGGCAACACTCAGGTTCCCAACATGACCGTTTTCTTGAAAAGGAAGCCTTGGATTCCGAGTGGCTCTTATCTCCTTTGAAGTTCCTCAAAAATGGGATCAATTTGTCCTCCTTGTCTCTGTTGCCAGGTGAATCTTCTATCACTAGCTTGAAAATATATGCTCTTCTTTGCATTGTTGGAATTTGTCTTTGCCTCTCTAATTCAGCAAAGGTGTTGTTCTTCAAGGTCCAAAATTTTCGTGGCATGAAGTAGTGATTGGCACTTTGTCTATTATGTCGATAGATTCCCTCAAATCTGAATCAACACCTTCTTCGATGTGGAAGAGGAATTCATGTCTTTAATAGGAGGGTTTCCCAAAATAGCCTTGATTTGAATCCATGTGGCTCATATAGCCATTCGAATTACAGAAAATTTTCTCTCTTTTTTTTAAATTTTGAATTTTCTGACCTTGTGGTCGCCTTCCTACTTTGACCTTCGATGCGGGCTTAGTATTTGAATTTTTCCTTTGTGTTTGGTGGGGCTACGGGTGAATTTTTAACTTTAAGCCCCTTTAATGAAAACAAGGCTCAAAAACACAAATTGCTCCCCGCTTCCCCACTTTGAATTTTTTGATGCGGACTCAACATTTGAATTTTTCCCTCTTGGCATGATCATGGTTACGTGTTACTTTATGACTTTATCCTTTTTTTAAAAAAGGCTCAAAACCTCAAAGTTACCCACCAACTTACTTCTAATTAGATATGTCCACGTACCCATGGATAATGGAGCCAAAATTTGACAGGGAAGAAAATGCTCATCATTCACGACTGTGGAAAAATGCAGAGAAGAAGAAAACTCCACCATTTCACTCCTGATTTTCAAATTTCTTCATGAACTAAGGAATTGAACACAATACAAGGTTCGATAATACATGGCCATAGAAATATTTACAATTTCATTCGGATGAGGACAACAATAAAATTTTCATGCGTCAAGATAGGAAAATGGAAAATTTATCAAAACGTGCGGTGGAGAGTTTAAACAACTTCAAAGCATGAGTTTCTATCTTTTAGACTTCCAACTTTACTTGAACACTTCTAGATGGTGGGAGCTCAAAATCTTTGAATTTGACTTAGAAAATGAGGGTGGATTTTGAGGGTGACAACATGAGCCTTAAGGAATAATTTATCTTATATATTCTTTGCTCATTTTTTAATAAACCTTATTAAATTGGTCTATCATGCTCATGTTGAAAATTTTAAGAAAGGGCCTAATGAGCCTATCATTGTTTTCAAAAAATGAAAAATTCCATGGTTAACATTGATTTACATCACACCCTTTCCCAAATCTTACTTTTAACCATCAAAGAGTCCATATTATTTGAATGATTTAAATATTTTGATGATCTCTAGAATATTGTCATTGATGTCAAAGGAATGATGAAGTAAATTGGCTCACTTAGATGCAAAGTCATTATGGAAATTTTCATTGTGTGGGATTCAAGAGAATATGATGCAATTTTCAAATATGTATTGTGTCAAAGGATTGGAACATGCAAGAAAAAGTTATGGGAAAGTGAATTTTTAGCCATAGAACAAAGGAAGTTGCTTGCCAAGGTATGAGAACAAGGAAGTTTATTTTTGATGGAATTTTGTTTTAAGGTTCAGATCACCTTAAAGAGGAGATGCCATGATTTCCAAAAATATAATTTTATAAGGAAATGGATAAAAATTGCAAAAGTTATGAAAGGTTGAAGTTTGCATGTCGCAGAACAAAGAAATTCATTTTACAATGTTTGGATGGTTTTGGGAAAGAAATGTTGCGTAATTAATAAATTCAATTTGTTAGTGTCTTAGTGGGTTTTAGAGAATTAAATTCCACAAAGTGCAAAGGGAGAATACCATGGAATGAAAGGAATGAGTTTTTAGTGTTCGCGCGAGTGGTAGAAAGGAAATACCCACAACAAAGGAACTTTTCAAACAAGTCCGGAGGTCAAAGGTGGTTTGTGGGGGTCAAAGGTGGTTTGTGGAGGTCGGGAAAGTTGGGAAGACTAAAATTCCACATAGCAAAGTGAAGATCAAATAAAATATATAAAATTCATGCAATTTCGTAATATAAAGGTAAAAACAAACCAAAGCCTCGAAAGACTAGGAAACCCGCAAAACAAAGGAAAACCATAGTAAGTACGAGGATGAATAAGAATTTTCAAAATTTAAAATAACTTTTTGGAGAGGCCGACCAAGGTTTTTGTGCCCAAATGAAAGTATTTATGGACGATGCTTATAATTTATTTTACTAATTTTTTAGAGATGAACATGATATCTAAAGGGATTTAACTATAGAGAGAGAGAGAGAGAGAGAGAGAGAGAGAGAGAGAGAGAGAGAGATTTCTACATGTAAATTCATGGAAGATTTGTAAGGGAATATTTCTATGCATGAGAAGAATGAATTGAAGATTATCCAAGGCATTGAAGGAGTGGAATAAAATAGAAGGTATTTCAAAAAAATGTGACATAAATTTAATTAAGTCAAGAGCTGAGTTTTTGGAGAAGTGTCTATTATTTAGTACATTGTATGGGTTGATTTGGAGGTTGGTGCTTCCTAAGAAAAGAGATTGGTGTCTCTTACTAAGTTGGTGCTTAGTTGTGGGGATTGGTGTCTCTAATAGGTTGGTGCCTATAAATTGTGGGGATTGGTGTCTCCAATAGGTTGGTGCCTATAAATTGAGGGGATTGGTGTCTCTTGTAGGTTGGTGCCTACAAACTTATTGTATTTGATTTGTGACTGGATTTGGATAGTAGATCCAAGTAATATTTTCTCTTGTGGTTTTTCTCCCAAAAGGGTTTCCACATATATCTTGTGTTATATGGTTGTGCAAGTTTTTAATATTGTTGTTATTAAGTTTGAAAATAATTAAATAATTATTTTATATTGATTCACCCCCCTCTTAGTATAAGTGTGTGCTCTTCATGAAGTGGGGACCTCTTGAGATTTTAAATGATTTATTTTAGCGGCAAGTGGATGTTAAACCAAATGGAAAAGCAAAGGGAGAAGATAAAATCAAAGTAGAAACCTCAAAATCCATTATCTATGGTTTACACACTCTCGTTAAGTTATTTTCACATTTACATGACATTCTTATTGGCCATGTTCCTAAGGGATACCCAAGACACTTATATTAAAAACTTGTGAAAATAATACCCCCTCTTTGGTATTAATTGGGTCACAAAACACATTTTTAAATGCCAAAAACCTTAGTTTATATTAAGGTTAATTGAGTCCCATACAAAATCATTTCATACAATTAAGAAAGGAAAACCTAACCACAATCTGGACAATCTTGTCTTTTTGGTCCTCGAGATGATGCTTCTCGACAATTTATTTTGATTAAAAAATTGTAGGTTTGGATACTTGTAAGGGTTAACACTTGACAATATTCGGGATATATTTGAATTTAATTTCCCTACTTAATTTATTGTTGACAATGCTTGCTTTTAGAGTTTTGGAATTATGTTTAGATGGGTACGATTAATGTAAACACATTTAAAAAGGCAAAAAAGTTAAAATTTTATGGCCAAAGACAGAGAGAGTAGGGATGACATGACTATGGGAATTTTAAAATCCTATAAATTTCATGAATGATTACGAGATAATATGAGAAAATGCTCGTTAGAAATATCTTGGAGATGATCTATACACCTAAATTTGGTATTTATACCTTTAATCGATAGTGTGCACATATTTATTTAATCCATCCCCCTTATTTAATTAAATTCCCATCACCTTTAAATCCTATTTAATTAACATCAATCAATCAATTAATTAATTAATTAATCCTCATCCATGCCCTAACCAACTTTCCATTTTGGAATGTTTTCATTCTAAATCTACATCCATGTTTTTCCCTATGCATTTTCTAACCTATCTCTACCGCCAACTCACCTACACCTCATCCCTAAACAACCTCTTCCTACCTAATTCTTTAAAGCATTTGACCAACTCCTAAAAATAAGAAATCACTCCAAAAGTAGAAAAATCCTCCCATTGGGGAAACTTTCTCCGTAATCGGTTGCGGCCTAGCTCAGTCGTCATCGACCCTATAAAGCTAAGTGTTTTCTTCATATTCATCATCGAATGCATGCAAATTCCTAATATTCCTTGTGACTTGGAAACAATCTCCCATGTCTGAGCATCCCTAAGAAATTACATACATCCTGGACATCCTTAGTACGTGCTCGCATCAATCATGATCGGCCTTTGTGAGATTGTTATCATTTTGTATTGCTTTAATCAACTTTTATCACTTTATCTTTGTATTTGTTGTGTCTAACCTTTTGTAGGATCATATCATTCACAACAAAGCTCGCAGCTTCATCATCAACCTCCCTGTTCATATCCATACTTGTAGGTTGCTCTTCTACATTTCCTCTCCTCGACTTCATGAGACACTATCATCAAAGTTGTCATCGACCTTGATAGGTTGTCGAAGAATCGTCCTTCTACAACCTTTGTTTTTGTTCCAGTACCTTCTCCCATCTCTACATGAGCTTTTGCCCTTTCCTATTTTCTCTAACCCTCATACATTCCTCTTATGCTAAATCAATTTTCCTAAACCCCCAGTCATCGTCGACCAAGGTCCTAGTTTTCAATCCTTCCTTTTAATCCTTGTTTTTGTCATTTTCCTAGTTTTTGTTCCTTCATATTCCTCTCTGGCAGGTTGACTCAAAGCATCTTGGACTTTTTGTAGCTTCCAGATTGCAGTCAAATCTTGCACAACTTGCATATCTCCCCACATTCTTGATCCAAGATCTTAGGTCGTCCATCGAACTAGACCAGGTACATTTAACTTCTAGTTATTTTGATTAGGTCAATATCTAAATCAATCAATAGTGTTTTCAGATTTTTTATTCTTTCATTCTCTGCATATTATCAATATATATTTTCATTTATATCACTTTTTTTAACAACTAGGGTGAAATCAACCGAGGAAGTTAACACTTCGTGAGTCCACTTTATCGGGAAACCCTCACCCAAACCATTTAATCAATCATGTTTCAAAGTGGTTCTTATTTGTATGTTTCATTTCGATTTGTAGAAGAAGTGGAATCCATCATCATCTTGTGCTTGTATCACATCACATCCGAGGTAACATAAACCCTCCAACATTTCTAAGTTTGCTAGTTTCTTCAGTAGCTAGTGCATTAACCTCATTAAGAATGAGAAACTTGGTAAACATTCCTAGCACACGCGCGATGGGACACCCTTTATATGATCTCTTGCCTATTACTTTTGTCTTTACTTTTTATGTCTTCCACTAACACTGTAATGTGAGGCTCCACTTTATTTCTTTCTCGTGTTGGGTTCGTGGCCTGGATTGCTCATCACTCAAAGTGCTAGATAAATAGGAAAATTATTATCTAGGTATTCCTCACTTTTTCCCTATTTTTCTCTTTTACATCACATTTTTTCGTTCTTTTATGTGTCCTTATTGAATATCACACTTCATTTTAGGTTTAAAAGAGCATTCTTTTTGCATCCTTCTTGCCCACATACATTAAATAGGATTTAACCTTATATATACCACACTTTATCACACACAACCTTAAACCTCACAAATCAAATTAACACATCAAAAATCCTCTCACTTAGTCAACTGATATGGATTTAATCATCAAATTAGAAGCGCCTCGAGAGATTCCCCAACCATACAAACCTGAAACTATATGTAGTTTTCCTTCTCCTAGGCACCTAGTTATCCATCCTCTTTTCTTTTCATACTTTCTTAAATAAATTAAGAACATAAAAATAACTATCTACTTGACTTACGTTTGCCCGTAGTTACTCATTTAGCAGCCAAAAGAATGGAACAAAACTTTTCTTCAAATGATTCCTTATCTCAACAAATGTTCACTACAACAAATACCTCATCTATTCCCTTGATTACTTCTTTTATGAGTACTCAACCTCTTATCGATGTCATGCATCACCTAGAACCCTTGTTTCGCACTACAACTTTAGGTGAAACTAACCCATTTTTGTACCACCAATCTATCTTGTCTAGTCTAGCTACCCCACCATCCATTCGATCAGAGTCCTTTGGACCTCCTAAGGTCCCTCTCAGTGATTCCAAGTTCTAGGATATTTTGGATGTCAATCCAGTGGTGCTCCAAGATTATCTCCTTAGGAGATCAACCCAAATCCCCTAGATGGTCCACCGCTTCAACAACTTTATCCTTATCAAACTAATCCCCAAACTACCCAGTTTGTAGTAAATGAGCTTTCTGCAACCCACCTTGCTTCCTCTTCCACCAATCCTTTGTCTCATCAAAATACCTAGATAATCATGCATATTCCTCACAATCTCCTTCCAATCAACACTACTCCCCTCCTTACCTCTTTGGTTGCTATTGCCACTAGTGTCCCTAGTCAATACACATGTGTGTAAGAATTAGTTAGCTATGTAAAGAGAATTAGAACTAACACCTAGTAGTTCTAAAACAAAGCTAAACTAAAATCTATGAACCATAATGCTTAGAGCCTAAACAAGACTAATCTACCAACATCTTTGCATTATAACATGAATAAACATCCAAACTAATATGCTAAGAAATTAATATCTATCTCTATTGAATGTTAATCAATGAAATGAACCTATTTAGATCTTTAGCAATCAAAAGGGTTGATTGTATGTTTGAATCCCAAGGTTTCAATAATGGAGTCTTGTCAATCCATGGCTACAAGACCACTTGACATATCTCCATATGACTTCAAACTTGGATGGATGAATGCAAGAAATGAATATAGGTAGCTCCTCTAATTGAAGAATACTCTAAGATGATAAAATGGCTATAGTATAGGCTCTATGCTCATTTAGGTGTAAGTAGAAAGGTATGAGGAAATCTCCTGATATAGCCTAATGGATAAAAGAAGCTTTTCATCCCTTTACATGTGGGACAATAGCAAGGTTGAGTTAGTTAGCGATGACCATGGTTGAAAGAGGGTTGAGTCAACCTTTGGAGAGTTTAGTTTTGTCCTTTAGTGACTCGTGGGGTTTGAGGGGATTTATTAATTAATGAAAGTGATTAATTAATAGGTGAGAAAGATTATAGAAGTTATTTAGAAGAATAATTAGTATGATTTAGGGGATAAGAAGGATTTAATCAAATAAATGGAAATTTATTGATCTAGTAGAAGAGGAAACTTAATTATTTAAGAACAATTAATTAATTTAGGTAGAAATGGGTTTAATTAATGGAAGGTTGTTAATTGTCATCTTTTCTAGTGATCTCAGTAAACTCTTCGACTTTGGAATCATCCACAAAATCACAAATTAAATGTAGATGTTCTACTTTTGATTAGAAATGATAGAGATAACTAGTGAATGAATTTTTCTTATGTTTAGAATCCACAATTGCAGGAAAGGAAAGAATATAAACTCATAAACACCAACAAGTTTTATCCTGGAAACCTCTAGAGGAGGAAAAACCAGTCGAGAAGGGAAATTGCTCTTTCTTCCCACTTTTATTGGCCAATTCAAACAATAAGTATAGAATTTACAATAAGTATGAAAGAGAAGTAGATAATATCTCACACTTCCTCCTAATTACTTGTTTTCTCTATCTCAACACTCCTTTCTTCTACAAAACACAATTCCAGCACTAAGAACTTCTTTCTCACTTTCTTTCATGCTTCGATGATCTTATTATCTTCTAAAAACTTGTATTTATAGCCTTTCTCATGTCATCCCGTAAACTGGAGAATGGGAAAGGTCGTGGAGGAGAAGAGACACATACAACCTTTCAAATTATGGGGTTGTTCATTTCATATTTGTATTTTCTATCCAAAAGAGAAAAGACTGTCACCCAATGCATATCAGTGGTCTCAGGACCATCACCCTAGTTGGGTGGTGGTTCTGTAACCCCCACTTTGTACAAAGCGTCGATCCTATTACTATAAAGAAATAACCTCTCGTGTATTTATTTTCCTTCTTTGTGCTAACTAATCTGATGAAGTAGAGTCATTTTGGATCCCTATGGATCACACCTCCCCTACTTAGGAGGATTTTGGTCCCACAAAAGCTTAATGGGGGAATAGATGAGGAAATAATTCCCTCCCTTTCTCCTTCAAGTACCACCAGGCTTGCCTTGGTGTCTTTCCTTTCATTCCAATCTTCCAAGACTCTCTTTGGAACTCTCTTTATCTCTTTCGACCTTCTGTTGTAGCACTACATCCTCCTCTAATTCACCTTGTGAGTCCAAGATGTAATCCTCAATGGAAGGTAGAAATTTTAGTCCTTCATCTTCATCTAGCATGGATGGCTCATATATGTGAAAGTTCTCATATTTTACTACAGAGTACATCCTCATAAATGATGGTAAATCAAGTCGAAAAGGAATTTTCTCCAACCTACTCCAATATGGTGAAGGGCCCATATCGTAGTGGCTTGAGCTGTTGTGCTTGACCTTGTAGTCTCTCCTTTCTCAAGTAAAGCCAAAATATATCTCCATCATGAAGCTTATGTTCCCTCCTATGTTGATTGTTCCTAACTTTGTACTTGGCTTGAGATTTATCTAGTTGTTCTTTGACATTGAGATGGATTTTCCGGATCCTCTCAATGATTTTTTTTTCTCTAGTCACCTTTGTGTCTTGTGTCTCCTTCTCATCCTTTGCCCAATTTCTATGTCCATAGGATTTATAGGAAGAAGAATAGTGACTTCATAGTGGATATGTGTACTTCCCGATTATAGGAATGCGAGTGTAGGCTAAGGAATCATCCCAAGTCCTTGGGTATTTGTTGTTATACCCTCTAATCAATCGTGTACCAAAGTCCTACCACCTCCTCTATCTGTCCATCTATTTTGGATGGAAATTTGTGCCCCTCTATAACTGGTATCCATCTTGTCCCACAAAGTAGTCTAAAATTCCCAAGAACTTGGAATCCCTATCGAAACAATAGACTTTGGCAAACCAAAATGCACCCATACATTAGCAAAGAAAAATTTTTTGCCTCATGTGCTTTTATTGTCTTTTTACATGCCATAAGAATACACATCTTATTGAATCTATCAACAAAAACATAGATATAGTCATGGTCATGTTTATACATAGGTAATCCACCTACAAAATTCATATAAATTTCCTCCCACGAACGAATAGGTACTGGAAAAGGCATATACAAACCCTCCTTCCTAGTCTTAGGCTTCTTTGGTAAAACAAAGTTTATATCCACGTATAAATTTTGATACTTATTATTTCATATTGGACCAATACACATACCTTTCGCAAGTGGGCTAGGGTCTTACCAACAATGAAATGTCCAAGTACTTTTGAGGTATGTGCTTCCCTCATCAATAGAAGTATTTATTATTTAGGCACACAAATCTTCCCCATCGGTAGAGAAACCATCCTTGAGATAACAATATTCAATCCATGTCCTTTCATTCCCTTGGTATCAGAATCGCTGAAATGTCACCCCAAATTCTCGTCCTTGGCATATGCCTCTCCGTAATCTTCCTTTGTGAAGGGCTCGATCCGAGAGATAGTGGCCAAACAAGAGAACTTCTCTTATGTGGGTGGCCTAGACAATATGTCTCGCCACCAATTTTGTACTACCCTTCTTATATTTTATCACCAGATGGAACTGCTGAAAGAACCCCATCCATTTGTAGTGCCTTTCCTACTATAATTTAGACTATTCTTGCAAATACTGGAGAGGTTTTTGGTTAGTGTGCACAATAGTTTCTTTACCCAACAAATAATGCTTCCATTTTTTAATTTCCTGAACTAGTGCATACATTTACTTATCATATATTGAATATCCTTTAACTACTTGAAGTGAAAGTTTAAGAATGATAGCATACGGGTTTACCTCCTTGAAGAAACATTGTGCCCATAATGTATTCGTTGGCATCTGTCTCTTCTTCAAAAGGTTGCTACAAATTAGGAAGAGAAAGTACTGGAGCATGACTAATCTTTTATTTCAATAACTCAAAGGATTTGTCTTGTTCCTTACCCCGCTTAAAACCCTTACTCTTTGTGGCTCATATTGGTGTTGACCAATTAGTGATGGCTTCCACCTTCTTTGAATCCACTCGTAGCTCTCCTCCTCTAACCACGTGCCCAAGATAGACAAGTGAATTTTTGGAAAATTCACATTTCTTCATATTACAAAGCAGCTATTTCTCTCTAAGAACTTGCAAGACTTGTTGTAAATGAGTTAGATGTTCTTCCCATGTGGCACTAAAAATCAAGATATCATCTAGATATACAATGACACATGAATATATGAAATCCAAAAAATACATTATTCATCAATCTCATAAATGTAGCGGGTGCTTTTCATAACCCAAAAGGAAGTACTAACCATTCATACAAACCATGGTTTATCTTGAAGGCAATCTTCCATATATCCTCCCCTTCATTCTAACTTGGTGATAACTTGACTTGAGATCCAAATTCATGAAGAACTTGGCATGTTGAAACTGGTCCAAGAGATCATATATGTGGGGAAGTGGATATCTGTTCTTAATGGTGATCTTATTTAAAGCGCGGTAGTCGATGCATATTCTCCAAGAACCATCCTTCTTTGGCACCATCACAATAGGAAAACCACATGGTGAGGTGCTTGGATGTATCAACCCTTGGTCTAGGAGTTTCGGAGTTGTTTCTTTACTTCAAGACTCTTAAGAAAGGATTTCCTATTCAACCCAATGTTTGGTAGTGGGGACTCGGTAATAGTTGGATCTCATGCTCTACTTCCCATTTTGGGTGGTAACCCACTAAGAGCCTGAAATACTTCCTGAAAAGACTAAATAATACTATCCAAATCATGATTTCCCTAGTTATAAATCTCTAAAACTTCTACCCCATCTTGTTTATCCTTTAACAAAAGTAAACAAAATTGATTATGATTTGCCTAAATAAGTCATTTTTCTTGGTTAGCACTCACCATAGTAACCCGTGTCTTACATTGGTGTGCCAGATGTTGTATTTGATCCCATCCTTGACCCATTTGTACCAATTTTTCCTTCTTATAAATAAATCATCCCTAATATACAAGTAAGGACTCTCGAATACAACATCAAAAACATCAAGTAGAATAACGTCAACTTCCAAAACATCAATATACTAGGAATTTATCCCAAACTTGACCTTACATCTTCTTGTTATATGAATTTCAACACCCTTCTTCACCCAACCCAAAGGATAAGGGTGTGGATGTCTCGTAACTCTAAAGACCAAGATTCTTTACAACCGCTTTAGAAATCAAGTTAGACTAAGAACCGATATCAACCAAAGAATTTACTTTAGTTCTCTTGATCTAGAATATTCTACTCATCTCCTCTTCTTGGTTATCCATGTTGGTGGCCATGCACCTAAGCCTTTCATCTACATCGATTCATCTTGATTTCCACCTCCCCTTCTATTTTTTTACATTGGCTTGGATTTCTTTGATTCCTTGGTTTGATTCTTTAGATGTAACTCTGGATGCAACTTCCAACATGTAGCGTTAGTATGACCATTGATATCATAGTTCTTATAAAAATTCTTGGGATATTTACAAGTATTTAAAGTAGTGGCAGCTTTTTTACCTTTCCCTTCCACTTACCCTTGTTACTTATTTTCCCATACTCTTTTTTCGCTGAATTTTCGACTTCTTTACCCTTGGCTCGCTTCTCCTTGCTTCTTTTCATCATCTATGTAGTATGCTTGCACACATGCCTCATTGAGATCTTTGGGATTTATGGAGATGAATTTTATTCATAGGTGAGTGTAAATTCCTCCCAAGTAGTTAGTAAGAATATCTCATCCTCCAAGTCCATGTTTAGAAACATGGCTGCCTTCAAAAATCCGTAGTATAGTCCTACACATTTTGACCATTACCTTGTCTAAAATACTGCCATTTAATCATTTGGTCAGTCTTGTGGCCAATAGGATAGAAGTTAGCTCTAAGTAATTCTTTAAATTCTTTCCAAGAAGTCACAATAGGACGCTTCATCTTTTCACAAGTGGTTAGATGGGTTTCCCACCAAACCAGAGCATGTCCCTCCATTTTGAGATCTGCAAAGGTGATCCTCTATGCCTCAGTGACATTATCGATGCTAAAGTAGACTTCTAACTATTTTAACCATTTATCAAGCAACTCTATGTATACTTTTCCTTCAAATATTTTAATCTCAACTTTTGTCTCAACTTTAAAAGGAGTATGATCAGATTTTACCTTTTCTCTTGCATTTAAAGTCTCTTCTTCATGCTCTTCTCCATAATCTTCCTCATGGTGGCTCTTCCCTATGCCAAAATTTTGAGCTAAGCCTCAAATCACTGAGTCCATGGAGTCTTGCTTGAAAAAGATGTCTTCTTTAAATTTGTAATTTCTTCTTGCCTTCTAAACATCCTACCCATCATAGTCTCTCGGCATCTCGATTCTATTTGGACCAAGTTCTCTATTTCCACTTCCTCTTGTAGGAATTTCTAGATGCAAGGTAAATCCTCTTCACTTTTAGATCTCGTCACATTGTCATAAAATCCAAGAAAAAGTACCATAGTTCTGGATACTTGTTAGCTCTAATACCAAAATGATCTTGTAAAATCTTCAACTTTGGAATTATCCACAAAATCACAAATTAAATGTTGTTGTTCTACTTTCGATTAGAAAATGACAGAGATAGCTAGTGAATGAATTTTTCTTATGCTTAGAATCAACAATTATAGGAAAGGAAAGAATATAAACTCACAAACACTAACAAGTTTTATCCTGAAAACCTCCATAGGAGGAAAAACCAGTCGGGAAGGGAAATTGCTCTTTCTTCCCACTTTTTATTGGCCAATTCAAACAATAAGTACATAATTTACAATAAGTATGAAATAGAAATAGATAAGTATCTCACACTTCCTCCCAAATACTTGCTTGCTCCGTCTCAACACTCCTTTCTTATGCAAAACACAATTCCAAAGACTAAGAACTTCTTTCTCACTTGATTTTATGCTTTGATGATCTTATTCTCTTCTACAAACATGTATTGATATCCTTTCTCATGTCCTTACATGCATTGGAGAATGGGAAAGGTCATGGAGGAGAAGAGACATGGACAACCTTTCAAATTTTGGGGTTGTTCATTTCATATTTTTATTTTCTTTCCGAAAGATCCGCAGAATGCGCCCAATGCAGACTGCAGTCTCGGACCACTGCCTGGTTGGGCGGTGGTTCCGTAATCACCGCTTGCACATAGCAGTGGTCTTGTTACTATAAAGACAAAACCTCTATGTATTTATTTTCCTTCTTCGTGTTGACTGATTTGATGAAGTAGAGTCATTTTGGATCCCTATGGATCAACTAGATAGTTTGGTCAATTAATTAGCATAATGTAATTAATTAACGATGATTGGAGAGAAAGTGTGTTATATTTACAATATGTCGTCAATTTGCGGGAAGTAGTATAATTAGCGCAATTTAAGTATTTAAATTTCTTGGAGCTAAATTATAGGTGTCTACATTTTCCTTCTTTGGAGCAGCGTAAGTGATGTCACTTCAAGATAGTAGATAGGTAAAATTTTGAAGAGGAAGAAGAAAAATTAGTAGAAGTGAGATATTCCCCCTCGAGTGTCGATGGGGTGATGAAAGAAGGTGATCGACGATCGAAAAGATGAGAGAAATGGATAGAAGAATGGGTAGGGGAAGGATGCCCCAAGTGAATTAGAAGAATAATATTAATAAGAGAATGATCAAGAAGAAAGAGAGGAAGAAGGCCATGGAATAACTAGTCTTGCATCCAGTGTAGAACAACTTTCTTATCATCATTTTGCCAAGGATCTACGTCATCGGTCCTTATTAAAAATATAAGCATACGAAAAAGTAGAATGACATGAAAATCCATACTACGAACAATTTTCCATTGCTAAAAACACCAACTCAATGCAACATACAAACAATAATGTAATACGAGAAGGAAACAAGCTCATTTAATAGGGAAACAAGTACAAACGCACATACTCAAACCAACAACAGTCAAGATGGTTGCACAAATGTTTTGTTATCAAGCCGAATATCCCCAAATGTTCATGATTGAAAAAAGGGTTAAATATTATTCCCAAGAAAGGATACATGCTAGCAAAAATGATGAAGTATGTAGGATCCAGTGATAAAGTGTTGTGCACAATGAAACAGATTTAGGAAACAATATGTGCCCCAGAATATTAATGAAGCAAGAAAGCTAGATTTATAGATGGTTGTAGATCTGATGATCTACAAGTCATTAAATTTGTGAACATGTGAAAATACCAAAATATATGTAATGAATACCATGCGCAAGATACAAGTTTCAATTTTTTCCAATTTTGTGATTTTTTATGATTTTTAGGAGTTTTGAAATTTTTTTTTTAAATTTTTAGGATTTTTCTATTTTCTTGATTTTTTTGGAAAATTTTGATTTTTAGTAGAAGAAATAAGAAGGTAGAAGATCACAAGGAAGAATTTCCCAAAGAGAAGAAACAAATGCTAGGTAATAAAAAAAAATTCCCCAACATGGTGAAAATTAGTTAAAAATTATTATTTAATAAAAATAATCATCGCAGTGGATAGAAGAAGTGTTAAAATAATCACAATGGTCAAAACATTCCCCTAGGGCATCGTGGTGGTGTAAACAGATGAGATATATACCTCTCCCAAGGGGGTAAATCATCGCGATCAATTTTATTTATACCTGAGATCTCGCCAAATTTTTACCGTGAGATACCGTCCTTGATTAGCAAGATGGCGAATTCGAGCCACCACATATGAGTCGACACCATTCAGGAGTATTCCCAATACAATGATGATGGACCATTCGTGAGTTCTCTAACCCTGCTCTATGCTTTTTTCATTTATTACACATTTACTAGGGTTAGTAGCTAAGGTAGAATGTGTATGCTTGCCTTGGGGCACGTATGCATCCAAAGGTTAGTGTAAACAACCAAAAATGTGTACATGTGGGCATATATGCCAAATTATTATGTACGCATGCACATATGCATCCAAAGGGGGACACACACACTAGTTAGTAGGAAACAGGTATGTCGAGGTGTACACGAGTAGAAGGGTGCGTATACGGAAAAAGGGCCACATACACGGGTAAGGTGTGTATACACCTAAAGAGGCATGTACATGCCCAAATGGGCATGTATACATAAAATTTGGCTCTGAAAAGATAGCTTCCTAGGTGGTTCACTCAACTAGGTGTCGTGAAGTTATCTGAAGCGAGCTCGGTTGCCAAGGTTTCCCAAGGAGTATCCCGACTTTACTTTACCCCCTTCAAGCATAGTGGGCAATAAATTTTCCATTGTGTACTCTCACGAGAGGTCGTGATATGGATAACTTTGATGCTAAATCTTATGTGTCTCACTAGTCAAGTAGGTAGTGCGGAGCACTTCCTATTTCGTACACAAGGTTCCCTCTTTCTGGACTTGTAGACACCTATAATTACATCCGAGCAATTTAAATACTTAAATTGTGCTAATTATCTCCTTTCCCACAAATTGATGACATATTGTCAATAGCGCTCATCTTATCTTCCATTGTCGTTAATTGATTACATTACGCTAATTAATTAATTCACCTATCCAACACATACCCTAATTAACACCTTCTATCTAGTCTAATTAATTATTATTAATTAATTAGCCTCCCTTCTCATTAAATCAATAAATCACTATTTAATTGGTTTAATTCCCTCCTAATGGTCCAAATCACACTAAAATCCATCTAAAAGCTTATAAAAGCTTGCACATGTATTAATTAATCATCTTGATTAATTAATACACCCCCTTTATCCACATGAGCCACTAAAGGACAAGCTAAACCCTCCTAAAGTTAACTCAACCCCATCAAAACCCCCTTATCCATAACTAACTCTATATCTCCATTAGTCCCACATTCATGAGGATGTGTTGAATCCTTTATCCTTTGGGCTATATAAATAAGCCTCTCTACTTCTACACCTACACCTAAATCTCTCAAGAGACAAAAGAAAGCACATAGTTTCATACTAATAGCCTTTTGTCATTCTTGAGCCCTCCATCCTCCATTCTTGAAGAGCTAAGCCTCACACCCAAGAATCCATTGAAGGATCAAAGCAAGCAAATATAATTTGATTGCCATTGGACTACTTAGGTTCATTTTAATGTTAAATCAGGAAATTAAGAAGAATAGAGTTCATTAATTTACATTATGTTTTGATAATTTCAAAGTTATAATGTTGAGGGTAGGACTTGCTTATTTCTTCATCATGATGGTGCACATTTCTCATTTCTAGCTAGGTTAGGAAACTATTTCTAGGTGGTAGTTTCTTGCTTTAAATTTAACTAAATTGTAGAAATACTTGTACACATTTGGCACGCCGGTGGGAGACCTAGTCCCATGGCATTTTAGTTTAAGTTTCATTGTTTTGAATAATTTTTGATATACACATGTAGTAATTAATGTCCACTTTCTTGGAATTTTGCTAATTTGATATGTGTAACCTCATGTTCATAGCCATAATTTTAATGGGTGATTTCCATTCTTAAGCTAACTTGTCAAAATTTTGAGATATTGTGAGTTTTCTTATGTTTTTGCCATATTTTGGTGTAAGTCCGGCACAGTACATTTTTAGGGGCACAGTGTGGTTTTCGTGGTGCATACTCTATTTTTGTGGCACACATGTCTCTGGTGGTGCAGGGCGACCTTTGGTAAAACTGTTACTCTATTTTTGATCCCGGCACATGCACGCTAACCTCGGGTGCACACACTCTAACCAAGACGCAGTGCACTAACCTGAGTGCGAGACATCATTTCATACTATACCTTCACTACATTCTGAAACCTGTCAAATCGGCACACATGCCCTAACCAGAGCGCACATGTTGTTTTAGTGGCGCGCAGACACATTTTTCGGTAACACAGTTGTTCTGTCTATCTTTCTGTCTATTTTTTTGGGGGTGGCGAATATGTTTTTATGGTGCGCACACCTCTCGGTAGTGCAGTGCTTGATAAGTCAAAAAATCCGTAGAGTGGCGCATGCACTATTTTCATGGCACGTATATTGTTTTCATGGTGCGCACACCTCTCGGGTGCCACGGGTGCTGCACTGTGATCCGAAACAACGCAGAGTGGTGCATACGCCCTAACCTATGCATAGGCACTAAAAAAGGGGTGCAGGTGTCCTTTTGTATTTTTGAAATTAAGGTGTTGATGTGCTAACATTCTTACAGGTTTATCTAATCATATATTTGTCTTTGCAGGCTATTTTTACATGTTTGTATCTAATTAGGTAATATTTTTCGTTGTTTACTTATAGGAATAAGATCACATATGCTCTTCCCTCGCGTCCCTTGGGGAAATCTTGGGAATCAGAAATGATTCTTAAGTCCTTTTGATGCTTTGAGGTTGTTAGGAATATTTGAGTTGGAATTGGTTAATTTGGCATAGTTGAATTAAAGTGTTTTTCCATTTGATATCTTTTTGGATTTTGAAGACATCACGTATGCTCTTCTCTTGCGTCCTTGGACGATCTGGAGAATCAGAAATGATGCCTTCTCTTTTGATGGAAAACTACTAAAAATCGTCATACAGGACCAAAACACCATCACTTGTCAAAGAACGGAGGAATCAAAACAAAAGTTAGAAAACTACTAATACAGTTGTTATATAGGTTGCCAAACGGTGTTCGAGCAAACCACATCTAATTAAAAAAGATAAAACAAACAACATATTCAAAACATTGTATTGCAGGTTTCGGAAAAGGGTACGTCCCTCTCCACTCAACTAGAACATAACCCCTTTGGCATAACACCTTAAGCTACAACAATGGGGTGGTTCCAGGAACCCCAAAGTAGTCCACGCAAGAGGGAACCTTGTGGATGAAATAGGAAGTGCTCCGCACTACCTATCTGACTAGTAAATCCTTTGTGAGATAGAGTTACAAGTTGTCCCTACGTGACCCTTTTAAGTACACAATTGGATACATTTATTGCCCACTGTGCTTGAAGGGGGCAAAGTCGAGATACTCCCAAGATAGTCGGGACTATTTGGGTAAATCGTCTCGCTCGTGGATAATATTTCTAGCACCTAGGACGAGAGAACCACCTAGGAAGATATACTTTGGCCAGAGCCCACTTTGACCATTCTAAAACAAGTGTTGATTTGTGAACCGTATTTTCATTGCAAAACGTGTGATGCGTTACTTTCACTTAGTTTTTATTTTCCTACTCTACTGAAGTGAATCCAACATTTTTCATCTTTTTTTGTTTCCTTCACATTCTTTTGACACTTTGTTGATCAAAAGAAGGGTGACTACCTTTATGTTACCAATCAACTATTTCTACCACTTTTATGTCTCTGTTTACACACATCCATGTTTTCTTTACCGGGTAAGTTAAACTTATAAAGTGTGCGGAGGCGTATTCACATCATTGGTAGCCATTGTGATCTTGATACCCATGTCAAGATCTTCATTTTAGTTAGGCATGAATCATCACCACGCACTTCCTTAGAAGAGTTAGTCTGTTTGTATCGTATCACTACAATTTCAATATTTACATCTTGTTTCTTGTAAACTCGACATAAATATCTATATTGATTTACGTTGCACACATTTTTAACTATTCATAGCTATACTTTGAGCTTTTTAGTTTGGTTCTATTATTAACTCAATTTTGAAGAGTGCTAGGTGTTACCATTTGTGCGTGTTATATCAATAACACCTTGATATAAATACTTTACTTTCTCACAAAGTGGGTTAACATATCTTGGTGATATTGTTGTGTCATTCACGAATTGTAATTGGCACTTTTTGAGATATAGGTCTTAATCGAGTTTGAGCTCGCTCGTAGTATATCTTGATTAGGAGGTTGCATTGACTTCTTGTATTTACTTATGTTTTGTTCATTCCCTTGAACTTGGCATAAGTGAAGACATCTAGTTAATCATCTTGCGATGTGAAACTACTTGTTGAAATGTAGTCTAGGAGGTACTTCATTTAAACGGGTTTAGAT
The DNA here is from genome assembly GCA_018340775.1 of Taxus wallichiana var. yunnanensis. NCBI lineage: Eukaryota > Viridiplantae > Streptophyta > Pinopsida > Cupressales > Taxaceae > Taxus > Taxus wallichiana. The sequence goes on from CM031236.1 coordinate 46,262,558, forward strand.
ACCAAACGCTTGTGTCACTGGTGATTTCACACTCTATCACATTGGTATTCTCACATTGTTGACTTATTCATACTCTTAACAAATACATTTTACATCTCACTTAGGGGTGGTCACTAAGCTTTGAACACATTTACAACTTACCCTAGTGAAACTATCATGAAAACATGGCTCCTAAAACACGACTAGAATTAAAGAAAGCAGACATATGAGGAATAACAAGTGCAAGCTTGGGAAACCTCTAACAAAAAGGGTCAAACCCTTTATCGGACATGATCTAGGACCACTTTGTTTTCACCTAGAAAAGAAACAGAAGAGATGGTCAATCATAGTGGAAATGAATTAGAATCACCACACACATAATTCAATTTTGACCCCACTTTACTAGACGAGTTTCTTCTTAGAAACAAAGATAGAGAGTTGGCACGGGTCATAGAATTAGGGGCCAAATTACCCACCGAGAATGAAACAATACCACTGCGAATAACGCATTATTGAGGAAGAACGCCCCTTATTAATATGGAAGATATTTTAATGAATGGACATGCTTTTGCCTCTTACATAGGGAATAATAAAGTGGTGGGGCATAGAATTCCCTTTATCAAAGTGCCACAAAGAAACAAGGTTGAACATGAAACGGGGGAAGAACCTCCACAATATGAGGAAGAGGAACCTTTAAAAGAAGAAGCCACAATCCAACAACAAATCAGTAACCTAAGCCGACAACTAGCTTTGCCTTCCTCCCATGTACAGAAAGACGCAAACAAGAACATTCAAAAGTTGAGGCCTAAGGTTAAGATCAATGAACTCCATCAAGAAAACCAAGGAGAAGAAGACACGGGGTATCATCGTGTATACATCCCCACTTCTCCCACTAGAGAACAATTTCTTGCACAAGAGGTGCAACATGAAAGAGGCGCAGTCTATGAAAGTGACACTCATGAGCCTACAAGAAAGCAATATAGGAGTGTTAGGAAATATCAATATGAAGAATTATGCCCCTATCCTTTTGACAAGACAATGACCCTTCAACCCTTTCCAAAGAAATTTGATATGCCAAAGTTCGACAAATATAAAGGGAAAGGAGATCCATGGGATCATGTTAAATATTTCTACATGGCATGTCAAGAGGTGTCTTATAGTGATAATTATCTCATCATACTTTTCCCCAAGAGTCCCGGAGGTCAAGCCTTGGAGTGTTTTACACGCTTACCACGAGGATCGATTTTCACATGGCTAGAATTGGTAAAAGGTTCATGTGTCACTTCTCGTATAACATAGAAAGTGATGTCACCATGGCAAACTTATGTGCTGCAAGCAACGCCCTAATGAGACTTTCAAAGCAGCTTCCTCCAACGGTGGAGAGGGATAGCTAGTCACTTCCTTGTGCTTTCCCCGAAAAGCGGTGGTTAGTATTTCCATCCCCAAGCTCAACCTGGATATAGCTTTCCACCTCCGGATGCATTGTGTTTGCACTTTTGAGGAGGTTATTGAGAAAGGGATTTAGATAGAAAAATCTCTCATTGCGCAAAGGCACCTCAAAACCCAATCTAGAGAACCAAAATGTCAAACCCATGGAAAATCCGAAGATCTTTAACAAAAACAAAAATGTGGTGGGAGATGGAATCACCGATTCCAAACGTGTTCAAATGGTCCAAATCAAGTCAACATTTTAAACTAACCAAGGGCCCATTCAACCACCACCAAAGCGAAGAATGTTCACCTCTCTCAATGAACCTTTGTCAGTTATTCTAAAACAATTAGATCTGGCCCACATGATGAACTATCCTACAACGCAACCATTTGACAACAATGCTCCAAAACCTTCATGGTACAAAGAGCATGAATATTGCAAAATTCATCGCACAAAGTACATAAGATAGAAAATTTATGCGGCTTCATCATTATATTTAGGACCTCATTGACAATGGTGAGATAGTGGTGGATAACCCCGGAAAATGCAAACACCTAACGAGAAAATGGGGATATATAAAGAACCATTCCCAATCATGATAAGTTAAAAAATTCAAAGCTGGATCGGGGAGAGTCATCCCAAACTTATAAAGTCGTGAATTACTTATACACCAAAAGAGACAACAATCATTATGATTCACTTATTGGATGTATTCGCTCTCCTATTGACCGTGTCAATACCATCCGGATCAAGGGAAAGGAAACAAGGTGTGCCCACCTTGTGATTTTGGAACCTTCTTTGTCGACCCCACAAACCGGTAAATATAACCTTTTAGAACAACTTGAAAAGACGTTTGCTAAGATTTCGATCTTAGATCTTCTCAAGATATCCAATGTGCATAAAGACATTCTATACCAAACTCTTCAGGGGTCGGGAGTGCCTTTAGAAGTTGATCCTACACACCTTCAAGCTGCGGTGGAAAATATCGTACCAAGTGAACATCTTGCTTTCAACCATAGGGAGATCCCTACTAAGAATCCAACACATAATCTTCCCTTATACATTGAGGTAGTTGTCACCCGCAGGAAGATCAAACGGGTGCTTGTGGATAACGGATCTGGGTTGAACATTTACACACTCAAGTTGGTTAAATAGTTAGGACATACGGAGGAAGATCTTGAGTCCCATATTATCACTATCACCACATACGACAACACGGAAAGGGAATCAGTAGGCACCATCACGCTGCCCATAGAGGTGGGTCCCACTTGCCATCAAAAAAAATTTCATGTTTTAGACTTAGAACTCCCAATAACATGCTTCTAGGTCGACCATGGATTCATGCCATGCAGGCCATGCCATCAACATTTCATCAATGCATTAAGTTGAAGCATGAGGGACATACAATTACAATACAAGGAGATTCAAAGCCCTTTGCTCATTGTAGAGCTCTCAATAACTTTGCATGAAAGGGTACATATGCATGTCCCTCTACAGATATAGTTTTCCCTCTCCAGTCTGAGGCCATGGAATCACGGGTGGATTCAGATTCTCTTAGTTCTTGCGCTCATGGTGCATCTACTTCAACAACTCCATTTGATTCATGGGAGATGGAAATCCTTGAGTATGGCTGTAGGGAGTATAATGTACAACAAGCGCTCTTATTTTCAGACCTCTCATTGTCACCCAAGACTAGAGGTCAACCCAACTACCACTTCGTAATACCTAGAGAGGAACACACTATTGGGTCATTCTTACCCGGAGGCTTGTTAGATGAGGAAAATTTCTTGATCCACCTACAACTTAGGTCCCTAAGGATACTCAGCCATCCTATTATCAAACCCTAAAATATGAAAAATCTAGTAAAATGATGTACTGTGGGCTACAAAGGCCTAGGATGTGGGAGAAATGAACAAGGACAAAGAGAACCAATTCCTCTTCTACATTTCAAAAAAGAAAGATACGGCATTGGGATTCACCCTTATGAAGCACACCCCAACGATTAAGACGCTTTACTTGTTCCGAGGTGTGAGGATATCTCCGACTATCTAGATATCAATACGGATTCCCATTGTAGCCAATATGAGGATCTGGCCTCCATAAACCTTTTCATGAACAACACTGTCCTAACCATAACCCCCACGGAACCAACCCTTGACCTTGTTGAATGGGACTAACAATGTCACATGCCGCTAGATTTATTCAAGAATGACGAAGCTATCACAGAGTTCATGGGCATAAGGGATACAGCCTCCCATTGGAGACCACAAGAAAGGTTTCTTTATCGACTTAGATACCCGCACCTACTTCGCGAGGAGGTGAACTTCGTGGTCGAAAAATTTAAAGAAAAGCGAGGACAAGAGTTCTAAAGTAAAGCCTCGGAAAAATCAAAGTCCAAGTCACAAGTGAAAACCTCTTTGAGGCAATCGCTAAAAACAAATCAAAAATCAAAGGACAAACAAAGTGACCACGCTAAGGATGAAAATCTCGTGGAGACATCCTTGGATGAAGATCTCAACCTACCTCCCGATCCTACGCATATGGAGGACCTATCAAAATTACTTGGTCAAGAAACCATTGATGTCAATATTGGTACAAAAGAGGATCCCAAGATGGTAAAATTGGGAGCATCACTCTCGGCTAGAGAAAAAATACATTCACTATCTTCTGCACGAGAGTTTATAGATGTGTTCGCATGGTCTTACAAAGACATGTCCAGCTTAGATCCGACTTTGGTCATGCACAACCTCGTTGTGCATGCAGACGCTTAAGCCAATCAAACAAAACTCTTAAAGATGCACCCAAGAGTGGCCCTATTGGTTAAAGAAGATTTGGAAAGATTTCCGGCGGAAGGATTCATCGTGCCTATTGATTATTCGGAATGGATATCAAACATTGTTCCTATCCGAAAAAACCTATTGGTATACGAATCATAGATTTTAGGGACATCAATAAAGCTTTCCCTAAAGATGATTTTCCACTACCAAATATTGATATGATTGTTGAATCAACAAACAGGTACAAGATGTTATCACTCATGGATGGCTTTTTGGGATATAATCAAATCAAGATAGCTAAAGAATAACAAAGACACAAAACATATTTTATGACTCCTTAGGGCACCTTATGCTATCAAGTGATGTTGTTTTGTCTCAAGAATGTAGGTGCTACTTATCAACGAGCCATGATAAGTAATTTTTCATGATATCATGGAGGACTATGTAGATGATATCCCTGGGAAAGTCAAAAACAAGGGAGGATCACCTGTCATTTTATAGAGTATCTTTGAATGCCATGCGAATATAAAGTCAGCTGAATCCAAAGAAGTGTATCTTTAGTGTGCTATCAGGCAAACTATTAGGCTTCATCAGTATCAAGATGAGGTATCAAGTAGACCCCGCTAAAGTTTCGCTATTACTCGAAATGCCTCCACCTAAGATTATCAACTATATAGCTTAAGGGAAAATTCAAGCCATTCGCCGCTTCATCTCCTAGCTTGCAGATAAATGTCACTCATTCACCCACTTCCTAAAAAGGACATCACTTTCATATGGGGATCTCGAGAAACAACAAGCATTTTCTTTGCTTAAACAATACTTGGCCAATTCACCTATCCTCATGTCACCAAACTCGGAGAACCACTCTTGCTCTATATTTTCACTACGTAATTTGCTATTGGTGTGCTGCTCACCCAATATGACCTTGGTCATAAGGAGAAAGCGGTGTATTATCTGAGTCGCACCCTCATCACCTATGAGCTCAATTACCCTCAAATTGAGAAAGCTTGCTTGGCTGTTGTTTTTACTTTTCAAAAACTTCGCCATTACCTATTGAATACTAAAACCAAGCTAATATCCAAGGTTGACCCACTCAAGTATTTATTGTCTAAACCCACCCTCACAGGTAGAATGGCTAATTGGATCATTCTACTCAGTGAGTTTGACATAGAATTTGTACATCAAAATCGGTTAAAGGACAAGTACTTGCGGACCAACTAGCGGAAGCACCTTTGCAAGGCACGGAACCTTTGAATCTGGATCTATCAGATGCCTCCTTGCTCTACATTGAAGAATCTATTGTGTGGCAGATACATTTTGATGGATCCTTTACATTTCATGGTTCGAGATACGTGATTGGTCCTTATTACTCCTCCTCGCAGCGATCCTATACCGCAAGCTTTTCACCCGGCTTCCCTTGCACAAACAACATTACAGAATATGAGGCACTCATTGCAAGGATGAAGCTAGCCATCAAGTGGAATGTTCATCATGTCAAGGTTGTGGGTGATTCACAGTTAATTATCAAACAGGTTAATGATGAATACAAGGTTAAGGATGACAAGCTCATACCTTACAAGAAGTTAGTAGAAACTCTAAAGGAGTACTTTGTGCGCATTACCTTTGAACAAATCCCAAGAGTGCAGAATAGGTCAGCAGATGCCATGGAAATGGTGGGTTCTATGCTTCATATTCCACCAGGGAATAATGACATGCCATTATTTGTAGAAAATCTACGCCAGCCCACGTATGACATGCCAAAATATTACCTGGCTTGTGATGTTGTTGGTCCCAATTCCCCATGGTACGAACCCATATTTACCTATCTTAAGGACAACACATTCCCACCCGATATCTCCTGATTCGAAAAGTGAATCTGATTCACCAAATAGCCTGTTACACCCTTTTTGGAGGTACACTTTATCGTCATGGCTACGATGGGAATCTATTACGTTGTCTGGATGTGATGGAGTTAATCCAAGCAATCAAAGAAGTGCACGAAGGAGTATGCGGAGCACATACAAATGGAATGGTCTTGGCTAAGAAGTTGTTAAGAGTAGGTTACTATTGGCCTACAATGGAAGGCTCGATTGTTGCAATTATGTCAAAAATGTGTACTTTGCCAAAAGTATGGAAATTTCATTCATGCTCCATCGCAACCATTGCAACCTATCACTACCCCATGGCCATTCTCCAAGTGGGGACTTGACTTAATAGGAAAACTTACTCCTACCTCATCTGATGGTCATACACATATTATCACAGCTACATAATACTTTACAAAATGGGTGGAGGCTGTCCCTTTAACCTATGTCACAGAGCCCAGATTTCTAAATTTATCATGAATCACATTATTTGTCGATATGGTATTCCTGCAGCCATCATTACAAATAATGGGAATTCATTTAAGAACAAAAGCTGTGAAAGGTCTTTTTCAGTTCCAAATTAGGTTAAAATAGTCCACACCATATTACCCTCGGGGTAATGGACAATCTAAGGCCAAAAAAAACTATGGTAAGGATAATGGAGAAGATGGTCAACAAAATAGGTTGTAATTGGCACCTACAAATCCATCCACCCTCTCCGGGCTTACAGAATATCCATTCACACTCCTACTACGGTGTGACAACATATTCCCTAGTGGTCGGAACAAAATCTATCATCCCTTTAGAGATCGAATTTCCGTCCCTATGAATTTATCTTCGTGACTATCTGGATAAGGATGAAGATTATCGAGTGGCAAGATCGGCCGACTTAGAGCTCCCGGATGAGAGACGATTTGCACTCTTAATCACCTAAAAGTGTATCAACACAGAGTCTCCAGAAACTAAAATAAGAGAATCATCCCTCGTCAGTTTGAGGTTGGTGATTTAGTCATGAAGGAGAACCAGTTCAACACCAGAGCAGAGCAAGAAAAGAAAGGGAAGTTCGAACCACATTGGTTGGGACCCTATGTTATAGTCACCAAGTACGGCACAGGGGCATACAAACTGGCTCACCCCAATGGTGATGAGCTCCAAGAGCCCATGAATGCCATGCATCTTAAGCGGTTCTATGCTTAAACATGGTGCAAGGAGGTTAAAAATGATCAAAAATACAAAAAAATCAAAAATTAGAAAAAGAAAAAGAGAAAACAGGTCATCCACTAGTGAAAACCACACAATTGTGGCACTTTGGACAAGTCCTTGGGTGAAAACCGGTTTCCGATGCCTCGGGAGGATTCATTGTTCACAAGCATCCTACATCTGGAGGGTAGTTTTCTTTGGCCTAGCCCTAGTTTTACCTTTGAGATTTCTGTGTGCCCCATCCTGTCAATCCTTGATCCGGCTTTTCCTTCTTTTATTTGTCTATGAGGGGTATGGTCTTTCACTATTTCCCATCTTACACTGGGGAAATTCAACAACTTCACCTTCTTATTGATAAGCGCGTGGTTTACGCCCTTGTATATTCCCAATCTAACGCTGGGGCACCCACGCTTTCTTGGTTATCTACACATAGCTCTGGAAAACCATTAGAAAACACCAAAAACAATAGAAAATTGTTTCACAAAACCAAAACAATACAAAATTGTTTCACAAAACCTAAACAATAGAAAATTGTTTCAAATCAACCAAAAATAATAGAAAATTGTTTCACATAAACCTAAACACTAGAAAATTGTATAAAAAAACAAAACAATAGAAAATTGTTGCATGAAAAAAATCTTACAAAAACATTTACTTGCATTGTCTTGTTTCTTACTTTGCTTGTTGCTTGTATAGTTGTTTTATGTTTTTGCTTTTGGGTTGTTTTGTTGCTTGGGCATACTTTGTTAGGATTCATCTTTTCTTGCTTAGATTAGATTTATTCTTGCTTGTGCATCTTGCGGTATGTTTTTGCATGCTAGTGAATCTTAGGAAATCATGATGTAATGTGTTAATTCATTATGTTCCTTCTTAGCATTTGATTGTGTTTGTTACAGGTTAATAAAGCATGGTGAATCATGGTGTATTGTATTATTTCCTGGTGTTATTTGTTAGCATTTGGTTGTGTTTATTGCATGTGCATTGTTTTGTTATCACAACATCACATTACCATCATTATCATCACATCTAACATCATCTATACATCATATATAAACAAAATGCTAAGTTTTACATCATGCATGTATGCTAAGCTAATCATCACATATTGTATCATCAATGGGGGCAAGAGGGGTTACGCATGATAAAAAATCTATCCCCCGCACCAATATCATCATATCATCCCATCCATATACATCTACAATAACACATGAGAAATGCATTTGATATCATCTAAGGATATATCATCTAACATCCACAACACATGTATACATCAAACATCGAAATCGATACATACAAAGTACAAAATCAAATAACATCATAACGCATCCATAAGTGCTGAATCAAAACACACAACGTGCAATGAGAATCAACATAGAGTAATTTCTGAAAAGGGTATTTTACATCATAAAATTATTCCATTCGTGTCACATGCATCAGGACACAAAAATAATAAAATACATCATCTCATAAACATGTGTATATGAGTCCAAAAAGTAATCTGCATATATATACATGTGTGTCATATACATCTGTATCAACAAAAATGGATACACATCAAGACTCTATATCAAAATGCCTTTGGTGAGGCGTACAAAGATGATACATATCTATACAAGTGTACACTATCCAGATCGGTACTCAACATAATACATCATTGATACACAATGCCATCAAAAGGGGCATGTATCAGAAAGAATCAAGCCTTCATCATGAGGCATCATCAAACTACAAGTATACAAGACTATACATCAAAAATCAGCCTTCATAAGAGGTATACATACATAGAATTTGTACAACAAAATGTGGGTCGAACTACGCTCTCGCCCTCACCGGGGCTCCTAGATCTGTCCTCTGGTCGATGGAACACTGGAGGCTGCAATGGCATTGGTCCAATTGGCTGCTTTGGTATGGGCTATCTCACTGATCTAGTAGAATGGCTTGATCTCCATGATCGAGAGCCTCGATGCGCTTGACCCCGATTGCATGGCAATGCTACTCGCTACTCTGGAGGAACCACCATGTAATAAGCAGTCCTATAAAATAGGGCCTCACCACCAAGCCTGGTGGCATCACGTATTAGGTCCATCTCCGAAGGTGAGCGCTCAAGGGCCGCATCCCCGCTCACTGTCACTCGCCCAAGTCTGCCTCGGCCTTGTCAGAGGAGGCAACCTCTTGGTTTCTCTTTGCGGTGGTAGTATATAGCTCGGCGTGGCCTGGTCCTCTCTGTGTAAGGAGTGCTCGTGATCATGCATATACATGATCTCTACGCAATAACCATTTGCACTGTGGATCGGGATGATGAAGAAGGCTCAATATATTATCCCCGTGCCTTTGCTTTGTTGTCTCCCGAATGCGGCTCCGCCATGCCATCAGTATCATCTCTCACAGGGGCGCCTGGGCTCGATCTCGATCCCGCCTCGATAGTAAGGTAACAATGTGAGATCGGGCCTCATCACACTCTGCTGTGGCATCACGACCACCTCGAGCCTCATCTCTCTCTTCTCTAGTCGCGTCTCTATCAAGCTATGATCTATCAGAATCAGTAGTTTTACTATGGCTATCTATGCCACTAGCTGGGAGGTTGTGTGTACCTCAGGGACTAGTCCCTGAGGTGCTCTAGATGATTGTCCCTACTCTAGGACCCTACCTCTAGATGGCTGCGCCGCTGCTGTCACCGGGCCCTATGGTCTTGGTCCCCGTGCTCTGTGAGGTTCCCTGTCCATCAAGTGACATACCACCGAAAGGATCCTCCGGGTCAGCCCTGTGCCACGCCCTCAACCTCGCGCTCCGCACCGTGTCATATCTCTACAAATGGGTGAGTGTCTTTTGCCTAAGCCTCCTCCGTAATGGTGAGATGTCGTGGTAACTTTGTAGCATACCAAGCTACATAGTCATTGGGTGTGGTCCCGGATCTCGCACTGCCGATCGGGTTCCATACCGCATGAAACTCACCTAGCTTGGGCCACTAGTATGTGAGGCCCCATGGTCTACCTCTCTCGAATCCCTCGCATGTGTGCCATATATCTAGCCGGGGACCCTTGTACCCTACTAAGCTACCGCCGCACTGTCTACTCGATATAACTCCATAATGTAATCGTGGTCATTTGTGTTATCCGTAAAATTGGCAAGGGTAATTTTACGGATAACCCTTCCAAAAAATTTCTGGTCCTCGTTAGTAACCCTCTCGTTTGGAATGTTGCAAAACCATTTTTCGGGAAATCTGGTTTTCCAAACTTAGCCATTTTTGGTCTTTTTTGGTCGGGCGCATCTAATGTCTATGCAACATAGGGTAAGCATGTGCCCCCTTTAATTCCTTTGGTGCACGGTTTGAAGTGTCGACACACATTTTGGTGCGCCTCCCCATGTTGCGCCTTTCTTACATGCACCAAGGCGCATGCGCCTTCGTGTCGACAATATTTTTGTTGCGCCACGTTTTGGTGCGCCAAAGGCGCACGTATTTCCGTGTTGATAGCACTTTTGGTGCACCAAGGGTGCACATAACTTCATGTTAACATGTGTTTTGATGCGCCAAAGGGCGCAAGCTTTCCAGTGTCGACAGGTGTTTTGATGCGCCACTTCAAAAAGTGGTTGGCACATTTATTACAACTTTGCCTATATATAGGCGCATCCGCCCTATCACTTTCACCAGTCAGAAAACACGTGATTAATCTTTTCCTCTCGCACTCACAAGACGCTCTCATTATCGTATCGTATCATGGACCTAGTTTTACACCTCACATTATATATTTCCGGTATGTGGTCCTTATTGCTCTCATGTTTTATGTTTTGGTTATTGCTTGTTTGTTTGAGAGGTTGGGTAGAATGAACCATGAACCTCCCTTTTTGTTTTTTACTATTCTTCCCCATGCACTTCCCCTCTTTCCAGATCTCGTTGGTAAAGAGGACTTTGCCTCTGAAAATATCACTTGGATCTCTTCTTCATCATCCAAAGAACCCCGTAGAAGAGGCTTAAACACATGTAAACCCCTTAGGAAAAGAACCAAGGCTTAAAAGTAAGAAGACCTGTATTTTTCCTCTTTTGGCGCATTCGCCACCCTCGCAACATGATATACATGGGGCCGCGCCAAGGGCGCATCCACCACGCCTCGCATAAAAATAGTTGCGCTCTCAAGGTGAACTTTCCTTGCTTGAAACACTCACTAACCCTCGCCCTCTCGCGCACCAAACTCATGCAACATTGAAAAAACTTGTGCCATTGGCGCACCTTGCATCCATGCAACATTAACCTTATTTGTGCCAAGTATAAAACTACTAACGGCGCAGGTGAATCCCTTATTACAGCAACATCATGTCATGCAGACCTTCCGTGCCGTGCCGTGCCAAGTTCCTCGTGGCACACAAAAATGATGTTACACGCATTAAACTGCGCCCTTTGGCGCATCTCTGCACTCCTGTGTAACATGAAAATATCAAGTTGCCCATTATGAAATACATGTATATGGCACGGGCGCGCTTCCACTGCAACAACAAAAATGTCATCCTGCAAAGTGTCCATGTGCCCTACACCTTTGGCGCTGATTTTTCCTCAGTAGCACCCCTTTTCGTGTGCCATACTATTTAACCCCGCAACTCTGCAAAGTGTTCATGCGCCCGCGCCCGAGGCCTTAAAATTGCTAACTCTTCCTTCACAACGCTTTAATGGAAGATCAAACAACTAATATGACTTTCGTGTTGGGTTTCACTTCTTCTTGCAGAGATTAAAGAATCGAGTTCGAGCTACATATGTCAACATCAAGCAAGAACCTACCAAGTCTAAGGGCAAAGCCAAGCTCACAGAGGAAGAAATTAAGTACAAATATCAAAGAGTCAGATGCCCGAATCCCGGTGCAGAGTGTGACTGGACATAAGAGACTCGTAACTTGGTCACATTGATATGGAGGATTTCGGGCCGTAACTGAGGGTCACAAGAAGTGTGGATGGACAAACCGATAGGCAAAGGACTCGCATTTTGCACGGGGGATCCTGGCCAAGTGCATGTGAATAATGAGTTCATGATGGTAGTAGCCCGCTGCTACAACAAAGACACAAGATGCATCTAGAATGAGAAGGTGAGGTCGTGATCAACCTCACTGCCCGACACTTTGAAATAATGCTCGGCATTCCTCACCACTAGCATTTTGTGGCCGTAAGCTAGGAAGATTGCACCAAGGCTTGGGATGATAATGAAGACCAGTGCATGCAATTAATGAATGAGGTATACCTGAAAAACAAGAAGGTGGTGACCAGATGGCCACAAGTCATTCATCACAGCGATTTCTCAGAGGAACTAAGTGATACAATCACGTTCCTAAGCAGAGTATTTGGGCTTCCTGATGCCCACTACTTTCATAAATGGATGCTGAGATACTTGGAGACAATGAACAAAATGTGCCAGATCAACGCTTCGAGTGGGCAGAGATCATAAGCAGCACTATATCCGAGCAGCTCCAACAACTTACCACAACGGGAGGTTCTATATGAACTCCTACGTAGTTTATGCTGCAGCCTCGGAGAGAGATTACCCAGCGTTGATGCGGTGTGGGGTTTGGCCCCAGGTAAAAATATATGAATACTATCCAGAGCTGAAGCTGGAAAACAAGTATTCCTCAGTTTACAAAGATTAACGATGCCTTCTTCTACGGCATCGTCTACCTTTTGAGGCCAAACATGACTCACGATCGTACGACCAAGAGCATTGTTGCAGCAAACAGAAAAGGGGGGCCTTGTTCACTCAATTCCCCACCTTCACTTATCTGAGGGCAGCTAACTTCTTGGGGGAACCAACCAAATTGCCAAGATATGCCGGCCCCAAGCTGATCTCGTTGAGCTGTCAAGACAGCTCATAACCTATCACGAGAAGTGTCTAAAGAGAAAGAAGGGTGGAACTCCTTTCCCCTCACAAAGCAAGGTAGGTACACTTGTCTCTCTCTCACCACAAAGCATGGGATATGTTTGCAGAACTCGGAGCTGCTAAATCTAAAGCATAACTTCTCGGCAAGGCCCACTTTCGACCCAATGAATTACTCCGCCCAAAGCCAAACTCGATCCGATCCACATTCCACAGATCGAGGATATTTATATCGACTGTATCATGAGGTCGAGCTCTGGGTGGAGGAAAGACCATTCCGCTTGGCCTTGGCTGAAATCATCCAGTACGGCGTAGCCATCATCCCAAAAGGTTATCAAACTACTGATCAAGAAGTTGATCAAGTATATCTTGACACGGGTGGGGACGACTGGCCTTTCACTGTAATTGATAGAACCAAAGCGCCTCAGACAATAGAAGAAAGGGTCAAAGAAACTCTGTGAAGAATAGAGCACTGGTGCAGAATGAATGGCCTCATCTACCTTGGAGTTGATTTCACCACATCTCCATTGGGCAACGCACCTTCCAGGCCAAAACATCTGCCAAAGAGCAAAGGGAAAGACAAGGAGGGTGAGTCAAGCTCCACCCAAGAGGAAGCTCCTGAAATTCCTCCTTCCGCTTCACAAGAATGGGTTGTAATCCCGGAAAGCCTGGAAAAAGAAGCAGCGGAAGATGTTCCAATAGGCACATCCACTCAAGATGTTGCCACTACTACAACTATTGAAGTCCCTTCTATCCCTTCTCCCTCTCCTCCTTCCCCCTCAAGTGACCCAAGTGATCATTCCTTTGGTCGTATCCTCTCCCCATCTTCTCGCTGTTCCCTTCCTCATCATCCATCTTCTCTTCTCTCTCGTGGAGCTATCCCCACCATTTCTTCCCTCATTTCTTATCTCCCTTCCATTCCCATTCTACCTCCCCTGCAAGATCTCTTCCCCGTGAGCACTTCCTCGGCCTCCCTCTCAATGCCGCCTCCAAGTGTCTCCACGCATTTTCCCTCTACTACTGCAGCTTCTCCCTTTTCTATTTCTAGCCCCTCTCCCATAAGTCCAACATGGATCTCTCAAAGACTCGAGCCAACAAAAGAGGAAAGTTCCATCGCACCGATGGACTTCTCCATCATCCCATCAAAGGGGACCAAGAAGCAAAAGCCTATAACCCGCTCTCTGAGAAAGTGCGTCAGAGAGAGAGTAATGGAGATAGCATACCCCAATCCTTTAAAGGATAAAAAGGATCTACTTTCGACAGATTATACAAGTGACCAAGTCACAATGGGGACATCTTGTAAAGCCTTCAAGGAGAGGCCCTATCTCATAGTTGATGCTCTTTGTAAGAAGCTCCAGAAGCAAAGGAGAGAAAGAGGTCTGTTAAAGGACAAAATAAACATCTCCTCCATGCCTGCAGCAAAAGATGGGTAGTGCGCCTCCTACAACTACCGCCGAAACTCCCGAGCCTCTGAGCCAGATAAGATTAATGAATATGCCAAAATCGGCAAGAAAGGTGGCATGGTAGTTTCACCTGGAGGAGCCAAATCCTCAAAGAAAGTGAGGGAGTGATCCAAGTTCACCGGATTATATCGAATATCAATCGGGTGAACAAAGAGCTCTGTGTATAGCAGACCCATCTCCAAAGAGTCGACCATGCCAAGATGCAGCATGAGACCTTTCGAGAAAATGCTCGACTATTCACCAAGATCCGGTCAAGTTCGGCGTCTTTGGACACCCTGCAGCCCTCAACAAAATCCTTTCTACTGGATTATCGGGTTGATCACCTGGAGTTTGTCCTGGAGAAGATCGACAAGATCAAGGAGGAAGCCCGATGCAATGCATCGATGGAGCAAATTGTTTGAGAATGTCTCGGGTTTGCTCACTCCTTCTTTCACCTTAAGAAAGGTAGAGGAAACTATTCGATATTCAAAGAGATCGCTTTCACAAGGGCTGGGAGCAGAGGTCACTTTCGACGCTAAATCCATCAACAACTAACACGGCCTGTCGTGACTTTATAGGGTACCTGATAGAGGTAAAATGATTATTCCAAACTCCCAAAAATCTCACGGATGAGCGGGAGACTTGCGAAGCTATCAGTGATCGACACAAGGATCCTTCCCAGGATCAACTTCAACCCATGATCAGCAAGTTCATGGAATACCATGCCCAGTTCCACATCTCGTCACCCGAGCAAAGCAAAAAAAAGCAGGATACCCCTTTCACCACATGGACGATGATGAATAGTTTCCTTCTTCCCGACTTTCTCCTTGTAATTATCTAAAGTGTGTTGACACAAATGATGACATCATCCATGTTGCACCATGGGATGATGTCATCCACAAAGTTGTCAAAAGTCAACAAATGACTTTGGAATCTCTTGTAAGATATTTTTGTAATTAAGTGGTTGGTTTGCTTTTGTCTTCTTTTCTTCTCTCCTTCTATATATACTTGAATACTTGTTGTATTCGAGAGGGTGGATACTTTTTAGATGAAAAATAGAAGTAAGAAGAAAAGACTTTGAGATTTTTGTAACAGAAGGAAATATTAATACAATATTTAGACTTTGTGCTGAATACCTGTGTTATACATCAGAGCTTTCTTATGTTAGATCTGTATGTTTGTTCTGTTGAATCTACTTCTACTTTTTTGTCATTTATTCATTAGTATTGCTTTGTTCGTCTATGCGAGTAAGTTTGGCTCTGTTTACTACCAACCCAAAACATAGACTCTCTAACCTTTCTACTTTGGAATTCATTTCTTTTCTCCCTTCGATCCTCTTCCTTCCTTCATTCATTTCTTTCCTTCATCAAAATACTCTACTGGGATGAGATCCCAACCCCGAAGGTAGAATATTGTGAGACTTGCACAAGATTCCTACTGGTAGAATAGCAATAAACCAGTTTCACTTTGCTGACTCAAAGAGGGGCTATGCCCTGCACACTGTTGGCTCATCTATCCATAGATCTGTCCACTCGACAGATTTTCAAACCAACAGTTTTTGGTGACTCTATTGGGGATCGAACAGATCTAGCAGATCTATGATAGTGGTATGTTAGAAAATCAAGAAAATCAAAAATCACTACCTGTTTGCAAATTTTAACTTTTGTTCAAAATCCAAAATTTTTGCAAAAGTGACTCCAAATTGAAAATTTTCTTCTGAGATCCATAGATCTGGGATAGATAGAGATCTTTAGTTCACTGAAGTTTTTACAAAAACCCATATTTTTCCGTAGATCCGAAGTTTCGATAGCTTTACCAAAATTTTCAAACTCTTCAAAAGTCAACTCTAGATCCAAAATCAGCTTACTAAGTTTTACCATCGTTTTATCCTCGTTAATGAAACAAATAAACCGCAATCATTTTCAAAAGAGGGATAAAATTTAAATATTTAGAAAAAGTACATGTTGCTGGTTTTTGTAAAAAATTAGAAAATCAGCAAGTACAACCAAAAAGAGTTCTTAAATCTGCTCCACAATATTGCAGATCTAGAAGGTACACTGGCGGGTGAACCATTTACTCAGAAAGTAGAGAGCTCGCGAGAAGTTGATCTTACTTTCGATCTCCGCTTCAAAGGCACAACTTCAAGATAACACCAAGCTCACTTCTCATCACTAAGTTCACTGACGGTCATCCAGAGTGTCTCACCTCCACGAAGGAAGCATTCTCTCACAAGGACATCTACATCACTTTGCAAAGTGCTCTCACGCTTCAGCTGGAACTATGCACTTCCACCATGTTCTTTTCCACCATCCAAATGGCAGTACCATGGGGAAATGCTATGGGCCCCTTGGCTTTGCCACATCCTGTTCACGCGCTCCCACATGGAAACCGAAAGAATTTTCCCAAATTTGATGGGAGTGGAAACCAAAGCATGGATTCACACATATCGCATTCATCATGTCATGCAATATCCTAGATGTGACCCATGAAGATGTTTAGTTCACCTTTTCTAGAAACTTGCAAGGACCCGCAGTAGAATGGTTTCAAGCATTTGCCGGCCGGATCTATTACTAGCTGGGCCACTTTACGGGATGCTTTTCAAGACAGTATAAGCCTTCAAGACGCATTTGCATTACTTTCAAAGATCACTCACCTAAAGAAGGAGGCCAATGAAACTATGCGTGACTTCATCACCCATTTCAATGCACCGATCAACCGTGTTCCGCCTACCATGCTTCCAACATCGGAAAATCAAAAGTGTTTTTGTAAACGCTATGAGCTGAAAGTAATTTTCTTACTCCCGCAAGAACAAGTGGCTACCTTGATTCTCACCAGCCGCCGCCATCCGAATCGAAGATAACTTGCTAATATCTGGTGAATTAAAAAGAGAATCATCCAAGCTTAAAGCTTCGAGCCCTTCTCCACTACTTCATCTCGATCCAAGCATTTCAAAAGATGGCAAATGACTTGATCACATTAAAGAACAGCTTAGCCCAAGCTTTCCCTGGGCCTCGTACCGGATATTCCATGAAGAACTTTCACTCCCAACAATGTTCCCACATAGGCCGCGTTTTCCGCAATCGCTCCACGGTTAGCACTTGAGGCTCCTCCGGTCAATGCTCTAGCTGAAATTGAAGAAGTTGAAGAGGAACAAAATTATGAAGAACCTTCGTCTCAAGGCGAAGATGATCAAGATGTCGGTGAACCGACTGGCAACTCTACTATCGGGTATATGGAATTTGATGAGGAAGAATCTGACGAAGAAGAGGGTACCCAAGGATATGCAAGTGACAATCATATGTTGTTTTTACCCGCTCGCAAGGAAAAGAAGCAGAGGTCGCTGCCAATGTGTAGAAAGAGAAGGTTGCATCATCCATGCCCCCAACTATTGCTAAAAGAGGTAATCCTCTTCCTTCTCAACCCCCTGTTAAGTATTTTACAAAGAAATCTTTTCCTCCCATCTCTCCTCCAAATCAGCCTTCTTCTATTTCCATGAAGACCAGTAACTTTACCCTACCATCGCGAAATGAAGGACTCATTCCTCCATCAACGCAACCCTTGGCCACGTTTGACATAATTGACCATGCTAAAAAGACCAAGATTCAAATGTCCAAGTTTCGAGTATCTTCACCAAACCTCGAACAGCTTGTAAGGTTGACATAATACATCCAAAGTCAGGCTGTCATGACTAATCAGGTTTCCCCAAAAGGAATCCTTTCCACCCCTCCTTCATCCCGCATAAATGTTGCCTCGACTTCCATATCGTGGAAAGATAGAACCTTTCTACCTCTCCTCCTAATCAATGGCCACAAATTAATCAATCGCATAATTGATTCTAGAGCTTCCGATAATGTCATGCGCCAAAATTCACCCATGCTCTGGCCTCACCCTTACCAAGCCTTTGGCCGATGTTATTCCTTGAAACCAAGCAAGTTCCACTGATTGGTCAAATCAAGGACGCCTCGGCCACATTTGCGGCGCAGCATTCCCAGAGAAAAGAGTAAAGATGACCGTCCTTGTTGCCGATATTCCACAGATATGGAATTCTACTGGGAAGGAGTTTTTGCAAGTGAAGTCGGGTGGGGAGATTCATATGGACTGGTCTAAGGCTAGAATCCCTGTCAAAGGTGTAATGCAAACATTGGAGCCTGAATCGCAAAAGAAGTACCTGGTTACTAACTCCGATGACCCCAAAGCCCAAATTCTCTTCGAATCATCAGGGATGGGAAACTATTTCTTATCTACCGAGTCTGACAATGAGATGTCCTCGTCCAAGAAGAGGATCTTAACAAGATCTGGACTTTGCAGTTTGATGGCAGCTGCGCGACTAGTGGGTGTGGCACTGGCGCCATGCTAATATCTCCCGAAGAAGAGATTATTCCTCTCTCTTTCAAGTTGTAGTTTTTCAACACGAATAATACTGCTGAGTATGAATCTCTACTACTTGGCATGCAAGCCGCGAAAAGGAAAGAGGGATCAAGAATCTTAAGGTACAAGGTGATGCAGAGCTGGTCGTAAATCAAGTTAAGAGGATATACCAAGTGAAGAATGAAAGGCTCAGACATTACCGCAACGCGGTGTGGGACAACATCGAGGAGTTTGATGCTTTTTCAATAAAAGCCATCCCAAGAGCTCAGAATGACATGGCCGATTCATTGGCCATTTCAGCATCCCTCATGCTCCCTCACCTAGGTTTGAAAACAGACAAATATACCATTGAGGTGGTTTTTCACCCAAGCGTGCCGGACAATTCTCAGCATTGGCAAGTATTCAACAATGACAATCAACTCATTGCCTTTCTAGAAAAGGCAGAAAATTTTAGTGAACTTCATTTTGAAGGATCCACTTTTGCATGCCGTGAATCTATTACGGATCAAGAGAATCAAAAGGAAGCAACGGCATATGTCAGCTCAAAGGAAATAAAATCCCAAAAGGTTTGGTCTCCTAGAGCGTTTGTTCGACAGGCATGATAATTTTGTTAAAAAGAAAAGGTGAGATGATCCTAACTCCTCCCGTAAACCGAACCGGTCAATTTAGGTTCGTAGAACATCCAGCTTGTGAACATTGGAAAATGTTGCTCACCGGAAGAGAAGTGGAAGTTTGTCAAACTCGCTTTCAAGAAATACATGGATGTATTGGCATGGTCCTATGCCGATCTAAAGTCTTTTAAGCCGAAGGGCATCAAAGCATGACATTTCATTGAAAGAAGACGTCAAACCTTTTCGCCTTAAGGGCAGACACTATAATCCTAAGATCTCGTGTACTATCCAGCTGAAATTCAGAAAATTTGGACGCAAGAATCATTTTTCCTATCCATCACAAGATTGGGTGGAAAACATTGTGCCAAAGGCGCAAGAAGAATGGCGAGATATGCATATGTGTAGATTTTCACAACCTGAATCAGGCATCCTTGAAGGACAACTACCCACTTCCCATAATGGATCGTGTTCGCAAGTAGAATCGGATCAGAAATGTTGTCCATGCTTGATGGTTTTTCGGCTACAATCGATTGAAGTCTCACCAAGATCAATTCAAAACAACATTCACTACTCCTTGGGGTACGTTTGCTTACAGCAGGATGCCTTTTGGCTTGACCAATGCTGGTGCCACTTTCCAGCGAGTGATGGACTTCACGTTCAAAGGTATGATGGGGAAGGTCATCGTAGTCTACTTAGATGACTTAACTGTGTTCTCCAAACAGTGAAATGATCATTGTGATCATTTGGAGCAAGTATTGATTAGATGCCGAGAGCACGGGATCTCCCTGAATCCGAAAAGTTCGTTTTCAGAGTCACAGAAGGAAAATTGCTGGGACATGTTGTTAGCAAAGAAGGGACAAAGATAGATACCGAAAGAGTTAAGGCTATTCAGAGCCTTACTTTACCTACAAGCAAGACCGCGTTCACTCTTTTTTTGAAAGGTGAACTTTCTCAGGCGCTTTGTTCCTGATTTTGCTGAAAAGACTCGTCATATATTAGACATGATGAAAGGGTCACCAACTTTCCAATGGAGCGAAGAAGGGAAGAAGTCGTTTGAGGAAATAAAATCTCGTCGCTCACGCGCTGCACCTGGTATGTCCCGATTTCTCCAAGGATTTTATCATGTATAGCTATGCATCTGAACATACCGTATCTGCCATCTTGATGCAAAAGAATTCTGAGGATGTTGAATCCCCAATTGCATTCATGAGCTCTCCTCTCAAGCCTCACAAATTAAAAATGTCTCAGTTGGAAAAACATGCCTTATTTGTTGTCAAAGCAGTCAAGAACTTCGTGTATTAAATTTTAAACTCTCATACAAGAGTAAGATCGGTCCTCGACACGGTAAGTCAAGTCAATTTTAACTCAACATGAGTTAGGAAGCTTGCGGGGAATTGGATTGCGAAAGTCCAGGAGTATGATCTAGATATAAAACCAACCAAGCTGGTAAGAGGCAAAGGCCTATGTCAGCTTATGGCTGAAAACAAAGATTCAAGACCCCGAGGAAAAGGATGATCGCACCGATGGAGCATAAAGCCCACTAGAGAAACCCGATTCACCGCCAATGGTCCTATTTGTCGCAACCAAATGATGAGTGGTATTCCGATATCGCTTTCTTTCTCACCTATGGTGAATTCCCAGCCCATCTAACTACAAAGGAGAAGCAGCTATAAAGCTCAGAGCAGCCAGATATATCATCTGGGATGACGGTTTATACAAACATGGAATAGATGGTGTCTTCTTGCGATGTGTTGACAAGCCACAACAAGTGAAGTTACTTGAGAGTTTTCATAATTCGGCCTATGGGGGCCATTTCTCCTCTTCCATGACGGTGCACAAGATCATCCGGGCAGTGTGTACTATTAGCCGACGCTCTTCCAAGACACTTCACTGGGTAGCAAAGTGTGAAGTCACAAAGTTTGCCTGGTCCAAAAGTGTGAAGCTTTTCCCTCGTGCCGGCCATTGTCGATGAACCATTCAAGCAAAGTGGGGAATTGATTTTATCTGGTGCACTCAATCCCCAATCGAGTGGCTGACATAGTTATGTCCTGAGCAAAGAACAGATTACTTCAAGAAATGGGTGGAAGCCATACCACAAACATGCCACTTCAAGGTTGTTTGCAATTTCATCAAAGAGAATATTATTGTCAGGTTTGGCGTTCCAAACAAGATTGTTGCTGATAATGCTTCCAACTTCTCTTCATGGGAAGTTATTAGTTTTTGCTATGAATACGGGATAACCTTGGCTCACGCCTCAGATTATTACCCTCAGGAAATGGTCAAGCAGAATCCAGTAATAAAAACTTAGTGACCATCATACGAAAGCTAGTGGATGAGAATCAACGAATGTGGCACAAGTCATTATACGACGCTTTGTGGGCAGACCGCATCACTCCCAAGAGGTCTCTCGGCATGTCACCTTTTCAAGTGTTATATGGCACCGATGCCGAGCTTCCCATTTCTACGGAACTCCCTGCTCTGTGCTTGGCCCGAGCAATCAAAGATGAGACTTTCCAAAATTCCCTTGAAAAGAGGATCATGTATCTAGCAGAGCTCGAAGAAAAGAGAGTAAGAGTGGTCGACAGGATCACCAAACATCAGAATCAGGTCAAGAGATTGTTCGATAAAAAAGCTAAGCAAAGAGAGTACCATGTGGGAGACCTCGTCCTTTTGTGGGACAAATGAAGAGAGCCAAAGGGCATGCACGGAAAATTTGATTCCCTATGGAGGGGAAATTTCAAGATCAAACACTCAATGGAGAGAATAGTTTTTATCTATCGTATCTAGATGAAACCGAGCTCCCGCTTCCCTATAGGAGCAAAGATCTCGAAGATCTTCGTGAAGTAGAGCTTGCTCTCTTCTTTTAACATGATTGCTTTGGGCTTGTGTGTTTGTTTTTGTCGTGTGTTTTCTTTTGTTGGTTGGTGTTTCCCTTCTCGGTCACCCTTGTTTTTGACTCGTTACCCAATGGATAGGCACGTGTGAATCTAGGATTCTCTACCCCCGAGTTTCGCTCAAAGATAGTCCCCATAAAGATCCAGTTGTTATCCCATAAAATTGGCAAGGGTAATTTTACGGATAACCCTACCAAAATTTTGTTCTGGTCCCTCGTTAGGAACCCCTCTGCGTTCGGAACGTTGCAAAACCCTTTTCCGGGAAATCTGGTTTTCCGAACTTAGCCATTTTTGGTCTTTTTTGGTCGGCGCGCATCTAATGTCTATGCAACATAGGGTCAGCATGCGCCCCCTTTGATTCCTTTAGCGCACGGTTTGAAGTGTCAACACACACATCTTGGTGCGCTCCCCATGTTACGCCTTTCTTACATGCGCCAAGGAGCATGCACCTTCGTGTCGGTAATACTTTTGTTGCGCCATGTTTTGGTGCACCAAAGGCGCACGTATTTCGTGTTGACAACACTTTTGGTGTGCCAAGGGTGCACATAAATTCATGTTAACATGTGTTTTGATGCGCCAAAGGGCACAAGCTTTCCAGTGTCGACAGGCATTTTGATGCGCAACTTCAAAAAGTGGTTGGTGCATTTATTACAACTTTGCCTATATATAGGTGCATCTCGCCCGTCACTTTCACCACCAGAAACACGTGATTAATCTTTTTCTTGTGCACACAAGAGACCTGTCGTTCTCGTATCATGTCATGGACCCGCTTTACACCTCAAAGTATATATTTCTGGTATGTGGTCCTTATTGCTCTCATGTTTTATGTTTTGGTTATTGGTCGTTTGTTTGAGAGGTTGGGTAGAATGAACCATGAACCTCCCTTTGTTGTTTTACTATTCTTCCCCATGCACTTCCCCCTCTTTCCAGATCTCGTTGGTAAAAAGGACTCGCCTTGAAAATATCACTGGATCTCTTCTTCATCATCCAAAGAACCCATGAGAAGAGGCTTAAACGCATGTAAACCCCTTAGGAAAAGAACCAAGGCTTAAAAGTAAGAAGACTATATTTTTCCTCTTTTGGCGCATTCGCCACCCCTGCAACATGATATACAGCCGCGCCAAGGGCGCATCCACCACGCTTGCTACATAAAAAACAGCTTACGCTCTTAAGGCGCACTTTCCTTGCTTGCAACACTCACTAATCCTCGTGCCCTCTTGCGCACCAAACTCATATGCAACATTGAAAAAACTTGTGCTATGCGCACTTCGCATCCATGCAACATTAACCTTATTTTCGCCAAGTATAAAATCATTAATGGTGCAGCGCATCCTCGTATTACAAGAAGATCATGACATGCAGCCTTCCATGCGCCGTGCCAAGTTCCCCTATGGCGCATCAAAAAAATGATGTTACATGCATTAAACCTACGCCCTTTGGCGCATCCTGTACCCGTGTAACATGAAAAATACCAGCGCCCATTATGAAATACATGTATATGGCGTGGGTGCGCTCCACCTTGCAACAACAAAAATGTAACCGCAGTGTCCATGCACCCGCGCCTTTTCGCACCGATTTGTCCCGCAGCACCCCTTTCTCGTGTGCCATACTATTTAACCCTGCAACCTGCAGTGTTCATGCGCCCTGCACCCGAGGCCTTAAAATTGCTAACTCTTCCTTCTGACAATGCTTTAATGGAAGATCAAACAACTAATATGACTTTCTTGCGTTGGGTTTCACTTCTTCTTCTTGCAGATCAGCAACTGAGTTTAGAGCTACATATGTCAACATCAAGAAAGAAACCTACCAAGTCCAAGGGCAAAGCCAAGCTCACAGAGGAAGAAATGAAGTACAAATATCAGAGAGTCAGGATGCCCGAATCCCAGGCAGAGTGTGACCTGGACATAAGAGACTCAAAACTTGGTCACATTGACATGGAGGATTTCTGAGCCGTAACCTGTAAGGGTCACAAGAAGTCCGTGGATGGATAAACCGATAGGAAGTGGATCGCATTTTGCCGGGGATCCCGGGTTAGTGTGTGAATAATGAGTTCATGATGGTAGTAGCCCGCAGCTACAAAAAGACACAAGATGCGTCCATAATGAGAAGGGCGAGGTCGTGATCAACCTTATCGCCTCGACACTTCAAATAATGCTCGGCATTCCTCATCACCAAGCAGTTTATGGCCGTAAGCTGCAGAAGATTGCACCAAGGCTTGGGATGATAACGAAGACTAGTGCATGTAATTAATGAATGAGGTATACCTAAAAATAAGAAGGTGGTGACCAGATGGCCATAGGTTATTCATCGCAGTTGATTTCTCGAGGAACTAAGTGATACAATCACGTTCCTAAGTAGAGTATTTGGGCTCCCGACGCCCACTACATTCATAAATGGTTGTTGAGATACTTAAAGACAATGAACAAAAATGTGCGATCAACGCCGAGTGGGCGGAGATCATAAGTAGCACTATATCCGAGCAGCTCCAACAACTTACCACAACGGGAGGTTCTATATGAACTCCTACGTAGTTTACGCTATATAGCCTCGGAGAGAGATTACCCAGCGTTGATGCGGTGCGGGGTTTGGCCCTGTAAAGATATATGAATACTATCCAGAGACGAAGCCGAAAACAAGTATCTCTCATTTTACAAATATTAACGATGCCTTCTTCTACAACATCGCTTTCCTTTTGAGGCCAAACATGACTCACGGTCATATGACCAAGAGCATTGTTGCAGCGATAGAAAAATGGGGCACTCTTGTTCACTCAATTCCCCACCTTCACTTATTTGAGGCAGATAACTTCTTGGGGGAACCAAGTAAATTGCCAAGATATGCTATTGGCCCTAAGTCGACCCTGTTGAAGCTTATCAAGACAGCTCATAACCTATCACGAGAAGTGTCTAAAGAGAAAGAAGGGTGGAACTCCTTTCCCCCTCACAAAGTGGGCAAGTACACTTGTCTCTCTCACCACAAAGCACGGGATATGTTTACGTAAATGGAGCTGCTAAATCTAAAGCATAACTTCCTAAAGAAGGCCCACTTTCGACCCAAGGAATTTCCCGCCCAGTATCCAAACTCAATCCGATCCACATTCCACAAATTGAGGATATTTATATCGACTTGTATCATGAGGTCGAGCTCGGGAGGAAAGACCATTCTCGCTTGGCCTTGGATGAAATCATCCAATACGGAGTAGCCATCGTCCCAAAGGGTTACCAAACTCATTGATCAAGAAGTTGATCAAGTATATCTTGACACGAGTGGGGATGATCGGCCTTTATTGTAATTGACGTAACCAAAGCGCCTGCATAATAGAGGAAAGGGTCAAAGAAACTCTTCGAAGAATAGAGCACCGGTGCGTAATGAATGGCCTCATCTACCTCGGAGTTGATTTCACCACATCTTCATTGGGCAACGCACCTTCCGAGTGCCAAAACATCGCCAAAGAGCAAAGGGACAGACAAGGAGGGCAAGCCAAGCTCCACCTAAGAGGAAGCTCCCGGAAATTCCTCCTTCCACTTCACAAGAATGGGTTGTAATCCCGGAAAGCTCTTTGTAAGTAAGAAGAAGCAAAATGGCGGAAGATGTTCCGATAGGCACATCCACTCGGGATGTTGCCATGCTGCGCAACTATTAAATTCCCTTCTATCCTCGCACCCTCTCCTCCTTCCCCTCCTCAAGTGACCCAAGCGACCATTCCTTTGGTCGTATCCTCTCCCACATATTTTGTTGTTCCCCTTCCTCATCATCCATTTTCTCTTCTCTCGTGGAGCCTGCCCCCACCATTTTTTCCCTCATTTCTCAGCTCCTTCCATGTCCGCTCTCCCGTAGTATCTCTTCCCCATGAGCACTTCCTCGGCCTCCTCTCAATGCCACCTCCAAGTGTCTCCACGCATTTTACCTCTACTACCGCAGCTGCTCCCTTTTCTATTTCCGGCCCCTCTCCCATAAGTCCAACGTGGATCTCTCAAAGACAACCTTTGTATTGTCACAAATATTTTCTATTCAAAAGGTGAGGCGGGGATTTGAGAAGCAATAAAGGCCATGGTATTTGCAAATTTATTAGTGGAACATGTGGTGGTTTGAAGTTCATAATGGTCAAACGTAATGAAAATTATGTCAACATGATGCTTATAATTTTAAAGTATCTCGTTACTTAAAATGGTATATACCATTAACTTGGTTCACAAAACCAGGTTGAGATTTGCCAAAGATAGTAATTTATTTAACGCCTAAGGTTATGGCGGTTTGAAGACCTAACATGGGTGCTTCATATTCAGCGATATTATTATTACAATCAAAATCTAGTCTTAAAGATAATGGAATAAGCTCACCATCAATAGGAATTAGGATAACTCGGAACCACCCCCACGCTAAAATTTGGAACCATCGAAAATTAAGGTCATCCGGTAAGTGGTACATCTAGGGAGAGGGTAGTGATGGATTCATCAGATAAATTGACTTTAGATGATTGATTTCTAAAGGGAGGTCCGTCTCGCAAGTTGTTCAGAAATTTTTTATCCTTTGAAATATTTTTGATGGATGAATTTGAGATCTAGGTCTTCCAGAGCATCAGCCAACATGCATCACGTTGATGTTGGTAGGGCTTAGCGTACATGTAATGTAAGGTGTTAGTATTGGTGACAACAAAGGTTTTTGGTTGAGTAGGTAATGGCAAAGTTTAGCGGCGACAAAAACTAAGGCTAAGCAAAGTTTGTTGGTGTGAGTATATCTAGAATCGTAGTCTAAAAGTGTACAATTTATTTAATAAACCGTTTGCTCCTTGTGTTTCTCGTCACGATGAGCGAGTATGGGACCCAAGGAATGATCAGTAGTAGAAATGTAAAGGTAAAATGGTTGGTCATCCTTAGGGGGTATTTTTAAGGCATAAAAGGCTTTATGGAATTATTCATCCCATTTAATGGAGACATTATTTTTGAGAAGATGATGAAATGGATGGAAACAAATAAAAGATGAGAAATAAAGCGCGAATAGATCATTGAACTTGCCTTGTAAAATAAGAAGTTGACGAAGGTTACTAGGTGGAGGCATTTTGAGAATAGACTTGATTTTAGTGGGATAAACTTCAATGCCACACAAAGAAACAATAAAACCAAGGATCTTTCTCGGAGAGAACAACAAAGACACACTTCTTAGGTAGGGAACACAATATTTGATGAAAAGGTCAAAGATAACCTTAAGGACCTGTAAGGTGTTTGGCCTAATGTTTGGATTTGTCAAGAAGATTGTGAACATAATATTCTAATATGTGATGCATAATTTCATGAAGGATATAATTCATATCCCGTTGATATATAGCACCAACATTTTAAAGGCCAAAGGGCATGACACAATAGAAGAAGATACTCCAAGGAGTGATGAAGGAAATTTTGTGTGATATTATGGGGAAAGTAATATTTGGTTATAACCTGAGAAATCGTCCATGAGTGATAGCATCTCATGGCTAGTAGTGAGATTAACTAGTTGGTCAATACTAGGTAGAGGAAAATCATCTTTGGGGTAGGCTAAGTTAATGTTGTGGAAATCAATACAAATGTGGAGTCCCCTGTCACTTTTGTGACAAGAATAATGTTAGAGATCCATTGGGGATAATCAATGGGTAGGATGAAGGAAACCAAAAGAAGGTGCTGGAGTTATTTTTTGACAAGAAGGGCAATACATGGATGCATTTTTTTGCAACTTTGTTTCATGGGTTTGGCATCGGGAATTGTTATGATATTTTGGACCACAATTTTTGGGTCAATACCGGGAATATCACAAAGAGGACCAAGAAAAATCGCTTGCTACGATCCTGAAGGAAAGAAGTGAAAACTTCCTGCTCAACAACATCTAAATATTAGACTATTTTTAGAATGTGCAGGTCATCTTGAGTGTGAATATTTATTTCGATGGTAGAGTCATTCAACATGGTTTACATCTCGAGAAGGTAATGACTTGGAGAATATAAGAATCTTTTACAAAAAGGTAGGTGATAATAGACTCATCGTCCCGACATTAAATGACGTTAATAGAAGGTATATCGTCATCAACCATGTCAAAATATAGTAAGGGAAGAGAAGAGGGAGCCTCATCATCACATTGATAAGTTAGAGGTCCTGTGGAAATGTTTATCATCCTCAATGAGTTTGACTCGGGTCTTTCTAGAAGGTGGTTCATAAAATCCAATACCACTGTGGTTTTTATGCTTACAAGTGGTGCAAGTAATGATAGTATGGTGGCCTTGTTCATAGAAACCAAAGCCAAAGCCCTTCCAAGAAAACGATGGAGGAAGGTTTGGGTGAAGTGGTGGTTGGTGAGAGATTGAAATTCAGAGGAAAATGGTTGAGTTTGGGAAGGTGGCTAAGGTGAGTAGGTAGAAGAATCAAGTCCCTGTTAAGTTGGTGTGAAGGTGGGGAGATCATAGGGAAAATATCACCTATGCGGTGATCATAGTGGGGATGTTGGTGAAGTTTACCATACAATTGAGGAGTAAGTAATGTGTCAATATTATAAAGGTGGTACTCCCCTAGAGTGAGGTGTTGAAAAAAACCTTCTAAGGGATCAGTAGTTGATATGTGGGTTGCAGGAATGGATGAATCACTTGACATTTGCGAAGAAGAAGCATTATTTGTTTGAGAAGTAGATGGGTTGGCTGAAAAAGCTATGACAATAGTGGGAATTGAGGAGTTAGTTGTGGAAGATGTAGCAGAAAGCATTGGTGGATGAGGTCGTGGTCAAGAAGAAGTGGTAGTAGTGGTAGATGCCTTAATTGGTATAAGGACATCATTGGGTTGATACAACATGTTACATGTATTGAATGGTGAAGGGTCAGCTAGAATGGTATAGTTGTGTCCTTCATGTTCAAATTTTAAAACATGGATCCAAGGTCACCAACAACATGTTGTATTGGAATTCCCCCTCTAAGACATAGAATAATTTAGGAATGGTATGGGGGCCCACATGAATGTGGAAAATGATGGTGCCGAGGGTGGAAGTCATGGCATCATTGAATGAACGTTACATAACGGGTCCTTGTGCATGTAATTGGCGTGGATGCACATTTGGTTATATGCATGTGAGGAAATGATGTTAATAATAGAATCACCATCAATTATAATGAGTCAAATGCGTATATTATCAATGTATATAGAAATAAAGAGGGTGGGGTCAGGATCATCC
Source organism: Taxus wallichiana var. yunnanensis (assembly GCA_018340775.1). Classification (NCBI taxonomy): domain Eukaryota; kingdom Viridiplantae; phylum Streptophyta; class Pinopsida; order Cupressales; family Taxaceae; genus Taxus; species Taxus wallichiana. Next base: position 46,292,159 of record CM031236.1, read on the forward strand.
AATTGGAGAGGTACAATCTCTTCGTTAGAGAAACTGAGAGTTACTACTTGATGAGTGGTGTCGGGTGCAGAGGAAGGGGACGAAATGGTGAGAGAGGCCACATGATGAGGAGTGATAATGGATGCAACAAGAGTAGGGTCATTAGGTAAAACTCAATAGATTGCAGGAGTTCAATGAGGGCTTGCCGATGAGACTCAGAGGTTTGGATGAGGTCATACAAATACATTTTGAGAGGATACTGGTGTAACTATTTAAGCATTATACGATGAGAAACCTCGTTAGAAATAGGGTATGTGGTTTCACGGATTGTGATTTTTGGTGTAGGTGCAGATGGAATATTGGGTAAAATAATAGTGGATGAGCTGGTTGCTTTCTCCTTTCCTTTTTCCTTTTGGGTTTGAGTGGCAATTTGAACCATAGTAATATGTGGTAAAGGAGAAAGTGAGTCACGATAGGTGTACCGATAGGCTAAGCTAAAATATAATGATGGCATATCTTGGTTTTGTGAAAATAATGCAGCACATTGGTATTTTGCGCAGAGGTTTGGCTATCTCTCTTATGCGCAGACCATATTGATTTCAAATTGATTAAATTAATTAATTAATACACATTGTACCCCTTTGGATTAATTAAATTAATCCCATGTATCCTTAGTACCCCTTTAGCTAAAGTTAATTATTATTTATTAATTAAATAATTAATTAATTAAGTGTGTGCACATCCTAGTCATCTGCCACTTGATCAAACTCCACTTAGACTCCACTTGGACTCCTATCCTTATCCTAGTTAACTACACTTCTAGAATCCTAGAAAGGTGGGGGAAATTAAATTGCATGTACAACCACCTTTCCGGATGCAACTTTTTTGCAATTAATTCATTTACTACCCCGACACTATTGCAACTTCCCACAATGCTATTTTTAGCATATTCATTTACCCATGTGTAACCAATTTCAACTACTTTTGCCTCTATAAATTATGCAGGCTTACCTTCCTTACAAATCCTCTTGAATTGAAGTACAAAAACTCTGTTGAATTCTTTGTGTTGGTAGCATTTGCATTCAAAATTTGGAGAGCACTCAAGAGCACCCAAAATCATCTCTAACATTCATTTTGCAAGGTTTCACAGGAGACCCTTATTTGAGGTTTGCATTGGAAGGTTACTGGAAGGTTTGCAAAATTATTTGTTTATCTTTCATTACTAGTGATTTTTCATTGCTTACATTTTGGCATGCCCGGTGGGACTCACACCCCTCCTCTTTCATTTTTGTTTCATTTTATTTGTCTAATTTTTTTTTGGAGTGTTCTTTTTTTTTTGTTTGTTGTGTAGGTTTCAAAAAGCAACAATTCTTTATACAAGTTACACATTACAAACAAAAAACATCTTTTCATATTAAGGAATTATTTTTTGCAAAATGTTATTTTACTTAACATTTTTTTTTAGAGTTTTTTTACATTTGGTTTTTACATTTTACATTTAAGTTTTTATTTGTAATTTTTTCACCTTTTTTTGACCTTCCATTTTATGTTACTTTGTTTTTTTTTTAGAACAAAATTCAAAAAATATTCTTCTCTTTACATAAAAATATATTTTATAAAAAAAAATACATGTTATTTTTTTTCAATATATATATTATATATATATATATAATAATATAACAAAAAAATTTGAAAAAAAAAATTTTAAAAAAAAATATTAAAAATTAAACCCTACCCAACCTCATCATCCCTCCCTCCCCATGCCTCACTTCCCAACCGACTCCCTACCACCCCCCACCCTGCCCCCATCCTCATCCTCTCTGCTAACCCTCCCTTCCCCACCCTCTCACCCCACTACCCCTCTCCCACCTCCCCTCCCACCTCGCCCCTCCCTCCCACCCCTTTTCCTAGCTCCCTACCCATCCCCACCCCGTCCCTCACTCCCGGACCCACCCCCTCCCAATCCCCTATCCCCATTTCCACCTCAGCCCACCCCGAGCCTCCTACCACTACCCCGACCCCTCACCTCTCCTCCCACACCCACTTCACCCTCCCCCGCATTCCCCAAGCCCTCACCCCTAACTCGACTCCACCCAACTGTCCCTCACCCCCATTCCCTCCCACCCACCCCATTAAGCCATCTAAGCGAGCCCCATCCTAGCCAAATCTCACCCCCTCCCTCTTTGCCTCCCCCCCCCTCCCCCATCCCTCGCATCCCCCTCTACCCCCCATCCCTCGAGCCCCTACCTCCCACCTCGCAGCTACCACTCACTTTTGACCCCCTCAATTTTTTGTCTCATATTTCCCACCTAAGTTTATAGGGCTCAATCCTTTAAGTTTAGCTTTTCACATAGCCTTTTCCTATTTTAATTTGCAGTTTTTTTTTTTTAATTTATTTCTTTACCTATTTAGTTTAGTTTATTTTTGGTTTACTTTTTTTGATTTTTTTATTAATTAGTTTATTTCATTTTTTTTTAATTAATTAGGTTTACTTTTTTTTTTTATTAATTAATTTTTTTATTTATTTTATTTTTTATTTAATTCATTAGTTTTGTTTTAGTTCTTATTTTAATTAGGTTTTTCCACTTTTATTTTATTTTTTCACAATTTTCATTTTGGGACTAATTGTTACAATTTATTTTAGGGATTTAATTGGCGTTCCAAATATTTTATTTTTTTTTTTGATTTTTTTTTGAATTTGATTTCAACCCTCCTTCACTTATTACTTTTTGTCATTTTTTTTTTCAATTTACCTAATCAGTGTGCAATTGCAAAACTAGTGTTATTGGACATTTTCGGTCCAATTTTTTTTTTTTCACTTTTTTATGCACACGTTTATCATTTTACAAACTAGACTAACCCTTTCTAATGTGTTTTTGTGCTTTTCGCTTTTTTCATTTTTTTTTTTTGTACTAACTAACATGAATCACTCACGCATGTATGCTCTTCCCTCATGCTTTTTAAAGTGATCTTGGGAATCAAAAATGTGGTCATTTCTTTTTTTTTTGTTTTTGGGAATTAATGTTTCACTTAACCAAAGCCAACCCACATGTATGCTCTTTCCTCATGCACTTTTTAAGTGATCTTGGAAATAGAAACATGGGTTCGCTTTTGTTGTCTTGTTTATTTGTTTTTTTTTTTTTTACCTCATTTGGAAAACTTTCTAATCATTGTTTTGTAGGACCTGCTCTCACACAAGGTGGATAAAACATTCAAAAACTACTAACTGTAGGTTTCCAAAGGAGTTCAACCAAACCACATTAAAATCAAAAGATAAAAAAACACCACATTCAAAACACTTGATTTGTAGGTTGGTTAAGAGCTACGGCTCGACCGCTTAACTAGAACATAACCCCCTTGGCATAAGCCTTAAGCTACAACAAAGGGGGTGGTTCTAGGAACCCCAAAGTAGTCCACACCTTGAGGGAACTGGTGGATGAAATGGGAACCTTTTATCCTACCTGACTAGTAAAGCCTTGTGAGTTAGAGTCACGGATATCCTTAGTGGTGACCCCAGTGTGCGATTCATTCTGAGAAAGATCTTTCTCAAGGTTTCAAAGGGGGTAAAGTAAATCCATCAGCTAGCAATAGCATCACGCTCACTCGGATATTTTTTGACACCTAGTTGAGAGAGCCACCTAGGAAGCCACACCTTGTCCAAGCCAATCTAAGATAGAGGCCACAACTTTCATTTCACCATTTTTCATTTTTCTCGCATGTTACACACTTGTGTTTCACTTTCATCATTCACATTTTCTCTCTCATCCATCTTGTCACTTTTGTACATGTGTCTAAGTCTTGGGTTGTGGACATCCATATTCACACTTAAGCACTTTCATTTTCATCTAAGTCTTGATGTTGTGATACTCGCTTTATCATCACAGTCAAGCACTCTCTTGATCACCTTGATCTTTCATTATCATAAGTCTTAAGTTTAACGTTATTTTTTGAACTCTAAGCATTCCCCATTCTTACATTATCACATTTCACATTTACTTTCTCAACTTATTGACATTCTTCACTATCATTCTCTACTCACTCTTACGTCATCGCATTTTCACATCCACTTTGTTGAGTTGTGACGTCTTCCATTTTTTATCCTATCATCTTACGTTGTTGTACTTTCACAATCATTTTGTTGCATTGTTGACATCCTCATTATTTCTTCACTTCTCTCATTAAAGCATTCACTTTGTTTTAATTTGAGGTCACTAATCCATCACTTCCCCTTGTCTCTTATCTCCATTTTTTGTGAGATTCAGACCTTTTTATCATCATTTATTCACTTCTTATGATGACCTTTACCTTTTCATTCTTTTAGTACTTTCACTTCCTTGTTGTGTCTTATCTTTTAACACACTTTTTGTTAAGAGTTGACATTGATCATCATCTTCTTAAGTCTCCCCTTTTACCATTCATCTTGTTAAAAGTTGAGAAAATCCATCATTTTCTTTCCTAAGTCTCTTCACTTAACATATTTTTTTTAAGAGTTGAGCATCTTTCATTGTTTTAAGTCTCCTCTTGTCGCACTTACAATTGTCACAAGTTGAGCATGCTAACCTTTTTCTCTCTCCCTCTTTACGTTCACTTTTGTAAAGGATCGTAAAATCATTTCAAACCTCTTCATATTTCTTAACACTCACTTTGTTAAGAATCATCTAAACTAACATTTCAACCCATCTTCCACCTTAACATCACTCATTTTTGTTAGGTGTTATGAAGTCCCCTCTTTCGTCACTCTTATCACACATTTTGTTAGAGTTGATCGACTTCATCTTGTTAAGTCTTGTCTCCCTTGACATTCATTTTTGTTAAGTGTCGAGCATGTTTCACTTTTCCCCCTTTTTTCATTTCTCTTAACACTTACCGTGTTAGGAGTTAACCTTTTTACATTTTTTCATCACTCTTATCATTCATTTTGATTACGAGTTGATCGTGTTCCACCTTGTTAAGTCTCTCTTCCTTTAACACTCATTTTTGTTATGAGAATAGAGCACATCTAACTTCTTGTCATCCCTTTTTCTCTTTACTATCATTTTGTTAAGAGACGGGCACTCGACTAACCTTTTTCTTCTTCCCTCTTAGCACTCATTTTTCTACGGGTCAAAATTTTTCCATCTTCTTCCCTCTTCCATCTTAGCATTCACTTTTCTAGGAGTCGAGTTTTTCAAACATTTTCACACTTCCATCTTGACATTCACTTTTGTTCGTCATTCATTCTTCACACATCTTTCCATCTTAGCATTCACTTTGTTAAGGGACAAGTTACTACCAAACTTATTCACACACCTCTCTTCATCAGCATTCACTTTGCTAAGGGTCAATATTTTCAAACATTTTCATCACTTCCATCTTAGCATTCACTTTGCTAAGGGTTGCGTTATTCATCATACCTTTCTTCACTCTACCTCATTTCTCATTACAATGGTGGATTTATACAATTCATCCTTTTCCCAAGAATGGAAAATGATGAAAGACACCATTGTGGGTATGTAAAAACAATGCAAACAATTCAATTTTGATGAATTGTGTCCATACCCTTTTAACATGGACATCTTATGCATACCCTTCCCATAGTCTTTTGAGATGCCCAAATTTGAAAATACAAGGGAAAAACTGATCCAAGACAACATATCAAAGAATTTTCCATAGCATGCCATGAAGTGGCATATAATGATAGCTTTCTCTTGTGCCTTTTTCCTAGAAGTCTAGGAGGAAAATATTTGGATTGGTTCTTACACCTTCCAAAGGGATCTATCACCACCTTCACGGACCTCTAGAGAAGTTCATCAAACATTTTTCTTTCAACCTCACTCGCAATAATCACCATACTAGAACTTCTCACGATGAATCTTGGTACATCAACCACAACCACAATGTCATCATTGTTGGTGTCATGAATAATCAAATATTCCCAACATACATGACCAATCAATCAAAAATCCAATCATACAACCTAGCCAAGACACTACGCCACAAAGTTAAATGTAAGTTTACACCCCTTGGTGAAAGTCTCTCTAGTGTCTTTCATCAACTCAAAGTGGCTAGGATGATAAAATATCCCCTTACAAGACCTTGGATTGAAGGAGAACCTAAGCCATATTGGTACAAACCTCATGCATATTGTGATTTTCATCACATTGATGGCCACTCAATAGATAAATGTGTGTGCATTTTAAGAACTATGTCCAAGACTTAATTGATGATGAAGAGAGATCTTTGTAGATCTTGATGATGAAGCTCTCAACCGATGACATGTCAACTTCCACACCTTCAAATGAAGAGTTGATTATTATTCCCACTTCTATTCATACTAACATTCCATGAGATCATGATGAAGGTCAAGTATCTCCCCTTCAAACCAATCCATTTCTTCTACAAATTTTCTTCCTATAGTCCAAATAGACATTGAACATGTTTTGGAAACAATCTTCTAACACCTAACGAGAACTTGAATTTTCTTCAAGACTCTCTTTCAACCCTTGACATGACAAAGGGTCCATCATCAAACACCATTGAGCTTGATTCTATTCTTTCCATTCCAGCTCCTACGCCTAACATCTCTAGTCTTGTTTTCAAATACAACCACAACAATCTTGGACACTTGCTTCAATGCAACCTTCTATGTCCATTATACCTCACATGATCCATCTATAGGAATCTCATCAATGATGATTCCTACTTATCAAGATATCTACATGCGCACATTCTTTGAGGTACGTATACCAGGAATATCCTTATTCAACCATTTCAAGCTTTAATTACAAATATTTCATCAAATCAACTAATTCACAACCTAGAAGGAGAAACATTGACTATTTCCTCTCTATGGCCTATAAAGGAGTCTTGAGTATACATCTAGAGATTTATCCTTCTTTCCTCACACTCTTTTCACTCATAGGTGAATATGTATCTCAACATCTTCCCCGCATCGACAATCTTCTTCTAACATCACATATGTCTTTGATCTCATCAAAGACTTATCTAATCACACACATCTTTTGACTTGGATCTCATGATCCACCCAAGTCTAGTACTTCAGGACCCATCAAATCATTTGATTCAATATTTTGACTTGGCTCCTATCCACCCAAGTCTCATATTACAGGACTTATCGAAACTTTGGTTTCACTCCTTTGACTTGGCTCATGTGTCCAAGTCTCGTATTTCAGGACTTATCGAATCTTTTGATTCTCCTCTTGACTTGCATTTCATCTACACAAGTCTTGTATCTCAAGACCATTCAACTTCAATAAACATGGACATCTTTCTTGATGAGTCCATTTCAAACCTTCATCCTAAACATTTCAAAAATTCAAAAATCGCAAAAAGAGAATAAAACTTGTATTAGAGCATTGTTTTCCAATCGAAAATGAAAAGTGTGTACAAATAATGTTAGGCATTCCATCTATTGGTAGATATACCTTAATCATACCATTATCATATACTCACCTTCTTCACCTATTACGACACATGTTAACCTTGTTCCTCTTGGGAATTATGTGTCTCATCTTTGTTATGGTTCTTACCATTTCAGATCTTTTTACCTACGGTTTTGTCTGAAGCTTATTGATGAAAACTCCTCCTTTCAAATAAGCTCTCTCTTTAATTAAAAGCACTAAACTTCTTTACCGGTCCTTTTTGACCACCCATCTCAATCTACGGTGTTGAACCCTTGTGTCCTACTAGTCGCATGAGGTTGAGACTTGGGGGTAGAATGTTCCTTCCCAACAAGCATGCTATCAACATACAAGGAAAATTAAATCAATAAAAAATAAAAAATTATAAAATCAATACACCTTTCATCCTTCATAGTCTTTGGTGATAAGCCCATACTTCTTATGGGAAAGTATGAGACTGGGAATGGAGAAAGCCCTTACTCACCTACATTTTGTCTTGGTGTTGAGCCCTTGCCTTTTATTGATGGCATGGGGAAACATGTAGGGGGTCCTTCAAAAAAAAAATAAATAATCATTCAATAAAGCCTTTATGAAATCTAATCAAAGTGCTTAATCAAAAACATCCCAAGAAGTAATTTAGTTGCTCATGTTAAGAGAGACACCAATTCCTTTCACCTAGATTTTTCCAATCAGTAGGCCATCAATGGATCTAAGTCAAGTCAAAACCTATAAAGTGGAATCATCTTGTAATTGGTCGATAATCTTGACTAGAGATGAGTTACATTTTTCTCATATGGATCATTGTTACACCTTGTGTCATCACATCCATTATCTTCACCTTTCATATCACTATTCATCTCATTTTCACGTCCTTCTTGGCTCTCGGTGATGAGCCCTCACATCTTCCTAGTTGTGTGGAGCCATGAGTGGAGTGAAACACCCTATCATTTTATCATCTACATTTTTTCCAATGGAATGGAATGCTTTTAATTATTTACACTACTTTCAAGTAGTGTACCTTTTTACCGAGTTGTAAAATAAAAAAAAAAAAAAAAAATTCAAAAATGTCTCACAAAACAATTAAAATGTTTCCAAAAAAATATAAAATTGTTCAAAAATACAAAAACAATATAAAATTGTCCAAAAACTCCAAAAATAGTTTCAAAACTATCACAATCAAAACATTTGATAATGTTTGAAAAAATTTCAGCAACTAGATAACAGTTCAACAATTTTCCATTTGATGGCACTCCTCATGATTGTTCAGATCATCATACTCATATTTATTGCCCATGGTGTATATCTATGCTCGAGGAAATCATTTACCCTTTTACAATATAAATTTTCTTGGGGCACATTTGGATTTTACATTTTAATCCAATACTAGATCAAACTTCAATGGGATCCGACAAGAGTATCTTTTGGAGTATCTAAGTATCACTCCACTCTTCATCTCGATCCAATCCTCTCGCAGTGCTAAGCTATCACTTGGGGGCATTCAAATCTATCTAGTTCTTCAATGTGGAACACATTTGGAGTGTCATTAGACGTTCATTTTTACATGTTTGTATTGTATTGTTGTAGTTTGTTAACATTGTGATGATGTTTTTGCTTCTTTTAGTTTCTTATTTTGTTTTACTTTTTTACCTTTTTGTAGACCAATTGCAGGAAATTTATTGCATCTAGTTCACATATAACTTTGGTGTGGTTCCTTCTTGTTCATATTGGGTTTTTTTTTATTGCTTATTTTATATCTTTTTTTCATTTACACGTGTTGTGTTTTCCTCCTGGTTTATTTAAGCCATGGAATGTCTTCATTTTTTGTTTGCATTTGTATTTCAAAACTTTTCAAAAATCAAAAATTTTTTCAAAAAAAATCAAATATTTTTCAAAATCCAAAAAAATCAAATATTTCAAAATCCAAAAAAAAAATATTTCAAAATCCAAAAAAAAAAAAATACAAAAACTTTTGAACAAACATTCACTTATCATAGAAATCCTACAATTGGAAAACCCTTAAAGTGAATCATTCAACATCTCAATACAATCTTGATAAAATGTCATACTTTTATCTATTACCCTAGTGATCATGTCAATCTTACAACTATCACTTTCTTCCCTTTGCATGATATGCTAACTCTTCTTGGGGAAAGTCACAAAATTGTTTTTCCTTCATGATATAACTTCACCTAGGGAAATTTCAACTTTGATCATTTTGCACAATGGATCCAAAAAGAGTGTCATAAGGAGTCACTTTTAACTCCGCTCTTCCAGTTTGATCCTATTCCCACTTGGGAGCATTTGTATCTACTTAATCATCATTGTGGCATGCATTAGGGGCATAGCTGATTGTCTTTTTTTGACTTTGTGTTGCATTGTTGATGTTTACTCTTTTTGGACCACTTACAAGTAGTGTGATTACATCTTGGTTCCTTTATAACCTTGATGTCGACACCTACTTTGTATATGGGTTTGTTTTCCTTTTTATCTTTTCTTTTTGTGTGTGTTTGTTTACGCACATTTGGGTTAACCATCTTGATTCTTTCATAATCATGGTGACAACTCTATTGTGCAACAACAAAAATCAAAGGTTGCTCTCTAAAAAAATTACTCTCCAAATAATGCTCATGCTACGAGAACACAGTCCTTTCCCATCCTTGTTCTAATCCCTTGTTTTTCTTCCTATCAAGTGGTTTTCCACCACCTTGCTGCATCATCCACCCACTTGAGGGGGCATTCCTCTACCATCTTTTCTATTTTTTGGGGCATCTCAATGCTTCACAATTTTTCACTCATTCATGATCTGCATGTCTACTATCTTTAAAGCACTATTACTTTGCAATAGCACTTTAAAGAGGGGAAAAATGTAGACACCCCAAAATTACACTTTTGTTTCCACTTGTTCCTAGTGTTATCCTAGTACACCCTGTTATTCACCCATTTGTGATTAATTGATTAAATTAATTAATTAATACACATTGTACCCCTTTGGATTAATTAAATTAATCCCATGTATCCTTAGTACCCCTTTAGCTAAATTAATTATTATTTATTAATTAAATAATTAATTAATTAAGTGTGTGCACATCCTAGTCATCTGCCACTTGATCAAAATCCACTTAGACTCCACTTGGACTCCCTATCCTTATCCTAGTTAACTACACTTCTAGAATCCTAGAAAGGATAAGGTTAAATCTACATTAAAAACTTTTAATGTTGGTAGGTATTTGTTTGCATTTTTAGCCTACACAGAGAACTTATTAATTTATAGGATTTAAAAGGTTTGGATTGCATTCTTGAAGGTAAAAATGTAGATTTTAGGTGAACTATTAGTTGAATTTTTTAAGTTTAACTACCTCTTCTAAGGGTAGTGGGTTCTTGGAATTTGGTTGCACCTTCTTGGGTAAAGGTGAAGAAGAAGTGTGTGATGTAGAAGGGAAGGAAGATGGCGGAAGGGTCCGGGTTACCTAAGGCAATAATGGAGGTGTAGTGAATTTTGTAGTAAGAGGCAATGTGGAAGGTACTAGTTGAAGAGAAGGGAATGACATGTGTAATGATGAGGATATTGGAAGTGGTATAGGGATAGGGGTAGAAAGGATGTCGGTGATGGCGAAGGTGTAATTTGTGTAGATAATTTGGGTGTAAACAGAGGATCATGACGAGGAGGTGGGATGTTGTGTTTTTATTTACCTTGGGTAGGAGGCTACTCAACCAAGGTTAATTGGTGGGGACCTAGGATAGATGGAGGTGGTGAAGGTGACGGAGGGTAGTGGGTGAAGTGGTGTATGTGGCCTCAAGAGGTTGGGTCTTCCTCTTAGGTTGGGGAATATTCTTTGTGATGACTGTGAGGACGTGGCTAAATCCAGAGTTTGGTAAGAGGATGGACCAAGTTTGATGTCGACATGAGTCCCAATTTGGCAATGGGTCTAGACACGGAGGAAGATATAGGTACGGGAAAGGTTTTAGGCATAGTCAAAAGTTCATTTGATAGTAAAGGTTTAGGTGTGGGTGAGGGTGATGAAGAAGAGGTCGCTATAAGCTGGCATGGGCATGGTGGGTTTTGTTGTCTGAAACACCTTTGGATAGATCATGGAAGTAAGATTTGGAAATATTTGCATTTGATTTTAGAGAGGTAGTGAAGGCATCCCCAAAGTATGGAATTGTCAACATAATCCAAGTGGTCGACCAAATGTAAAAATGAAACCACTATAGGGGATGATGTTGATTTGGTAGTAATCCCTAATAAAGAATGGTTGTGAGATAGTGAAATGGTTGGATTTAGACTCGTGGGTAAAAGAGATGAGATCAAATCAATAGGATCCTTGAAATCCAATGGAGAATTGTCACCATAGGAAGGTACACTCGCTAATGGATCCTCTATGGGTAGGGTAGATGACAAGTTGGATGCGATAAGTTCATATTTTGGTGTGAAGAAGAAGGTAAGCATGAATCTCTCATAGGTAGAAGAGTAAGTATCGTGGGCTTTTCGTCAAGTTGAGAGGTGAGTGGGGAAACCGCATTGGTAGATATGGTGGATTCTTCTATGTGTGAAGGAGGAAATAAGGGAGACACCTCTTGTTAGGAAATAAGAGATAAAATATGTGGAATAATCCTTTACGAGAATCGCAACAAGTAGAAACTAATATGCAAAAATATTACAGATCTCAAATAAAAGTGTAGAATAAATAACACAACACAAAGAGACAAGATTTAATGTTGTTCACCCAATTTGGGCTACGTCCACCAAGAATCACAAGCCTCCACTCTCTCAATACAATACCCAGATCTGTTTGGAGCTATGCTCAACAAACTCTACATAATTCACACCCGAATTCAAAACAAATCTGCAATACATTTTCTTGTCTATGTATCATATGCATAAGACCATATAAATAGACAATTTCTTAAGCAGTTTGATACAAAACCGTGGGTATCAAAACCATGGGCAAAAATCGTGGGTATCAAAATAATGGGTACCGAAAAAACCATGGGCCCAAAAACAGCCCATAACGGTTACCCATTACCCATGGGTTAATAAACCACCCATGAAAATTTGCTTTGGGGGCTTCACCCTTGAACCCCACTGACGCCACCCAGCGAGACTGGACCGCCGTAAAATACCCGAGCATAACACATAGAAGGTGTACCACACTCTAACATGAAAATAGGCTCCACAAACATAACAATCTCCCACTTAGAGACTGATTTCCCTTTGAGCAAGCTTCTCAACCCTTCACTATCATCTGCGAAGGCCAACCAAAGTGAACATAGCTTTAGTTTATCCCTTGTGACCACCTTGGTCATCATGTCTACAGGATTTTGACTGGTATGAATCTTATCCAACTTCAACTTATCTTCCTCCAAAGTTGTCCCGATGAAGTGATATCTCAACCGCTATATGCTTCATCCGGAGTGGAAAGTAGAGTTCTTATCTAGGTGTATAGCACTCGACTATCACTATGCGCAACTTACATTCCTCCCCGCTTATTCCCCAAGTCCTCAAACAATTTTTGTAACCAAATAATCTCTTTGCTTGCCTCGTGGCAGCAACATACTCAAACCTCCATGGTTGACAAAGCCACCACTTCCGTAGTCATGAAATCCAATTCTCATGATGTCCCACCTTCAAGTGTAAATATAACTGTTGTGCTCCTCTTATTGTCTACATCTCCAGCCATGTTGAATCTACATAACCACATAAAGTGGTATCGATCCATTGTAGCAAAAAAATCTCCCCATGGTCCCTCTCAAATACTAAAGGATCCACTTTTTGCTTGCCATTTCTCTTTACCTAGATCACTCATAAATCTACTCACGGCTCCCCTTTGCATGGGCAATATCAGGCCTAGTGCACACCATAACATACATCAAACTACCAACTACTGATGAGTAAGGTACCTTGGACATCTGGTTTCTTTCCTGCTTTGTCTTGGGACACTACTCCTTTGATAACTTAAAATGGCCTACTAAAGGAGTCCCAACCGGTTTAGCATCCTGCATGTATGTTAAACCTATCCAAAACCTTCTTAATGTACTCTTCCGAGATAAATTCATCTTCCATTCCTTCCTATCCCGAGTTATCCTCATACCAAGGATTTGTCTGGCTGCCCCAAATCCTTCATATCAAAGGATTCACTTAGTTGTTTCTTGAGTACTTTTATTTCCTACATGTTTTTACCTGCAACCAACATGTCATCAACATACAAACACGGGATAATATAACTTCCATCCTCAAATTTCTTTGTGTACACGCAATGGTCAGAATGACATCTAATATAACCTTGCTCCATCATGAAGCTATCAAACTTCTTATACCATTGATGTGGAGCTTGTTTCAAGCCATACAAGCTCTTCTTCAGTTTACACACCATCTCCTCTTTACCTTTGACCTCATAGCCCTCTGGTTACTACATATATAGTTCCTCCTCCAAATCACCATGGAGAAATGCAGTCTTTACATCTAACTGTTCTAAGTGCAAGTCTTCTGCTGCCACTATTCCAAGAATAGTTCTAATAGAAGTCATTTTTACTACAGGAGAAAAGATCTCATCAAAATCTATACCTTGTTTCTGTGCAAACCCCTTGACCACCAACTAGGCCTTATATCTTTTCTTTCCTCCTTATTCATCTTTAACTCTATACACCCACTTGTTCTGTAATGCTCTTTTGCCTTCTGGTAGCTTCACCAAATCCCAAGTCTGGTTCTTCATGAGAGACTTATGCTCCTCATCCATGGATTGCTCCCACTTCTTCGGCATCTACCTGCATTGCTTCATCAAATCTCTCTGGCTCTCCACTATCAGTGAGTAATAAATAATAAAGAGAAGGAGAAAAACGTTCAGGTTCTTTTCTTACCCTAGAAGACCTCCTCACTATAGGAGTTTGGGGTTCCTGTTGAGTCGGTTCTGAAACTGATTCATGGGTCACTTTGTCCCATCTGGAAGATCCTCTACCACTGCATATTCTTTCTTGGATTCTTCCTATTTTTCTATGCAACTGTTTCTTATACATGACTTTCTCATTAAAGACCACATCCCTAGACCGAATGATTTTCTTGTCCTTAATACTCCAACATTTAAATCCAAAGTCATCACCACCATAACCAATGAAAGTACATTTTTTTGATTTAGCCTCTAGCTTGGTCCTATCATCCTTGTCTATATGAACAAACACCTCACATCCAAAGACTCTAAGAAATGAATAATCAAATTTCTTACCATACCAAGCCTCCTCAGGTATGCCTCCATCCAAGGCACTTGAGGGTCCTCTATTTATCAAGTACATAGTTGTGCTCACCGCTTCTGCCCAAAAAGAAAGAGGCAGTCCTACATGTAACCTCATGCTCTAGCATGTTCCATTATTGTTCTGTTCATCCTTTTTGATACCCCATTCTGCTATGGAGTTCCTGGAACCATCTTTTTTCCTACGGATTCCATTCTTAGAACAATAATCATTAAATTCATTATTGCAATACTCCCCTCCATTATTTGACCTGAGACATTTTAGCTTAAGACTGTTTCATTCTCTACCAAGGCTTTCCATTTAACAAAAGTGTCAAATACATTAGATTTGTTTCTAATACAATAAACCCAAACTTTCCTTGTCGCATCATCAATAAAAGTAACATAATAACTTGAACCCCAAGAGATGATACGAGTGGCCCCCACACATCGAATGCACCAGCTCTAACTTACTCTCTTTCTTTGTAGGTCTAACCTTGAGAAACCTTACTCGCTTCTCTATTTCCCATATATGCAGTCTCTCACAGAAACTCCAAACCATTTTTGTATATCCAAGAAAATTATTCTTTATGATGTCCATGCCCTTATGGCTCATATGACCGAGCCTATAGTGCCATAATGTTGTATCTCTATCGAAGCCACAAGATTACAATCATTAGTACTATAAATGGATAAATACAAGGTTCCAACCTTCTTACCTCTTTCCACCACAAGAGCACCCTTGGTAACCTTCCAAGAGTCAGCTGTAAATATCACAATACAACCATCACTTCCCAATTGCCTCGCCGATATCAAATTTCTCCTTAATGTAGGCACATGTCTGAAATCCTTCAATAGCCATGTATTCCCATTCGCATCTTAACTCTGAATAGAACCTTTTCCAACTATACTGTAAGGCTCATCATCACCAAGAAAAACATTCCCAAAATCCCCTTAAACATAATCAACAAAATAATGCCTATGTGGAGTAGCATGAAAAGAAGCCCTTGAATCTAAAACCCAAGATTCAGTAATATTATGTAAAGAAAGAATCAAAGCATCCTGGCATACATTACCCGATGCCACATTTGCCTCCTTGTTTTCTTCCTATTGTTTCTTCTTGTCCCGAAGCTCCCAACAGTCCTTCTTTACATGCCTAGACTTTCCATAGTTCCAACATACAATCTTGCTCTTAGATTTTGACCTTGCTCGATCTTTGATTTTCCACAGTTTCCTCTATTCTTCTGTCTCCCTCTAGTTTCCACTGTCAAAGCATTCCCTAAAGTAGAAGATTCCTCGGATCTTTTTCTTCGCATTTCCTCACTTAGAATCACCCCTACAACATCCTCAAACTTCAACTTCGAGTTAGCTGGAACCGAGTTGCTTACCGCCATTACCAGGCTATTCCAACTTTCAGGTAAAGAGCATATAATTAATAAAGCCCTAACTTCTTCATCAAATTCTATTGTAACTAAAGCTAGCATATTCACAACCATATTGAAATCATTTAAATGATCTGCTACTGAACTATTCTCAGACATCTTCATATTAAACAAATTTTTCATTAAAAATATCTTATTAGAGGCAGAGGGTTTTTCATACAACTTCCATAATGCATCCATTATTTTGTAGTATTTTCCTTTGAAACATTAAATAATACCAAAGATGTAAGACACATCCGAATCATTCCAAGTGCCTTCTGATCCAACAAATCCCATTCTACATCTGTCATACTCGAGGGTTTGTTCACCTTCTCAGATAGCGGAGTATAAAGATCCTTCTGATAAAGGTAATCTTCCATCTGCATCTTCCAAAGACTGAAATTCTGCCCGTTGAATTTATCAACCCTAGATCTTCCATCATCTGCCATAGCTCCCACTCAAGATAAAACTTTCCTGCGATTCAACACTTCAGCAAACCAAACCAGCTCTGATACCAATTGTTAGGAAATAAGAGATAAAATATGTGGAATAATCCCTTACAGAATCGCAACAATAGAAACTAATATGCAGAAAATATTACAGATCTCAAATAAAAGTGTAGAATAAATAACACAACATAGAGAGACAAGATTTAACATGGTTCACCCAATTTGGGCTACGTCCACCAAGAATCACTTGCTCAGATTTTATTACAAGCCTCCACTCTCTCAATACAATACCCAGATCCATTTGGAGCTATGCTCAACAAACTCTACAGAATTCACACCCAAATTCAAAACACATCTGCAATACATTTGCTTTTCTATGTATCATATACATAAGACCATATAAATAGACAATTACTTAAGTAGTTTGATACAAAACCGTGGGTATCAAAACCATGGGCAAAAACCGTGGGTATCAAAACCATGGACAAAAACCGTGGGTATCAAAACCATGGGAAAAAAACCATGGGTATCAAAACAATGGGTACCGAAAAAAACCATGGGCCCAAAAACAGCCCATAACGGTTACCCATTACCCATGGGTTAATAAACCACCCATGAAAATTTACTTGGGGGCTTCGCCCCGAATCCCCATGACCCGCTCACCGGCGAGTAGGATCTGCCAGTAAAATACCCGAGTGTAACACATGAAGGTGTACCACACTCTAACATGAAAATAGGCTCCAAAACATAACACCTCTATGAGTAAAGGTGCGGATGAAATAAATCCCTTCGTAGATGAAGGATATCATGTGCTAATCTCCTCGATAGATGGAGTAGGATGAAATTGAGTAGGGAGATCTGGTATGATGTTGAAAATAGCATGAACCTCACGAATGTTACTATCATTGGTTGAGGTTTCATGGTTTTGGATAGATCACGGGGTTTAGTTTGGGAACAAATTTTAAAGATGTAGATGGCAAGTATCTTGAATAAGTGATAGATGAAATAGGGGGTTTTTGGTGATAAGTGTAGGTAGGTGGAGTGGACATAAATACTCTTGTAGAAATCAGAGGAAGAGACTACCGGATGGAGAGGAAAATGTTTTGGAAGGGAGTATGGGCTCTGTCACCATTGGTGGTTGAGATGCAATAGGTATATGAGAGATGGTAGATGCGAGATAGACCTACACTCAAGGTGGTTTATAAATTCATGGTTGACATTGTGGGAGTGTTGTCGACATCAAAGGCATGATAGATTCCATAAGTGCAGCCAATATCGATGATGTAGGGTCAATTGGGATATTGATCACAGGTGGTAGTAAGGCCAAGCTAGTAGTAGTTGATGCGACGTGGGTGCGAGGGTAGGAGGAATGGACACAAGCATTCCATATAAAAATTTTCTTGACAAATCGTGGGTAGATGAATGAGTGATATAGTATTACAAATCAATAGGGTTGTGATAAAGGAGTCTCACAAAATTCTCATCACCAGTGGGTATGGAAATATCATGATTGGGGTCCATGGGTGATGAGATTGAAGGGGGTGATGAGCTAGGTGGGAGTGGCTGGTGGCTAGCATGAATCATGATATTGTTAGCTTGTTTACAAGTCAAAATTATGTGACTAATGATAAAGCAAGGTATTTTGAGATTTGCTAATGATGTAGAAACATAAGTAATGGGGAAAATAGTCTAAAATGAGTTATTATATCGATGTTCTGATTGGAAATTTAAAATATAGAGACTGATGTTGGTTAGGGTAACCAATGCCAGTATAAGGGTAAGAATCTTGTCAGGCTCATATCAATGTCGGCTATTATGAAGAATAAGGGATTCAAATATTTGGCAATGACAGATGAAAATGGGTTAAACTGGATCCTGATTATGATATCAAAGACTTGAGAGTGGGATAAAAAATGGTAGAACAAACAACAAAAATAATAGGAAGGTGGAGAATACTATTCTAGCAAAATATCCAAAAAGTACATAAACTAATGTCGATCAGCCTATTAACCCCTTTAGTTTGGTAAGATGATATAACTAATGGTAGTGTTGGTGATCCGGTTGTTATGAAATCTAGGAAAAGAAGAAAAAATGAAATTTTGGTGATTTAGATCAAATAAAAGGCCAACCCAGACCGAGTATGGCTATGAGAAGTCCTAATAAACCAAACACAAAATAAAACCAAAATACATATGGATGAGTTGTGATGTGGGGCGTAAAGGATAAGAATGAATGAAGAAACGCCACTCACACCTCAAAACGTAAGCTTATCAAAAAGGCTAATAAACATGAAATCCTATGTTATAGATTTTATGTTGTGGCTTATTCCATTTAAGCCTGACCATGTAAGCACTAGAGGAATATAATTTTTGGTTAACAAGGGTGCCCTATAAAATCGATAACTATGGTTGGTTTCAAGTAAGTTTTGGCATGGGAGGTCCTTCTCGAGATGATGATGGACATAGAAACCAGCTAGAGCTGACAATCAATCCTTTGATTGTTAACAACTCTTGCGGGAAAGATGTTGTTTAAGAATTGTGTAATTTGGTTTTAGTGATTTGGTATAGAGAATGTGCAAAATGTGAGCTACGGTTCAATTTTTCAACCATCAGCTTGGGTATGACTTCCAGCATATAGGTTGCCCAAAATTTGATTAGCTATAATGCAACAAAATCAACAATGTAAGTGCACAAGTTTTAAAACCCAAATCCACAAATTATATTCGATGAGAACAAATTATGAAGAGGTTAAGGGTATGAATTTCACTAAATGCAATACAAGAAAAGAAAGAAGAATTCTTTTTAATCACAAAAACAAGTGTCACTGAGATAATCAGAAGAAAAGAATATTTCCAGAGAAGAAGCTTAATGTGAACTCATTTCGAATGAAAATAGACACACAAATTTTTCCTAGGAATGAACAATGCAAAGAACCCCTGATGGGTCCCACCAAGTGTGCCAAGATGTTTCACCTAAATTTTTTTTTTTCTGGTTAAAATTGAATAGGAAATAGGTTAGGAGGAATACCTATGAGATGTAGGTCAAAGGTTGAATGTGTTGCGTTACTAAAATTTTGATCCAAGATGATCGTGAAGAGATTCCCTTTGGCTAGGAGGAACGACTTGTATAAGAAACACAACAAGACCACCAAATAGTATTAATAATATAGGTTAGTGGACTACCTAGCAAGTGCTAGATCGAGAAGTGAGGCACTTCCTAGAAGGTTGTCAATCCAATTTTAAATACAATTTAATGAAAATATCATGAAGTAAGGAAATCCTATTGTAGTTATATGATTTAGGTATCTCATACAAATACAAAAGAAAATCTAATCTAATAGAAAGGTTATGATTAAATATGGAGGTTTGGTAGGTTATTATGGGTTTTTCACAAAATTATCCCTAGGAATGAACAATGTAAAGAAGCCTTGATGGGTCCCTTTGGTGTGCCAAGATGTTTCACCTAATTTGTGTTTTTGGTTAAAACTGAATAGGAAATAGGTTAAGAGGAATACCTGTGAGATGTGGGTTAAAAGTTGAATTTGTTCATGACCTTTTGATCCAAGATGATATTGAAGAGCTTCCCTTTGGCTAGGAGGAACAACCTATATAAGAAACACAACAAGACTACCAAATAGTATTAATAATATAGGTTAGTGGACTACCTAGCAAGTGCTAGCTCAGAAGTGAGGTGCTTCCTAGAAGGTTGTCAATCCAATTTGAAATACAATTTAATGAAAATATCATGAAGTAAGGAAATCTTATTGTAGTTATACAAATTAGATATCTCATACAAATAAAAAACAAATCTAATCTAATAGGAAAGGTTATGATTAAATCTAGAGGTTTGGTAGGTTATTATGGGGTTTTTCAGGTCTAACAGGGTCTAGGGTTGATCGGGTGAGTTCTGGGTTAGTTTTTGTTGATCAAGAGGCCTCGTTGGTTAAAAGGAATGAAATGACATAGAGACTAATATCATTCAAGTGACCGACATTGGTATAGAGGTGAAACCCAGCGGTGGTTAGATAACTGGTGTCGGTAGGGGCAATTGACAATAATTTGATAAAAATGGTTTTGGGGCTTCTCTGTGATTGCACAGAGAGTAAGAAGGGTGTGGTTAGGTTCGTAATATTACTGAGAAGACTTAGGGATATAAAGGGGGAAGTCATGGAAGGAAAAAATTCTATAGGTGGTTGGGTTGGTAGATTGGTGAGGAGGTGGAGATAAAGGAATACAGACATAAATAAAGTATAATGAAAGAGGTAAGGAATCTATACTTTAAGAAAGCACAATATGATTGAAATCACATATACTTACTTGCATTTATAGATCTGGTAGGTGAAGGTGGAGGGTAGTTGATCCGTGAAGAGATTATGGAGTCGGTGTCATGCACATACTCGTAATGTTCCCATGAGTATTCCAATTCTATGGCTAGAGAATCGGATGCTTGTTTGGACTGTGCTTGTGTATTTTGTGTTATGGATCTTTGAGAGGATTTGGATTCACTTGAATGCAATAGTTATCTTAAAACTAAAAATGACCAACCGGGTAAAAGGTTGTAAAATTTTATATAAAGTAACTCGATGGCGATTAGGTGACCGACGCCGGTTGAGGAATAACCAACGCCGGTTAAGGTGGATAAGTCTAGGTTTGCCTAAAATAGGTAGATATTTACTATTTTTGGTGTGATTTTGATTACCAATCTGGGTCTCAAGTGAGGGTTGGCACTTAGATAAGTGGGAGTGTTGTTGGAGAAGGAATAGGACTTTAATTTTAGGGTTAGACTAAGTCCCAGTTGGTTGGGATAAGTAAGGACCTAGTCTTAATTAATTAATAGGATAGGAATAAGTCCATGGTGAGGTGTCTAGGTGATGTGTAAATTAACTTAATTAAAGTAATTAAATTAATTAATAATGTGAGGATGAACATTAATTCAATTATAAGTAATTAAATTAATATGAATGCGGGGTAAGGGGTCATGGTTAGGTGAATATGTTACGTTAATTAATTAAAGGGGACCAAGGGGAGTGTGACCCAAATTTGGTGTCTACACCTACAAATAATTTTACAACACCTCTTGTCTCTCATACATGGAAATTTGTCTCCGTTGGTAATCAATATTTAACATCTCTATCAATAACTCAAAGTGTAAATTCAGTCAATTACAATAGGTTACTTCTCGCGCATCCCATATTTAGATCCCACCTTGTTATTTCATACACCATTCACGTCAGCCATATGTACTTATACACTCCCTCCTAGATTTTTCACCCCTAAGCTTCCCATTTTCAATGGGCATGGTGATCCACAAGAGCATCTTAGAGCATTCCATGTAGCTTGTCTTGACTTTCTGAGATAATCATATTCTTTTGGCTAAAATATTTCCCCATAGTCTCCATGATTATGCGATGCGTTGGTTTTATGACCTACCTATTCATTTGGTAACTTCATTTACGCATCTGGCCAATGCTTTTCTTACTCATTTTTCCATCAATATCAGCTCCAAGATCTCTTATGCTCAATTAACACAACTTAAACAAGGATCTAATGAACACCTTGCCAATTATGTGTTGAGATATAAAAATAATCTAGCTAAGATGTCAAATATGCTAGCAGACTTTGAGCTTTAGGACTTGTTCATTCAAAGTCTTTTACCACCACTTTAAGAAAGTGTTCTCTTTGAGACCTATCCTTCATTCAACCAACTTTTCATACTCTTAAGCTTCGTGAAACCAAACTTCTATCCATAGGAAAGCTCAAATATCAAGAACAAGCCTTGTCTTCTACTCATTTTCCAAATAAGACACCATTCAAGCCATCTACAACTAAACCAATTGATACCAAAATAAATAGGTTTAGTAACCACCACCTAGGCGTACGTTTACTAGCTTTCCTATGGCCCCACATCTCATATTATATCAACTTCTTGAGAGTAATCTTATCATGCTTCCTCCACCACTCAAAATAGACCCTTTGAAACCAAAAGTATGAATTACAACTAGAACTTCCTATTTCACTATCAAAGATGTGTAGGACACTTGACAAATCAATGTTTCAAGCTCCACACAATTATCTAAGATCTTATTGATAACAAAAAGCTTGAATTTCTGACACCTACCGACTCTCCACCTAACACTGACAAGGGAAAACTCAAACTCTTTAATAATCAACCTCAACAATGTGATAATAAAATAGCTGAAAATTCCACTAATCATGCATACCACGCAGTGTTTCCTCCTACTTTAGGGGCCATTGAATTTTTAGTTGTGCATACCGATGCTTCGCCACTGGTCGTCTCTTTTTCTAATCACAACTATCATGTAACTTTTACATTTGATCACCTACATATCAATGAATTTATTGGCTTAATCCCCATCAATAATACTAAGGTTGACCCATCGTGGCCTATTAGTGCATGCTCTATTCCATTTCTTGATGCTATTGGTTACCCTCGATCACAAATCGAATACCCTTTAAACAAACCCTATGGTTCAAACTACACATTACGGTTGGTCCTCTCACTTTTCTTGTCCCTTTCCTCATTGGGTAAGTAGTCGATGGTTGTGACATGCTACTCAATCTCAATTGGATTCATAGGTCTCAATCCATTATCTCTATGAATAATTTGTGACTCAAATTCATTCATAACAATTAGGTTATCTCTATTGATGACATACCCCCATCTACTCCATGGTCATCATCTATGTGAGCATCGATTCACACATCTTCCACTTCATCTCACACATCGCAATCTGTATTACTAAAAGCATAATATACTCCTAGTTCACATATCCGTACACCCTAGTTCATTTCTCAACTAGTCCTACACATTAGCACATGCCCATTCCCAAGATAGTTATTGCATCTCACCGTAGGTCACCACCTCATTTTATTCCACGTGGGTGTCCATCACCTCCACATTCAGCTTCACGTAGATCTCCATCACCTACACATTTTATGATGCATACACAGTCATCATATATTCATCACTCACATACATATAGACTTCATTCACTATGCAATGTTTATCTACTATACCACCATTACTAGAACATGGTCATATGCTTTCATCGCCACATTCATTAGATGAAGGACCTTCGTCCTTCACTATCATTGGATAGATCACTCACTCCACACACTTGGGGTATAGCATCTCACAAACCCCTCCTCACATTATTATTAGCACATTTCTAATATTTACATTATCATACACCACTCTCATAGTATAGGCACATTCATCTACACACTTTTCGACCATTTCCCGATGACACACTCTTGTGCTTGGTTCATGCTTGATTGTTGAGGGCATACTATACATGAACCCCACGCACTACATAATAAGTACTACACACTACGCCTATTATTCACACATTGCACGTTATAAATCATACATTTTACGTTTAGTCTACATCATTTCGATATCTTGGGCATCTACACAACATACCCATTTTACAAACTACACTATTAAACAATCCTTTTATCTTGCATCACATACTACACATCATATATCATACTAATATTCATCATACATGTATCACACTCTCATGGTCTATGAGTCTAGCATTACATACTCCTCACCTTACATACTACATAGCGTGCATCTTACACTTTTTAGTCTACATACATCGTACATTCTACACATCATTTGGTCATCTATTATCATCACACATACTACATTTTCTCTTACGTGTTGCACTCATTACCCTATGACGCACTTTAGTTCCTCGGTCCATACTCAACTACCAAGGGTTTACTAATCAAATGGACCTTATCATACTTACACATTCATCATTCATTCACTTCTATCATGTGACATTACTAGGTTAGTGACATACATTATAGGCTAAATGGTCACCTATTCCATCATCTTATAGTGGTATACGCTTTAGGATACATCACCACTCCCTCTATTCATCTTATAGTGATATACGCTTTAGGCTACATCATCACTCTATGATCATCTTGTTGTGATATATGCTTCAGCTATAAGGTTCACACACACATCATTTCTAGGTCATATATCATCAATACACATACACATTCATCACAACACGTTAGACACAACACACACTTCGACCATTTCCCGATGACACACTCTCATTTATGGTTCATTCTTGATTGCTGAGGGGAAACCAAATGAAACCTCACTACATACATTTCCATTCACTAGGGGCACATGGCTCCTATTCCATCTTGCATTCCATTCCATCCATCCACAACATGTTGCATATCTTGGTTGTTTTTATTCTTGTTTACATTTTCTTGTATATGGTCATCTTATTACACATGTTAGTTAGATCTCTTATATGTCATTTATCTATACCATACACACATGCACGTTCACACCTTTTCTTAGTTGTGATTGCAAATATAGATCTTTTTGCATGCAGTATAGATGCTCACCTTCTACCCATCCTACATTAGTCATTAGGGGCATCCACATTCATCTCTCATAGGTGCTATTGTTTCATTTTGTACTTAGCACTTTATATTACATGGTTATACATGCTTTTGACATATTGGTTATCTTTCTAACATGCTAATGGGTGCTTCATGTGCAACATTTTTTGTAGGATTACTTGCTTCCATGGTTATCTGTTATTTGTACTTGTTTGTCTACTTTTTTATTGTATATGCCTTCCCTTTGTTTGGTGTGCACACTTGTTTTTTGTATGTGCCATGATGGCCTTGTGTGTCTTGTGACATCATGAGTGATGTCCCATGTTTTTAACCCACTTTTTGTGGCTTACTTTTTCTTCTTACATGTTTACATTACTATATTGTTTAGTAACTTATATTATTTACGTAGCTTACATATTTTCTTATACATGCATGCTTGTTTGTACTAACATTTACCTTTTGGCTAGATTCTTATTTGTGTCACCTTGTTTCTACCAAGTGCATTCATTCCCTTCCCCTACAGGGTAGAGTTACAGATTTCATGTCATTGGTCCTCTTTTGGGGCCACATTCTATCTATCAGCGATGCCGCATGAACCCCTAAAAGAGGGGGCATCATTTGGGTTTTACATACTACACAATGCTTCTACACCAGTTCAATTTCAGTTTAGTTTCTACCCTTGGCATTATGGGTTATACAGTGAGTGGGTTTAGACCAGTCTACAAACCCATACATAGTGGATTTTATAGGACATGGTTATCCTTAGCATTCTGGGGAGCAGTTATAGGTTAGAGGATACAACAGATTTCCTCTCTACACTACTTCAGCTAGTGGCATCAAATTGCCCAAAAACTAGGTAGTACAAAGATCTCTTCACACATGACTTCAAAGGGAAGTAGTTATAGGTTGGATAATAATGCAACTTTCTCCCTACACTTCTTCAGCCAGGGTGGTGTGAGATCACCCAAAAATTACAAGACAGGAGATATCCTTCTACACTTTTCTCTCGACATGGATCAGTGCACATGTTCCATTTTTCATTTACATATTTTACATTTACATGCTTTTCACATACATATACATGTGTCTTTTACATGTGTTTTTACATATATACATGCGTATTTGACTACTTGATCATTTTCTCCTTGCAAGTCCGTACATATGAGAAACAAGCAATCAACAACAACTACAACAATGAGGACAACACAACAAAACTAAAACAATGGGGGAAACAACAACAACATTTTACGTAGACACACACCATACTAACCATGCAAGTACATCACACACATCAAAAATACACATGCATTTTTACCCTAGGTTCACTCTCACCACTTTTTTACACTTTTTCATCTTTAGTTTCCATGCTCCATTATTTTCTCATTCCACACTTTGTCTAGTCCATCGCACGCTTTCTACATCACTCTACATGGATTACGTGTATGCATCTCTATCTACTTTATGTTATTGAGATTTCCACTCACCAACATAAAGTGGGGGAAAATGTAGTCACAAAATCATGCACTTTAGACATTATTTAGTCTCGGTCTCATACTACTATTCATATGGTTTTTGAGTGAAGAAAGTACTAATTAACCCATGTCTTTTGGCCATTTTACTTTGATTTTTGTCGTCACTACCGACCTCCAACACATACTTGCCCATTATTTTTTTCGTTTGGCATCATTTTACCTTTGATTAGGGCATCCATCCCAATACTGGGGCACCCTAGGTGTCATGTCCCATTTGGGGCACCCTGATCCTAACACTTTTCCCACTTTTTGGGCACTTTTGACCATTTGATTTTATCTTTTTTAGTGGTCGACCTTTTCAAGGTTAATTATGAAATTAGAACAAGATAACCATATAAATATAAAGTTATGAGACCATAATGAGGGACCAAACACTAAGCACTACTATCATCACCTAAGGTTGCATCCATCAAAGGCTCCATTTACATCCATCTAGCTCCATCACAAGGAAAAGGTTGGTTCATCTCGCATCACATCGCATAGAGGGAATTTTATTCTATTCCATCCACCATTATATTACATTTTCTACACATAGTTATTGTTCACTACTTTCACAAAGTGTGACTAGCACAAGAACACCTAGGGCATGATTACACACACACACACACACACACACACACACACACATAACTACATTGGTCTGAGATGTAGTGCAACACTTAGTTAGTAAGTCCACCATTATGGAAACTAAGGTTATTCTCGAACCCATCATATGGATCTTTATTATTTTTAGGGTTTGATGCTCGTCTTGGGGTTTTCTGTGTCTCATCTTCATCATCATTTTAGATTTCTAGGAAAGCTAGTGTAACATGACATAAAGGTAGGAAACCATCAAGTGACACTCGAGATAAAGGTTACAAAGCTTTTTTATAGACCAGGGTAACCATTTCTTAGACTAGGCACCCATAGGTTCTTATACTAGGGCACCCACAGCAGATTAGTGCACTTTTCTCTGCGGACTTCATATGCTTCCCATCCTATCCAGGCAGCCCTAATCCACACCATAGCAAATCCTAGATCATGCACTTTTCTGGACTTTAGGGTTTCACATATCTAATTTCAGTTGTTCTTCTATATTTATTTACTATTATTTTTGTTCTCCTAAGCCATTCTATGACACATCCACAGCAAGTAAATTTGAATCAAGAGTTCTTTCTAATTCTGGAAGGATTACACTTTAGGGTTTACATTTCTATTTCTTAGTTGGTTGGGTCACTTTTTATTTATTTTATTTAAATGTAGTAAAACTTAGCCTATTATTTAGAAACAAGGTAGTAAATACATTTCCTAATGAAAACATAAA
Source organism: Taxus wallichiana var. yunnanensis (assembly GCA_018340775.1). Lineage (NCBI taxonomy): Eukaryota > Viridiplantae > Streptophyta > Pinopsida > Cupressales > Taxaceae > Taxus > Taxus wallichiana. The sequence goes on from CM031236.1 coordinate 46,319,861, forward strand.
TGTGTAATTTTATGGAAAAAATGGGATTAACATATTTTTGGATCTTAAAGACTTTTACATGTGATTCTACTCAAAATTTGTCATCAAGGTCTCATGTGAAAATTAAACATAGAGAAATCGCTTAGAACTACCATCAAATTTTGGAACCTCGCTGATGGTATTTTTGTGATTTTTAGATTGGGGAGGAATTTAAAATCTAAATTGAAAGGCTAGATTATTTTATATGTATCACTAAATTAATAATTTATGACCCTTCTATTTGATGTGATACATGTGCGATCACTTATTTTTAAAATCCCTAATAATACATGATTGATTACAAAACACCTTTAAAATGGGTTATATTTTTGGTTGAACTTGCCTCACCATGCCCCTGTGATGGTTGATCATTTCTTACATACCAATATTCTAAAGAGGGATCAAATTACATGTAATTCTCCACTTATGTAAAAGTGTAAAATCATGTGTAATTTAGATGTGACTTTCATATCAAGTTTGACACTGGCACCTTGTGAATTTGAACTCTTTTTATTTCAAAGTTATCTTAGTGGAATTTTATAAGGGTGTTCCTTGAATTTTGAGATGTGTTTGTTAATTGTGTGTAATGATCTCTAATATGTGTGAGGATTACTCAGTGGGTGTTGTAATAGAGTTAATATGTGTGTATGGTATGACCGTAGTATATATATATATATATATATATATATATATATATATATATATATGTAACTCTTCATTAATGTTCCACCATAATTGACCCATAAAACATGTTTAGATCAACCTAATGAATATGACCACATTTAAAAAATAGTTATGGCCTCCCAAGACACCACCAATAGAGTGAGACATTGTCATGAGATGATAGTTCCACAGTTACTAATAATATTTTGATCCGTATGACATTTTTGGTCATTATATGTTCCCAAGTTATTCCTAAAATAGTACATTACGGAAGAGCACTTTGTTAGCTTTATGACACCTATTGAAATGTGTAAAATGACACCATATGCTCAAGTTATCATCGTCAAAGTTTGGGTCAAACCGGTCAACAGTGGAAAATGTAGGTCTACAATACCCTAGCTCATGTCGAGACCCTATTTGTGTATTTCAGATTTGGTTAAGGGAAAAAATTGACTTAGAAATGTTTGGTTTATTTCATCATTCTTAGTTGAGTGTGTAAAAAAGGCGGTTCAATAGTGGAGGCCACCTTTGTAATTTTAGAGGGGGCCCAACCGCCATGCCATGGTAATAGTGTAATTTTCATTATTCGCCTTACACTATAGTTTCTATCACATTATTTTTTTCCCTCGTAAGATGACACGTGGCAGATGAAGAAGGGTCCAAATGGTGGGTCCTCGAGACACTACGTGGCTTGCCACCACAACTCACCAAACTCATTATGAGCTACCAACCAGCCTCAGATCACCAACATTCCACACAACTCGATGTGGTAGTTCAACCAGCTCAGTATAGCCAAGCCGCTCAATGACCAAATGATGAGACCAAACTAAGTCTCATCCATTGCACAAGATAGCATTATTCCATCTCTTATAAAGTGGATTTAGATGTAGTCTTAAGAACTAGATATCTTATTTAAGATTAAATGTAGAATATATTTGATCTATCTTTGAAAATTCCATTGTAATCTAAATGTTTTCATTTCCTAATATTTCTTGTAAGTTGGAGTGGAGTATTGTGTATGAGCAGGTCATTTGATCTCTAAAATATATTACAAGTAAGTGAAATACTCACATAGATAAGAGTGCATGACTCAAAAATATCTCACCACTCATAAATCTAGGAGTGAAGGATTCACATAACATAGAGCACATGACTCATAAGTCATGAGCGTGGGACTCACAAAACTAACACAAAACCTACTATAACTAAACTTTAAAACCTCTAAATGATAATACGAGAGAGGTATTTTTCCTCTTATTTCTAGGAGGAAAAATATCTCTCCATTTTTACATAGCAATAATGGTTTTGAAGATATCAACGTTTGAAGAAGAAGATTTTCAAGCGTAGTACTAGCAGAACCAGCACAAGAATCCCTCTAACTAAATTTCAGAAATCCACATGATAATTTGAGAGAGGTTCTTTTTCCTCTTATTGATAGGAGGAAACACCTCTTTTTTTTACATAGAATTATTTTTTCGAAGATATCATCATTCAAGTAGAAGGTTTTCAAGTGCATGCAACAATCGATTGCAACATTAGATTCTCTCTAGCCAAAGTTCAAGATCTCCAAATGATAATTTGAGAGAGGTTTTATTATTATTATTATTAGGAGGAAAACATCTCTCCATTTTTACAAAGCAGCAATAATTGAGGATATATCTTCAATTTAAGTTTGAAGAATAAGGTTGGAGGAAATTAAATAAGACAAAAAAAAAAAAAGGTTTAGTAAAACTATGATATCTCCTCATTTCTCAAAGCAAAAATAATAATTTCAAGATGTTTTATAAATATTACAAGGATAAAAAAACCCAATTTTTTTAAAAAATATTCTTCCAATTTAATCCACATGAATGATCTGTAAAATCAGTGTATGAGAATATGGCGGACAATTGTCATGTTGAAACACTCAATCATGCAAGAGAAAACATGGAAAACAAAAATAAATAGTTAAGTGCATGTAGAAGTAGTAGTTCAATCTAGAGTTGTAGTGTTTGATTAAATCTCTTCCATATTTGTCTCCTTGTCAAGTGGAAGAAGTAGTTGAATGCAAGTAGTTAAACTTGGAGTTGTAGTGTTTGAATAAATTTCTTCCACATTTATCTCATTATAAAGTGGAAGATGTAGTCAATTCTTTCCCAAGATTATAGGTAGGTAGTTCTATAATCTTGGAGTAGGGATGAGTTATAAATATCTCTCCAAAGCACTCAATGCAGTAGTGGTAGGAGATGAATGATTTTTGTAACATCATTTCTGATTAATAAAATCCACAGTTCAAGTATCTTGGTAGTAGTTTATTTTTATTTTTGCTAACCCAAATCTGAGGGAAGAGCAAGGGCCCACTCTTATCCAAGGAGGAGGAGGATTTTTTTGTTGTTGTTTTAGAATAGAATCATTGTTGTTTTCTTTAGATTGTTCAAATCAACATTGTGTTTTTTTTGTGAAGCTTCACTTTCATTTATTTATTTTCTATTATTTATTTTAGTTTGTTAGATTAGATTTGCTTTTAGTTATTTGTTTCAGTTGTTAGATTATATTTAATTTCAGTTATTGAATTTCCTTTCATGCATTTTCAATTCTAGAGCAAAGAATTGTAAAATCATTATTTCCTTTAGCCCTTTTTTGCGAGATAGCCTTGGACACCGCCCGGTTTTAACATTCTTTGTGATTAAATGGTGAGGACTACAATGACCCTCATCACCAACTCTCCCACTAGCCAACCATTCTCCACATTGCTCAAGTTGAAGTTATCTAGATGTGGCTACAACCATGTAATACTTGGTAGGAGATGCTTATTTAAAGGCTTAAATTATCTCCAAACCAGAGAATGTGGGACTAATTACACACATCCCACTCAACATAGATAGCTCGACACTCAAAACAACTCATCTCGGGAGTAAAATCGGCTAAGTCGCCTAGAATGGTGATCAATTCAAAGTGGACATCTCGGTGAGCTCGCAGTGACACCGGAAATGACGGAAGGATTAGACCCTCAACCACCCCCATACGATTTGGGCAACCCAACCATTACATCGCCAAGCCATGCTAGTTTTATAATAGTGGATATGGGTTATAACCCATATTTCGGGGTGGGGATGCTATATAAAGCCCCCTCCATTCAACATGGTCAAGCTTGGAGTTTTAAAGGGTGAGCCAAGCCTCACTCCAAGTTACACAAGGAGCTCGAGTGCTCGTGAGAACTCATGGAAGAGATGTCAAGAGCTCATGGAGGATTTTTTTGAAGGATTGTTCGAGGAAAGAGTCGGGTTCCCTAAAGGATTTTTTTCCACCTTTTTAATTTTTGGGAAGCGAGATGACATTTTTAGGCTTCGAATTAAATCAGAGAAGTGTTGAGAATTTCGATATGACTCTCTTGAGCCTATTATTTTCCCATTTTGGAGATTTTTACATTATTGGGAGCATTTTACAATTACTTTTGATGGAGAACTAAGGGAAGTTGACCTTGAAAGTAATATAGGAAAGTAAGAGACATTGTTGGACATGGTCCGAGTCTTCTCGAAGGTCCGATAGTGTAATATTTGTAGGTATATTTATTCCATTATAGTATTATAAGTTTTTCAATTGTACTTGCAATATATTTTTAATGGAATAGCCACTTTAGTGAACTTAGAGACTTGGGAACATTTCTCAACTTTGTTATCAATCATTTTTTCATTGTGCTATTATTACTTGCATGTTAGTTTATTGGTGATTTGTGGGATATTTTTCTAGTCATTTTTCTGTCACTTTTTAAAGATCCAATTTTAAACTATTTGATTTTTTGGTCTATTATATTTTATGGATCAATTTTTGGTATCGAGCTAGTAGAATATGGGATTAGTTTCTATTTTAAAATCTTAATATCATATTTTGATTGGTTTTAATTCATTTTGTATAAAAAGTGAGGGCTTTTTGATATTCCATTTGCAGTATGTAGTTGGAACGACATATTGTTTGCATAAAAAGGGAACCACGTAATGAGAGGGATAGATATATCTCTCTTGATCTCGCTTGTAGGGTGATGTATATGGAAATGGAATTCGCCTCAGCTTAGCATTGGTCACGGTGATTTGGTGAATAAACCATATTTTGGAGCTTTCTTTTTTTGTTTGATATGTGTATCTATTTTACACCGATGTCCTTTGATTAGGAGCAAGTGAAAAGACCATTCCATTTTAAGATATGGAGATGGCATTTGGACATTTTTCAGGATTGGACATTGTTTTTGCACTTGATTCATTTGGGTATTAATTGGTTATCAGTTGATTTTAGATTCACAACTATTCTTAAGCATTGTAGGATGCATTCTTAAAGTTGTTTAAAATTCAATGATTCGTTAACCTTTGCTCACATGGTGCATAGTTCTCAGTTTCAAAATGAAGGTAAATTAATCCAACATTTCTTGTCTATGAGAAATGGCTATTTTTACATAGTTGTGGTTTTCATATCCATGTTTGGATAACCTTTGTGTGGCCTATTGGAAAGATATGCCTTGTTTTGGAACTATTTCAAAACTATTGGAAAACATGGGGTTTCATCATTTCCTTTTCAAACAAGAGGATATTAGGTGGCATAGCCTTATATTAGTTTCATGGATTCAAGATAACTCTCGGTCTGTATAGGAATTTTTGTAGGCTAATTTTTGAATCATTTACATGATATTTTTGTAGTGATATTTTTTTATGATTTATAGTTTCTTGGGGGTAAAGTGGACACCAACTATTGCTATAATTTGTTATTCTATCTCATACTAATCATAGAAAACACTTTTCGCTATCACCGGATCAATGGAAACTTTCCATGTTTAAAATGTATTTGTTTATTTCATATTGATCGATTTTAGTATGTTGGAAAAATAATTTTTCAAGAGGAAAATTGTGAGATTTCGCCAACGTGTCCTGGGACTAGGTCCCTCCGCTTGAATGGGGAAGATCCATTTATTGAAAGTAAGGAAATGAAAACAATCTAAACTAATTTTTGGGGTGGCCTAAAGATAGAGGATCACATAGGAATACTTCCCTAAACTTATTGCAATTTCTCAGTATGGAATACAAGGGAGTAAAATTGCTTAGTGAGAGATATATGGGAGGGAAATAAGAGGGGATTTTAATCAAAAATAGCATAGCTGAGTTCATTTCATTAAATCAAAACATTTCACTTGCATCACTAAGAATAAACCATCCACAAAGAAAGAGGAACAATCAACAAGAAAACAAAATTTTATTGCATCGTGTTACACAATTTACAATGTTCATGGAGTACAATTCTGAGATGGAGATAGTATGAAAAAATACAAGAGAATAGAGGAATTGAATGCCCTTATTCCTATAAATACAATGAGAAGGTCATCTCCTTTTAAATATTTACAATCCATCTCTTCACCTACTCCCACATGACTTTTCATATTCCCATTACAAGAGACTTTTCAAAATTCCATTAGGAAATACAAAATCAGTCCCCTTTTATAATTGTAAAAGGTACTTTTACATTGCAAAAAATATTACAGAGTGATTTTAATAAATAATAAAAAAGAAGAGTGAGAATATGAGGAAGAGAATGGAGAAGGATGAATTAGTTTCACTACTTGATGAAGATGCACTATGATGAATATTCCCCCTCCGATGCCTCATGTGGAAACTCAATTGGCTTAAAGTCAAGTCCTTTCACCTCAATGACAAAGAAAACAATTATCGGTGTGACCTTATCCAATCGAGGAATGTTCACATACTCCAATGTGTTGATCCAAGCCTCTTGAATATGGCTTAGATTCTTGCACCCAAAGTGAGCCAATCACTGTTGTGCTCTTGAGTAATGTTTGAAATATAAACATGTATTTCTATGAGTGACTCAAGGTTTCTTTTTGAAAGAGAAAGAATATCATGCCTCTTTCTCGAACCATTTCTTGAAAAGGAATCATAGGTTCTCCCAAGGATGTGTTTTCATTGATATGAGGGGCTCCAAGAATTCCCATTTTTTATATCTTCAAGAATTCCTTCAAAGCACTATTCTCACATTCCTAGAGATTTTTCAATTCGTATTTCAATGCATCACACCTTGCAACCATGATGCGGAACTGAATAGGGACAAGTTCTCACTGGGTCCATGAACACATTTTTCTTATCAAGAATGAGGTGTCAAGAATCCACATTGCATAGGTCGCTGGGAAAACACTATCCCATATCATCTTTTCTATTTCCATTTCCATCTTGGTGCCTTTTATTATTCATATGGTGCCCGAGACAAAGTGGATTACAAAGAGGACCTCAAGAAAAAGCACATTCCCTTTTTCAATTATTTTCCCCCCACTTGTCATTTTCTCTCCCCCATCATTGTGAATCCTCGGGCTTGCTTAAGGGATTTTGGGTCAAAGTTTATGATGAGTGAGAACACCTCAACTAGAGGAAAGTGTGATGAGCTTGGCTATGGGATAATAATGGTTGCACATATGAATACAAGGTCCTCACATTTTCCTCCAATTGATATATGGTTGTTTTGTATTCCTCATTCCACTCCCAATATCTCGTGTTGAATAATCCTTGAAAATATGAGTGTCATCCTCATGTTTGGACCTTCCAAGTGAGACTATGGTCATCTCATAATCACCGGGATTCATTTCTTCTAAATGTTTGTTCACCTTGGGTCTTGCAACTTCTATAAACCTGAGCTCTAGAAGCCTTAGTGTAAAATTGTGAAGTAGTCTATGGCTTCCTTGAATTCTTATATTTTATGTACTTTGAGATGGCTCCAAAGTTTGGTGTTATAACTTGTTGCACCGTTCTTAATTCTCTATCGATAAAAACACAGACCCATGAGAATGGATCCAATGGTGTGGAAAAGATGTTAAAAAGATCAGTGTTCTTGTTGTGGAACCAATGATTTCTCATTATGAGCTTATTATCCTACCCCGGATGAGACACTTGTCTCTACTTGATCCATGAGAGATTAGGAGGGTTCAATCTCTCCTCATTCAAACTCCTCAATTTTTTTCCTTTTCAACGTGTTCCTCCTGACCTTATTTTTTTAGACTCCACGAGAGGTGAAGTTTCCACCACCTTCCTCTTGTAGGTATTATTTGAATGATATGAATCAAAATATCTCTCGGGTGAAATGTAGCAATGGAATTATCAATATTTGTGGCATTTGTTGCACTCTTTCATGAGAAGACACCAAGTGAGATGGGGAATGATATTCATTTCTTCCTTGATATTTTACACTTGAGATGCACTTGAGAGAGTTTCCTCACGAGCTCTACTAAGATGATTTTCTTACTAGGCTACTTAGGCAACCTGAATTGAGTAAGATCAAATCCACTCACTCGATGTAGGTGAAGATGTGAAACTATGTGAAGTGAAGCATTACGGTGACTAGAAAACTTGACCTTAAGAGCATGTCACGAGTTTGTGTTCAAAGTAAGGAGGTGAGAAAACAAGGGGTTGTAATTTTTTCACCTATTTAAATTTTTAACCAGGTGAAAAGGTTCAATTAGGATCTCAAGGTGCGTCATGGGTTAGGTTTTCATGAGGAGTGGATGTTTGGAAGGGTGAGTGGACAACATTAACCTAACATGCAACTTATGAGTTTAAGTGATGCAAACACTTCATCCTCCTTGTGGTCACACTTTTTTACACCCATTAAAATATTTAACTAGGTTAAAAATTTCATTCAGGCCTCCCAAATGGGACATGGGGGTGTTGGAATATGGAAGAGGGTTCAAAATTGCATGAGAGTTGTTAACACTTAAGATTACACTTTAAGTGACAATACTTCATTTCATTTATCCTCACCATGATTTCACACTTCTTTGAACCCCATGAACGTTTTTACCAAGTGAAAAGGTCAAAAAATTGAATCGAAGGTTCAAAAGAGTGACTTGAACACTTATAGTAATCATGCCTTCACCAACAATTGTCAAAATAGACCCTAGAGAGTGAGTCTTTGCCCCTGGAGCTTCCCTGAGAGTTTCAATGGAAATTTTTTATATTATTTTTACTTTAAAATACCAAAGGAAACCAATGGTACTACTTTAAATAGCCAATTATTCCTGCAATTTAGAATTTTCCCACTTTTTATTCTACTCACGAGTGGTTCCCGGAAGGTCAAACTGCCACCGGAGAGAAACTTGCATTTTTATAACTTATCACATAGGAATGTATAGGGTTTAATTAAATTCACTTTTATTTTTTAATCAGGTCCCAAATCCCTTTGGAACTCCCATAATGCTCATTTGAATCTCCACCAGGATCGAAGATCTTCACTTGCACTATCGGGCCAATATCTCAAAATCATGACAACAAAATCTCCCAAAAAAATTTTTGTGCAAAGTGAATTATAAATTTTATATTTCCGATGAGTATTTTTTGGTTTAAAAATTATCGAGGATCCTAAACCATCCCAAAAATTTGACTAGCTTTTTCACTTCTTTCATTTCCCTGCACCGTGCTATAAGTAACTCCGGTGTTGCATGGCTTGTTCATAAACGTATCTCACCTTGCATAACTTCCCTTAACCGACTCCAATAATATCATATCTTAGTCACACTCTACTCGGATGCATTATATCTTCTTTATTCATCTCTAGAGGATGTTCATTAGGTGCCAAAGTCTGAAAATAGGCCTTTTTAGGCCTTTTGGGAGTAGTTCCTTCAAAGTGGATTACAATGAACCCATGAATTTCTTCCCACAAACTTACATGCACATGAAACACACTTTAAAAATTATATTTATCACATCCCTCTCATCCATGATGGGGTTTACATAGTCATCAATAGTCGAGGGTAGGTTTACATTACCCAATTCAAGGATTTTTAGTGTGGGCTTAGTTGTCATGGAAAAAAAAATCAATTTTTCATGCTAGACATTTAGCATGAAAACAACTAGATCTATCTTGGGGACTTGTTTTGGTTTGAACAAAGTGAGGACAGAGCAAGTATGAACCAAGAATCTCAAGACACTAAGAGGACTAATGCCTTATCCATTGGGCTATAAGAGTCATTGCATAACAATGATGGATATAAAAAAACCTCATTTATTGAACACAACACATGAAAAAAACAAACACGCAAAAGAAAACAAAGGGAAACACACAAACCTATATTCACCTATGGTACATGCAGGGGACAACCCACTTTCACTGTTTGTATAGTTTTAGATATTTCCCACTGTGAGGCAATTCCAAGTGAGTGTTATCCAAATAAGATAGTTGGAAATTATTCTCTCCACATGTGTCCCATATCTAAAATGGGCCAAGCCACAATGAATCAAAATTTCATGGCTTCCTTTTGGTTCTCTCCTCTTATCCCATAGTAGGACAAGATCACCAATCTAAAAATCTCTCTTCTTTGCCTTCTTATCAAATATTTTCTTTACTTTCAATTGATGGTATTTTATCCAATCAACCACCAACACCCTATCTTCACATAGATTCTCTAAATACAAAATTATTTTGTCAAGTGAGTCTTGGAACTCACCATCTTCCACTACTTTGATTAGTTGCAATGATAGTAACTCTATAATTGATTAGAACTTTTACATTTATCCCATATAGGAGTTGGAATAGAGACATACCAATAGCCTTTTTGGAGTGATCTGATCAGCCCATAGTGCATCATATAGCTTATTGTGCCAATTTTCTATGATTCTAATCTATGAAATTTTGTGCAATTATCACAAAGATTTATGTTACTAGATTTTGCTTTACCATTCTCCTTAAGGTAATAGTCAGATGCATGGGCTAAGGATATTATGTATCCATAGCAAAACTCAGTTAATTCATAGAAGATAAATATGTGGCATTATCAAAAATATCTTTTTGGAATGCCAAAATGGATAATAATATTCTCCTTGATGAAGTTACATACCATCTCCAAATTGGCTTGCTTGACTGGTATGGCCTCTACCCACTTAGTGAAGTAATCTATTGCTGTGAGCACGAAGGTATGACCTACACTAGAATGAGGATTAAGAGCACCAATGAAGTCTAGACCCTATTGTTGGAAAGGTATCTTCAATCACCACTGGTCTGAGTGGGAGTGCAACGAGTTGTGTTCTTCCCACAAACTATTGACAAGGCTCACACTTATATACCCATTATTGAGTATATGGAAAGAGAGTAGGCTAGTAGTATCTCCCTTGAAGGATCTTGTGTGCAAATACCATGACCAAGAAATTTCCACCACATGCTTGATCATGATATGCTTTTAGCAATTTTTCATGTTTCTTTTTTGTTGACACACCTTAGGAAGCATCCATCAAGGGATCTTTTGTAAAACACATGGTTCCAAATCACATACCTTTTAGCTTTAAGCTTTGAGGGTTCTTCTTTTCTTATAATCCATATGTTTTAGAAAATCACCATAAGTGAGGAAGTAAGAAATATCATTGTACCACTCATTGGTAGTATTCACAAAGAGTACTTGGGGAAAGTCTTTACTTATGCATTTCCATAGCATTGACACTCTTTATCTTCATTTGATTCATGAGAGACTCATCTTCATACATCAACCTGCATAATCCATTACCTCTAACCAAATTAGACGGCCTTATCTCAAGGTCATACTCTTGAATTTTCAATACCTAGTTACCTCTTTTTTCTAAGGTCTTGTTGAGTCAAGATAAATTTATAGATGATCCTAGAACCATCACAATGGTGTGAGAGTTTTAGGATGTAGAATCTGAAATTATTGACCACCTTAACCACAACATAAAGCATGTTTTTCCATGGTAGAGTATTTGATCTCATGATTCTTTGATGGGAGATCATGAAGGCAATAGGGACTTGATCCATTCTTCATTTTTGAACCAAAAAATGAAAGGGTTTGCTTGGATGAATAACAATACACAATGAAATCTTTATTGAAATCGGGACATACCAAGGTTAGAGATTTTCTTATGGCATGTTTGATATTCTAAAATATTATTTTCCTTCCTTATTCCACTTGAATCTATCTTAGGGCTTCATCATTTTTGTAATATGTTTGGTTAACTTAGAAAATTTGGGATAAAGCAAAGTGGTAGAGGAAGTTGACCTTACTAAAGAAGGAATGAACTCCCTTTTTATTTATGGGAAAGGAGAGTTTTCTGAATGTCTTGCACTCTTTCTAGATCAATCTTTGTTCCTTATTTATTCACAATATTTCGAGGAGTTTTCCTTCAGTCACTCCAAATATTTACTTCTTTGGATTCAATGATATGCCATGTTCTCGACACCTAGCAATTTGTTTGAATTGTATCAAATGATCTCTCTTCTTCTTAGAGAATAATTTTAGATCATCAAGATAAATGACAATACATTTGTTCTTCAAATCCTTAAAATATAAGTCCATTTCTCTTTTGAAAATTGGCCCTAGCATTGATGAGACCAAATGGCATCAACTGTAGGTGAAGGTTCCCCATGGAGTTGTAAAAGTAATCTTATATTGATATTCTTGGGTAACTTCAATTTGATTATAGATGGAGAATCCATCCAGCATAGAAAGCATTTCTGAATTGGTGATTACTTGTAATATTTGATCCCATATTGGGAGTGGATAATTATCCTTTAGAGAAGCTTGGTTCAAATTCCAGAAGTCTACACAAATCCTTATTTCTCCATTTTCTTCTAGACAAGGACAATGTTTTCCACCCATGTGGAGTGGTGGATTGGGAAAATGATCCTTGTATTTAGCATTTTCAAAACTTCCTCTCGATTGTTTCAGAAATCTTTGGATTATATTGTCTTTTTTTTTCTTAATTGTTTTTCTTTTGGTTTGAGAGGTATTGAGTTTTGCATCTCTTTTGGTCTAAAATATTTCATCTCATCATAATAATATGCCAATACATCTGAATAATTTTTCAATAATGAAACAAAGTTTCTCTTTTCCTCTTGGTGAGAAACATTTTCCTATATTCAAAAATTGAGGTTGCTTCTCTATCCCAATGTTTACTTTCTCAAAATCGTAATACTCTAGGAGATTCCTTATTTTTATCTTTCACAAATCTATCATGCCTATCAAACAATTCTTCAATTGATGATACTAGGCCCTTAGGAATCTTATTACCTTTTAGCACATGAGCACTCCATTAGAATCAACCTCTTTAGCTTCACCTTTGTCTTCCTTTGAATTTTGGCTCATGGGGTGAAGAAGTACTTCCTTAAATGAAAATTTTTTAAATTATCTTGTTGCTCGAGGAAAGATAGGATATGTTTATCATCATTGAATACTTTCAATGGTTGGCATTATCGGGCACACTTGGCCTATAAATCATCTCAATAGAATATTTCTCTTTGTCAAAGGAAGGGTGTGGTATTAATAGAAGATGACACAACAAGAGAATCATATTTTTCATTTTTTTCACGGGAACAATTTTGTATAGATAAATCATCAAAATATTCAATGCAATCCCACACTTTGTTCCTATAATTTTTGAGCCATGGATTCTTCACTTGGTATTGATTCCATACTTATTTCACAATTACCTTTGCATATTTTAAGCATTTCAATTGCTTAATTCCCATGGAATCAACTTATGTCCACATCCTAAGAGAAGGATTCATACTCTATAGTATTATAGGTATTTTCAAATTGGAGCTTAAAAGTAAAAGGAAACAACTCACCTGATGGGGAAATCAAAACCACACCAACTTTGGAGCCTATACTATAATGGCTTCCATTGAACTCCATAGTCCATATCTTATCTTTATCTTCTTTTGAGATAAGATGAACATCATCATCTCTTCAGAATTCATAAAGTAGTTCCCATGTCCACTATCTTGATAAATAATATTAGCTCTAGGATCTTTTGATTTTTGCACTATATACTTCATTTTTCTCATTGGTAACAACTTTTTCATTTGGCCCTTGACTGGAATATTTTCAAGGACCAATCCATCTAAATTTTTCCTCCCAAATATCTATAGAATCTTATACTCAATAACATCCCATATGAGGCCATAATGTCTGCCACTAAGATAGTCAATAAGACTTTATTTTTAGGAAAATCAGCTAGAGAAACTTGGGCATCTTTTATTCTTCCCACAAGTGGGACTTCTTTAGTCTCCATAGAATAACACTAACCTTTATCCCATGTTAGGGTGAGACCAAGGGAATTAACTACTTTGATTGGCATAACATTATCAGAAGCACCTAAGTCTATGATATAATTGTTTAATTGGTAGCCTCCAACAAGAAGAGAAAGGTAGAATGGTTCAATATTTTCAGTCTTGGATGCACTTAATGCTAGCATGTTTTGAGATGATGGGGAAGGAGGGTTTGTAATAACCCTTTGGAAGAGGGTGTGACAACATTGGGATTTGGGTTACTACCTTTGATAAACCGAGACTAGTTTATCAAACTATTTTGGATGGGTTTGCAAATATTCAAACTCAGAAATTTGGACCTTAGACCATTTGACATGGTCTATGATATCAAAAGAGGAGGAAGTAGATGTCTTTGAGGTAGTGGAACTATTTGAGAGTGAATGAGACACTACTTTGAGAGTGGGGACTACTTTGGAAACATAGGTAGGTTTGAAAGCTATTGTGGGCTTATTGGGTACCTCAGAAGTTTTGCTAGAAACATTCACTATTTTAGAAGTAGCATTAGAAGGCTTAGAAGAAGATGCTTTAACAAAGGTAGACTTAGGAGACTTACTTTTTCAGCTGAGGTTTTCTTGGCTGCCATGAGATCTAGATTTTATTTAGTAGATTCCATAGAAGGCATAAGTGCATCTCCTATGTTGATTATTTTTTTGTTCGATGAAGTCATCCCTTCTTCCTTTGGAAGAGAAGACATCCTTTTCTTATTTGGGATTGAGAATAGGTGAACACCGCATAAGAGAAACTTGGTGCATCATCCTCTTCACTTTCATCTCTAGATGAGTACTTGAAGTACCTAATCTCAACATCATCAAATTATTCAATTTTAATCCCATTCTCTTCTTCTTCATCATCATCTTGTTCAACAATCTCATCTTCATCATCACCTTGTGTATGCAAGTGCATTGACATGGGATCCTCTAGACAAATTCTTGAGGGAGGTGATAAAATTCTTCTTTTATTATTAAAATTACTCTTCCTTGGAGCATCTCTCAAAGTACTTTGTGCAAGTTGTTTTTAGTACAATCACATCATTTTCCAATTTTTAATCAGGGGGTCCATGGAGGTAGAATTGGAACTTTGACCCTTTTGTTTTCCACTTGGATTTTTACTTTTCTAGAAAAATCAAATCATCCTCTACTTCAACAACATATTCCGATCTTCTCTAAGATTCCTAGGAAAAGATCTTCGGAGGATGAATCCTACCTCAGAAATTAAGCATTGATGAAGAATATTTTCACGTTATCATCGTGAGAGGAAAAGATTCAAAGGGTATCCTCTTGAGCAACCTATTATAATGAGCTAAATTCCCTCATAGTCTCATTGGGATCCTTTTTCATTTAAACCGAACTAGGAGGTCTTGAAAATATTTAGTAGATTTAAACCTTTCTTTAAAGCTATTTTTATGTCATTCTAGTTAGTGATGGATCTAGATGGTAGGAGATAGAACCACTCCACTTCCTTTTCTTATAGAGATTCTACAAACAACCTCACTGACACATCCTTGTGTTCTACTCCTAATACACCACATGTTGTGATGAATGTTGCTACATGTTCTTCCGGGAGTTGTGTGTCATCACCTATGAATTTAGGAAAACTCTTATGAGATCCCTTTGGTAATTCATGGATTAGTGCAGTGAGGGCAAGAAGACCTATGTTTTTTTCCCATGGTAGAGGCATCTCTCTCTTTCTTCCGCCATTATCAATTATGATTCTTCTTATGCTTTTTATTCAAGACTTCTTTTGCTTATGCAAAGTCAACTTTAAGATCTGGAAATTCTATATCCAATGGATTTAGAGAAATTGGAGAAACCAAAGATGAAACTAGAGGAGTGTGATTGGGATTTTCAACACCACTTGAGTTCTATTGATGAAAGAAGACATGGGAGGATAGGGGTGATGAGACTTTCTGATTTTCAAATATGAATGGTAATGAATAAATTCACTCTATTATGCAAAATATATCCTCTCTCTCGGGTTTGATGTAATATCTTCTTGTGTATGAAAAAATTTTAAGTTTAGGTATTAAGACTAGGGGAGGACCAGGAATAACCATGAGTGGAAGGCATAAGGCTCAATGGATTTTCAGATTTTAGATTTTTATTTTTGGATTTTTAAATATATAATTTTTTTCTATTTTTGGAATATATATTTTTATGGATTTTTGTGTTATTTAATGTGGTGCGAGAGACAAAAAAATTTTCCCATGGTGGGGTCCAAAACTATTGGCAAAATAATTTTTCGTGAGGACAAATTGTGAGATTTCACCAACACTCTAAGACTAGGTCCCTCTGCTTGAATGGGGCAGCTCCATTTATTGAAAGCAAGGAAATGAAAACAATCTAAACTAATTTTGGGGTGGTCCTAAAGACCGGGGATCACATAGGAATACTTCCCTAAACTGTGGAAATTTCTTGTATGGAATACAAGGGAGGAAAATTTCTTAGTGATAGAGATAGAAGAGAGGGAAATAGGAGGGGATTTTAATCAAAAAATAGCATAGTTGAGTTCATTGCATTAAAATAAGAACATTTCACTTGCATCAATGAGAAGAAACCATTCACAAAGAAAGAGGAACAATCAACAAGAAACACAAAGTTTTATTGCATCATGTTGCACAATTTACAATGCTCATGGAGTACAAGTTGAGATGGAGATAGAATGACAAAGAATAAAAGAGAATAGAGGAATTGAAGGCACTTGTTTCTAGAAATACAATGAGAGCTAGTAAACAAGAATTAACCATCCCTTTATAATGAGGAGGTCATCTCCTTTTATAGATTTACAATCCATCTCTTCATCTACCCCCACATGACTTTTCATATTCCCATTACAAGTGAATTTTCAAATTCCATTAGGAAAGACAAAAATAAGTCCCCTTTTTATAATTGCAAAAGGACTTTTACATTGCACAAATATTACATAGTCACTTTAATGAATAAGACAAAAATTCATTATTACACACAATGAATAATTAGAAGAAAGGGAGTAGAAGAAGAGTGAGAATAGAAGAAGGAGAAAGAGAATGGAGAAGGATGAAGTAGCTCAGCCACTTGATGAAGACCACTCCTATGATGAATATTCCACCTTTGATGCCTCTTGTGGAAATTAAATTGGCTTGAACTCAAGTCCTTTCACCTCTCTAAAAAAATGAACAATTATCGGTGTGATCTTCTCTGACTGAGGAATGTTCACATACTCCAATGTGTTGATCCAAGCCTCTGGAATGTGGCTTATCTTCTTGCACTTAGTGAACCAAATTTTTTATGATCAAGAAATGTTTGAAATAGAACCATGGATTGTTGTGAGTGACTCCATAGGTGTCTTCATTGAAAGAAAGGATCTCCTACCTCTTTCCAAACCATTTCTTGAAAAGGAGTCACAGAGCTCTCCAAGGATGTGTTTTCATTGATATGAGGGGCAGATCTTCTACACATTTTCTTAGATCTTCAATAATTCCTTAAGAATTGTTCTTGAATTCTCAAGAGCTCTATAAAATCATCTTTCAATGCATCACACCTTACAGCCATGGTGTGGAACCAAATAGGGACAAGTTCTTAGTTGGGTCCATGAACACATTTTTTCTTATCAAGAATGAGGTGTCAAGAATCCCCATTTAGAGGTCAATGGGAGAACACTATCCCATATCATATTTTATTTTTCCATTTCCACCTTGGTGCCTTTGATTCTTGAGATGGTGCCTAAGACAAAGTAGAAAATAGAGAGAGGACCTCGGAAAAAGCACATTCCCTTTTTCAATGATTTTCCCCACCCACTTGTCATTTTCTCCCCTACATTGTGAATCCTTGGGATTTCTTGAGGGCTTGTGGGTCAAAGTTGTTGATGGGTGAGACCACCTCAACTAGAGGAAATGATGATGAGCATTAGCTCAAGAATGACTACACATATGAAGACAAGGTCCTCACATGTTCCTCCAATTGATCTATGGTTCTTTGTATTCTTCATTCTACTCCAATATCTGATTCAAATACTCTTGAAAAGATGAGTGTCACCCTCGTGTGTAGCTTGAGCCAAGTGAGACTCTAGTCATCTCATAATCATTTGGAGTCATTTATTCAAAGGTTTGTTCACCTTGGGTCTTGAAACTTCTACAAATTGAGCTCTGGAAGCCTTAGTGTAGAATCTTGAAGTATTTTGTTCTTTCCTTGACTTCTTGGATTTCATGTACTTTGAGATGGCCTTGAATTTTGGTGCTACAACTTGTTGCACCATTCTTGATTCTTACCAAGAAAGTCATGGACCCATGGGAATGGATCTAATGGTGTGGACAAGATGTTATGAATCTTATGTTGCATTTGTGGGACCAATGATTTCTCATTGTGAGCTGATTCAACTACCTTAGATGAGACACTTGGCTCTACTTGATGCATGGGAGATTGAGAAGGGTCAATCTCTCCTTGTTCCAACTCTTCAATTTTTTTTTCCTTTTCAACTTGTTCCTCCTCTTCAACCTTTTCATACTTTGAATTTTATCTTTCATGAGAGGTGAAACTTGATGGTGAAGATTTCCACCACCTTCCTCTTGTAGGTCTTCTCTAATGAGATGAACCGGCAGCTCTCTCGAGCTCCTTGAGAGATGATGAGTGTGATATTTTCTAGGTAGAGTTGAAGTTGTGCCTTCTTCCCTATTAGAAATATTTATTTCTTTGAACCACTCTTTCGATCTTTGAATCACCACTTTGGTACACTCCTTGATATCTCCATCTTCATGAACACTCCATGAGGGAGGAGGAAGGGGGATGATTTCACTACCTAGTACTTATGGATCAAACAAATTGAAACCATCTTCTTGAACTCCTCTAGTGAACCAATCAAACTCAAATGCTTCCATCTCTTCCATAGTCATCCTCATGTAGTCTCTTTCCCTAACTTCAAGATCATCCACACAATTTATCCCAATAGTCTTCTAATTATGGGAATGTGATGCAATCTAAGAATATTGAAAGAATCAAGGTCTTTCCTTATGTCAAATTTGGGCCTAGGAACATATGTAAATAGGTGAAATTCATCCAGGAGGTCTTGATGTTTGTGGCATCTACTACACTCTTGCATAAGAAGAAAATGAGTGAGATGGGGAATGAGATTCCTTTCTTCCTTGAAATTTTACACTTGAGATGCACCTAAGAGATTTTCTTCATACGTAGCTCTACCAAGATGATTTTCTCACTAGGGTACTTAGGAAACCTAAATGGAGAAAGATCAAATCCACTCACCCTGATGTAGGTGAAGGTGTGAAATATGTGTGAAGTGAAACCCATACTTCTCAATCAACTCAGCTTCTGAGGAGAGATTATTATTTTAGATTTCCTTCGAGGAGTCGGATGATGAACATGGTGAATGCATCATTCACCCATGTGAAATGGAAATTACTTTCCTTGAAGGTGATGTTTGTACTTCTCAAAGGTAGGATATCTCTAAGGAACATTTTGAGAAAAAAAATCCTTTGTATGGTCTAGTGTATGTGAGGGCATACACCAGATAGGAGGTCATTGTGAATCTCTTGTGGTGAAAAGTTACATCGATGTTGATGGAGATTGTCACTAATGATCTGGCCCCAATCTATCATTTGATTTCCCTCCATGATTATGAGCATGAACTGGGCCATCCATTCCTAGAATTCCTTGGTGTGTTCTTCTCCCATTACCCTACTCATTAAAACAATGACATCTGAGTAGGCTTCATGAAACTCACTCCTTGACAATGATTTTGGAAGCCTTGATGGTTTTCTCCCAAGTTTTTGTTTCCAGAGCCAACCACAATCCCTTGTAAATAGGAGTTTGTCTTGAGCCATTGTTGAGTTGAAAACTATTTTTGATTATCACCATGTTGCTCTAAGTTGGAATTTGCAGACAACTTGAGATTCCCTTGGAGTCAGGACCACAGCAATGAGTTGTCATCCACAGTGATTGTTGGGAGGCAGGGTCATAGTGTTTAGCACAAGCCAAGACCAATTCAGTGCTTTGGATTGAGAGTGGATGACCTCCTGCTCTGAAAATTCCACTAGAAACAATATTTTCTTCCACATTTTCTCTTACTTTTTAAATATCTAATTTCTCATTTTTCAAATCTAGGTGCAACATCATTGTCTCCTACAAGTGATATACTCAATAGACAAAGTGGAAATGGGATCATATCTAGTGTATTTGATCTTCATGGTTTCTAGAATAGTGATGGAATGATGATATGAGGGTGTGTGAAAAATTTGGATGTGATCTAAATACTTACTATTTTTAGTAAGTGATACCTCACCTTGACTTGCTAAATTTAGCCAATTTTTCCCAATTTCCCAATTTCTAGTTTTGGAGTCTTGAACTTGAGGTTTGCATAAAGGGTTTCATATGTTTACTTATTTGGTATCATAATTTCTATTTTTAGTAAGGAACAAAGGCCAACTTACTAAAAATATAAGTAGGTCTTCCAATTTTCAAATTGAAGTGAAAATCATCTTGTTGGATTAGGAATTTCACTGTGATTTCTTGCTCCAATTTTCGGGTGATTTTCTCCTACGGATCTCTCATAATCTGAAGAGGAAACTTTTTGGGTAGAGATGAACAAGTGAGTGTGTGGTCATTTTTTCATGTACCCTTAGTACAAATTTATAATCCCATGCATCATCCTATCACCGATGGGTGCTAGGAACTCACCCGAGGCACGCGCAGCATCGAGCCCCTCCTTTCTATGAGAATTGTGAGAAGATATTGCCATTGTTAAAGGATTCATTATAGAAAAGTAGGTATTCATGTAAAATCACAACATCAACTACCATATACTTATACCCATGCATGAAAATGAGAGAAACAACACAACATGGATTATGAAGAATAGATTTGATTCATAGTATGAAGAAATGACACTAGGGTTTACACCCATGATCAAGATATTTAGAACACACACACACACATTACATTCAAAATACCATGTCAGGTTGAACACATTGAATGTTAGGGATCGCCCATACAGTATAAGTTAAAATAGATATCTAACTCATATATCAGAGTCCTAGCTATGCCCCCTTATTACATAAATTTTATAGACCCATCCCTTATACATCATGACCTTCTTGAAACTTCCTAATGCAAACCTCCCCTAGGGAATGCCCTAATACTTTTACAAATTTTCCTTCCTCATGATATATATCTTCATCCCCTTTCTTCTACCCGAGTATATCTTCTTATAAGTCTAATACCCACCACCATGCCTTCCTTCAGAGTAGGTTACATGCCAAGTGTCCATGTGGTGCTTCAATGGTGCATTATCCCCTTACAAACCTTACACTCTCTCGCAATGATGTCTTCTAAGAATATTCCATATGATGACCTCTTCTTATCAGAATATCTCCATATGTGAATATGGCTAATCCTTAGATCCTATTATTCTTGATGCCCTAGTCTCTCTAAGCCCTTCTTAGACATATTTTTCCTACATGATTCTCCCCCGCACGCCCTTCTTCTTATTGCTATGTGTGGACCTTTCCACTCAACATGCCCTAGTCACCCCATACTAACATTTCATCCTCAAGTGCCGTATAATTTGAATAGAATTTGAATATGGCTAAGTCCTTTGAAGTGTGGAGAGTTTGAATTGGGAAGATGAAAGGTCATGACCATTTCTTTTCCAGCCATGGGAAGATGAAAGGTCATGATAAGTTTTTTTCAGCCGTGGGAAGATGAAAGGTCATGACTTTCAAACTTCTATGGGTAACTTTCAAACTTCTAGGGTTGGCTTTTGGACTTCTTAAAGGATTGTAATCCTATAAATAGAGGTGTTAGGGTATCTTGAAGATATCTTGTGTGTTCAAGAGGTCTTGAGTCTTAGTGATCAAGAGGTGATCAAGAGTGATCAAGGTTAAGCAATTGGGTGTCAATTGTGGTTTAGATGTGGTTTAGCATCTTTGGAATTTTGTTGTGAGTTCATAACTGAGAGAAGACTGTGAGAGTTGTTTTACTCTTGTTGATAATAAAATATGAGCAAGTTCTTGGTGGACGTAGCCCACATTGGGTGAACCATGTTAAATCTTGTCTTGTCTTCTTTTTGTGCATTATTTATTTATGTTGTTATATTTTGCATGTATACTTCTGCTATATAGTTTCCTACTGCTGTGATTTGAGGAATTGTTTCCACATATTTGTTCTCTAATTCCTAACAACTGGTATCAGAGCTTTGGTGGTTTTTTTGAAGTGGTAAATCACAGGGAAAGTTTAGCTTGAGTGGGAGCTATGGTGGATGAGGGAAGATCAAGGGTTGAGAAGTTCAATGGGTAGAACTTTGGTTTGTGGAAGATGCAAATGGAGGATTACTTATATCAAAAGGACCTCCATGTTCCTTTGGATGGAAAAGAAAAGAAACCTACAACCATGTCGGATGAGGATTGGGAGTTCTTTGGATAGAAAGGCACTCGGGAAATTTGGTTATGCCTTGCATCTTTGGTTGCTTTCAACATATCACAGGAGAAGACCACGGAAGGTCTCATGAGTGCGTTGGGGAAGTTATATGAAAAACCCTCTGCCTCTAATAAAATATTTTTGATGAAAAAGTTATTTAATATGAAGATGTCTGAGAATGGTTCTATTGTTGTTCATTTGAATGAATTTAATATGGTTGTGAGTATGTTAAACTCGGTAAAAATTGACTTTGATGATGAGGTCAGGGATTTGTTGATTTTGTGCTCCTTACCAGATAGTTGGGACAACTTGGTTATGGTTGTAAGTAATTCAAGTCTAATAATTCAAAGCTGAAGTTTGAGGATGTAATAGGTGTGATCCTAAGTGAGGAAATGTGAAGGAAGAGCACTGGAGATTCTTCTACTTTTGGAAATGCTTTGATGGTGGGAGAGAGAGGGAGAAAAAAAAGAGAGGAAAGGTAACCATGGGAAGTCGAATGATCATGGAAGGTCAAAGTCCAAGAGTAAGTTAGAATGTTGGCATTGTGGGAAGGTTGGTCATGCTAAGAAATATTGTTGGGCTCTTTGGGATAAGAAGAACAAGAAGGAGGAAACTAAAGAGGTAAATGTGGTAGTAGGTGATGTTTGTTAGGATGCCTTAATTCTTTCTTTAGATAATATTGTTGAGTCTTGGGTGTTAGATTCAAGGGCTTCTTTCCATGCCACCCCACATAGACATTACTTTACTGATTTTGTTCAAGGAGATTTTGGACATGTATATCTTGGTGATGATGAACCATGCAGAATAGTAGGGAAAGGTTGTGTTTGGGTGAAAATGTAGAATGGGAACACATGGCTACTTAAGGATGTAGGCATGTGCCTAAGTTGAGGTGGAACTTGATATCAGTGGGGGTGGTTGGGTAGTGATGGTTGTACGGTTCAGTTTTATAGTGGATTCTTGGAAGGTTACCAAGGGAGCTCTTGTGGTTGTAAGAGGTAAGAAAATTGGTACTTTGTATTTAACTAGTGGTGTTGATTATTGTAATTTAGTTTTGTTGAGATGGAGATGTAACTTTGTGGCACTAGAGACTCGGTCATATGAGTCAAAAGGGCATGCAGATTATAAAGGACAGGTTTCCAGATTAAAGGAGTTAGATTTAGACTTCTGTGAGGATTGTGTTTATGGAAAATAGAAGTGGGTGAGATTCCTCAAGGTTGGACCTACCAGGAAGGAGGGTAAGTTGGATTTAGTGCATACAGATGTATGGGGCCAGCTAAGGTAAACTCTATTGGTGGTTCATGTTATTATGTCACTTTCATTGATGATGCAACTAGAAAAGTTTGGGTATATTGCATTAGAAAGAAATATGATGTGTTTGAAACCTTCAAAAGATGGAAAGCCTTGGTTGAGAATGAAACAGGTCTCAAGTTGAAATGTCTCAGGTCGGATAATGGAGGGGAGTATTGCAGCAATGAATTTCTTGATTACTATTTGGTAAATGGGATCCACAGGAAAAGAATGGTTCCAAATACTCCACAGGAAAATGGAGTGTCAGAGAGAATGAACAAGGACAATCATGGAGCGTGCTAGGTGCATGAGGTTACATGTGGGGCTGCCACTCATGTTTTTTGGGTGGAAGTGGTGAGCACAATTGTTTATCGATTGAGAGGACCCTCTATGGCTTTGGATGGAGGTATACCTTGAGGAGGCTTGGTCTAGTAAGAAAATTGATTACTCATTTCTTAGAGTATTTGGATGTGAGGTATTTGTTCACATTGATAAAGATGATAGGACCAAGTTAGAGGCTAAGTCTGAGAAATGCACCTTTGTTGGATATGGTGAGGATGACTTTGGTTTCGTGTTTGGAGTCTTAAGGACAAGAAAATATTTTGGTCTAGAGATATTGTCTTTAATGAAAAATTCATGTATAAAGATCAGTTGTAGGAAAAAAAAGAGGAATCAAAGAAAGAATACATAGTGTTAGAGGACATTGTGGACAACAAGGTGTCAAGGGGCTGGTTCAAGTGCAAGCATGTTTCAGCACAGCTAGTTTAGGAACCTACTCATCAGGAACCCCAAACTCCTGAGGTGAGAAGGTCTTCTAGGGTAAGAAGGGAACTGAATGATTTACTCCATCTTTGAATTATTTATTGCTCACTGATAGTGGAGAGCTAGAGTGCTTTGAGGAAGTAGTGTAGGTGGATGCAGGAAGAAGTGGGAGTAGGCCATGGATGAAGAGCATAGATCTCTTATGGAAAACTAGACTTGGGATCTGGTGGAGCTACCCGAGGGAAAGAGAGCATTATTGAGAACAAGTGGGTGTATAGAATCAAAGAGGAAGATGGAGGCAGGAAAAGATACAAGGCCCGGTTGGTGGTCAAGGGATTTGCACAGAAGAAAGGTATAGACTTTGATGAAATTTTTTTCTCTGTTGTTAAAATGACTTCTATTAGAACTGTTCTTGGTTTAGTAGTAGTAGAAGACCTGCACTTAGAGTAGTTGGATGTGAAGACTGCATTCCTTCATGGTGAGTTGGAGGAGGAATTGTATATGCAGCAACCACAGAGGTTATGAGGTCAAAGGGAAGGAGAGGTTAGTGTGCAAATTGAAGAAGAGCTTGTATGGCCTGAAACAAGCTCCATGGTAGTGGTACAAGAAGTTTGATAGTTTTATGTAGGAGCAGGGTTACTCAGGTGTCACTCAGACCATTGTGTGTACATCAAGAAGTTTCTTGATGGTAGTTATATTATTTTGTGCCTGTATGTGGATGATATGCTTTGAGGGAAGAACATGCATAGGAAATAAAGGTACTCAAGAAGAAGCTAGGTGACTCCTTTGCTATGAAGGATTTGGGGGCAGAAAAACAAATCCTTGGTATGAGAATAACTTGGAAAGAAAGAGAGAGGAAGCTGGTGTTATCTCAAGAAGAGTACATAAAGAAGGTCTTGGAGAGGTTTAGTATGCAGGATGCTAAACCGGTTAGTACCCCTTTGGCAGGTCACTTTAAATTATCAAAGGAGTAGAGTCCCAAGACTGAGGAGGATAAAATCTAGATGTCCAAGGTACCATACTCATCAAGTGGTTGGTAGCTTGATGTATGCTATGGTATGCACTAGGCTGACATTTCCCATGCAGTGGGAGTAGTGAGCAGGTTTATGAGTGATCCAGGTAGAGAGCACTGGTAGGAAGTGAAGTGGATCCTTCGGTATTTGAGAGGGACCATGGGAGCAACATTGTGTTTGGTGGATCGGACACTACATTGTGTGGTTATGTAGATTGGACATGGTAGGAGATTTGGATAACAGGAGGAGCATGATAGGTTATGTATTTATGGTTGGTGATACAAGTGGTGAGTTGGATTTCATGGTTATAAAAGGTTGTGGCTTTGTCAACCACAGAGGTTGAGTATGTTGCTGCCACAGAGGAAAGAAAGGAGATGATTTGGCTACAATAGTTTTGCTTGATGAGTTGGGTCATAAGAAGGAAGTTGGGAGACTACACAGTGATAGTCAGAGTGTTATTCATTTAGTGAAGAACTCCACTTTTCACTCTAGGATGAAGCACATTCAGCTGAGATATCATTTCATCAAGGAAGCTTTGGAAGAAGATAAGTTGAAGCTGGAAAAGATTCATACCAGTCAGAATCCTATGGATATGATGACCAAGGTGGTCACAAGGGAGAAGTTGAAGTTGTGTTCAACTTTGATTGGCCTTCATGGTTGATAATGAAGGGTTGAGAACTTTTCTTAGTAGGAACAATCTCCAAGTGGGAGATTGTTGGGGTGTGGAGCCTATTTTTGGTCTTCTCAAATCAAGTATTGAAGTGTGGAGTTTGAATTGGGAAGATGAAAGGTCATGACCATTTCTTTTCCAGCCATGGGAAGATGAAAGGTCATGACAGTTTCTTTTCCATCCATGGGAAGATGAAAGGTCATGACTTTCAAACTTCTAGGGTCAGCTTTTGGACTTCTTAAAGGATTGTAATCCTATAAATAGAGGTGTTAGGGTATCTTGAAGATATCTTGTGTGTTCAAGAGGTCTTGAGTCTTAGTGATCAAGAGGTGATCAAGAGTGATCAAGGTTAAGCAATTGGGTGTCAATTGTGGTTTAGATGTGGTTTAGCATCTTTGGAATTTTGTTGTGAGTTCATAACTGAGAGAAGACTGTGAGAGTTGTTTTACTCTTGTTGATAATAAAATATGAGCAAGTTCTTGGTGGACGTAGCCCACATTGGGTGAACCACATTAAATCTTGTCTTGTCTTCTTTTGTGCATTATTTATTTATGTTGTTATATAATATGAAGATGTTTGAGAATGGTTTTATTATTGTTCATTTGAATGAATTTAATATGGTTGTGAGTATGTTAATCTCGGTAAAAATTGACTTTGATGATGAGGTCGGGGCTTTGTTGATTTTGTGCTTCTACGAGATAGCTGGGACAACTTGGTTATGGTTGTAAGTAATTCAGTCTCTAATAATTCAAAGCTGAAGTTTGAGGATGTAATAGGTGTGATCCTAAGCAAGGAAATGTGAAGGAAGAGCACTGGAGATTATTTTACTTCTGGAAATGCTTTAACAATGGAGAAATGAGAGGGAGACAAAATAAAAGAGGGAAAGGTAACCATGAGAAGTCGAATGATCACGGAAGGTCAAAGTCCAATAATAAGTTAGAATGTCAAGACCTTTGTGGGAAGGTTGGTTATGCTAAGAAATATTGCTAGGCTCTTAGGATAAGAAGAACAAGAAGGAGGAAACTAAAGAGGTGTTGATCGGAGAATAATTATTAGAGAAACACAAGGACTCCGTGAGAGAGAAGGCCAGATCAAGGGCACGGAGGGATAGGAAGGACTCGCATGTGGAAGGAAAATTCAGCATTCAAGACTTAGCCTATTTTGAGCATGACGACCTATTTTTAGAAAATGGCATGCAAAACACATGAACGATGTAGAGACGTGCACGTCATGCATTGTCTATCTTTGGAGGATCAAATCAAAGAATTTTTCATTGAGATGAGCTAAGAATAGGATTGATACTTTAGTTAACTGTAAGAGGTCTATAGATAGCACACTTGCATGTGTGGCTATACCTGTGAATGGCACGTGGCTATGAATAGCATGTGGCCTATTTCTGGAATAGATAAGTGGTTAAGGGCAAGTCTCCACCCTATATATATGATGTGAGGTACATAGTGGTAATATATGAGTGTGACAAATGTATGAAGGTATAGAGATATACACATATGACTAAATTACTATTTTAGACCCATACGCGCATTGGTATAGATTAACATTATTGTAAGGAGCTTTTATGTTCATTAATAGATGGAAGATATTGGATAAACCTAAGGGTCATTCCTATGTGGGATCAAGTAGTACATGTTATTGATTCAAGTCATGATTACGGTTTAAAGCTTGTTCTTTCATAGATATAAATGTAGCATACATTGTAGAATGATAGATTAGTTATGGATCTATATTTTCTTCCTTCATCACACTAACATCTGCTATAACAACCCTAAAGAGGGACTGGTACCTTTACACACTTTGGGTGAGAGCTCAATTTAGGTTGAGTGATGTGTGCCATCGCGACTAGGGTGTTATCTAGAAAATTCTAGGTTGCATCATTGGTTCCATTATCGGGCCTCTTTTTCAATTATTTTCGAGGATGGTTCGTGATGAAGATGTACCTTGGTTAACTCTAGCAAGTATTGAGGAATGGATACATGATCGGAGGAAGAATATACATGGTGGTTCGGTAGTGGATCCGAGTTTAACACACACTTGGGTAGAACAAAATCTATATGATAGCTTATATGAGAGCTTTTTCACCATCTTTTCAGTAGAACTATATGAGTGGCTTACTGCTTATGCATCTCAGTGGAATTGGAGGTATCACACACTTGTTTGGACACAAGAAGAATTTTAGGCCCTTTATGATGCTGATCTGATCTAGACTCATGCTGTGGATACATGGTTTTGTGGTGTTCTAAATAGTTATATTTTGGAATATTCAATTTTGATGTACTCTTACCCAGAGGTAGCTAAATTCTAGTTTTTGCAGTATCTAAGAGGAGTATATTTGTGAGGTATTCCATTGGCGATCAAGATCTTGATGGTAACTTTGAACCTGGAGAGTAAAGAAATGGCTAAATAAACTTCACCATGCATGAGGGAAGGAACAGGTTTGGTGAAATATGGTAGACCTAGTGGCAGAGAGGAAGAGAGAGGAAAGGTGGCTTAATTATAATGAGGTACGTGAGAGGGAGATAGAGAAGCAACATTACGTTTGCAAAAAGTATGGCATTGAGGAGAGAAATGGCTCGTGAAGGATTTACACTCACGTAGAAGACGTGGATCCAAAGCATCAGGAACTCCCCCATTTTGGAAAACATGATAGAGATCCCCATCGGCCTCACACGAAGTGTGCCAAAGCAGAGACTACTTGGGACCGCAGCACGCATCTTAATCTCCCCTGGTGACCTAGCCCCTACACTTGGTTTTCCATTATCTAGTACGACAAGTAACCAACAACTAACTTAGGAAGAAGGAAGAGTAGGAGTAAGTTCGGGGAGAAAGTACATATATTGTAGGACAAGATGACTTCAATGATATTTGGAGGAACATCCTTAGGCACATCATCCACACAAAATGTGAGTGCGTAGAATGTTGGATTCACCACTGGAAGTGGAACTACCTCATAGATTGTAGGGGTCTAGTATAGTACTACTTTGGAACACAGGGGAGTATATCTACAGGTCCTATTCCACTACAGGTGGAGGATCAAGAGGTATATGTGGTTCTAGTTTGGTGGATCTGGTGGTTCTGGAGGTAGAGGGAACATAAGAGGTTTTGGATCAGGTGGTCAAGGTCCGCAACAACCACAAAATATTTATATGGAGATGTCTCTTCAACCTCTAGATATAGAGGTATATAGGATGTTTACCAAACATGTGCATATGTGTGGAATCTTGTGGTGCTAAAGGGATGACATGCTTGCTAAGCATAAGGCAAGTCAATTTACTACTACATTATAGGGACGTGCACACAATTGGTATAGAAATTATGACCCCGATCAAACTTACATAGATTATGTAACATTGAAAGATGTTTTCTTGAAAGAGTTCCATATCCACGAGTTTGAGCAAAGAGTATAAGTGCGCTCGAGGATATCAAGCAAGGCACCATTGAGAGTGTATGTGAGTATGATGCTCATTTTAAGACACTTCTATCTAAGCTATCTTATGATATTCACGCTAGCCAACATGCATAATGGTTCGTTGGAGGATTGATTACACCATTTAGAAGGGCGCTGTCACATAAGACATACATTGATATGTGTGAAGCACTTGAAGCAACTTTGTGTGCTGAGGTAGTTGGGAGCATTGAAAATGGCGTTAGTCCATTCTTAGAGGCAAAAATTGCAGCTATGACAAAGAAGTTAGAGAAGCTATTAGCAAATTCAGCCCATGAAATACACTCAAGAATTTGGTGTATAGATTGTGAAGTGGAAGGTCACACCAAGGATAGTTTCCCTCGCAAATCTATATGCTCATTATTATTGGATTGTGAGATCTATCATTTGAATCATGATGCTAGTCACTATCCTTTGTTACAATGCATGATAAAAAAGAATGTATCTTGATTTTGCATGATTTGCAAGTCCACGACCCATGATACCGAGGATTGTCGGTTGATTGGTTAGATCAAGATGTTATAGACATGGGGGTACGATAGACAAGTGTAATGAGATAATTCTAAGGGTAAGAATGAGCACCAGGATTGGGATCATAATCAAACACACTATGACAGGAATGAGGGGCGTTTTGAAGGAGGTCGTGGAAGGGGACGTGGATATCATGGTGGATATGGGGGACAAGGTCATGGTGGAGGAAGAGGTGAGTTCCCTCATGGAACATGTTATACGTGTAGATCTCCTGACCACTATAGGTGCGAATGTCCTTAGAATATTGCATGTTCTTTCTATGGGAAGAACCATAGCTATGAAGAGTGCTCTAGACTTATATGAGCATATAAGTAAGAAGCATAAGAAAGAAAACAAAGGTTTGGAATGTTAGAAGCTAGCGCATGGTAGAAGATTAGTGGATGGCCAAGATAGCAAAAGGACTTGAGGCATTGACATTGAAGATTACTACATGCACTAAAGTGGCACGCACAAGAGAAGCATTACACCGAAGCCTACAATCACCAAGGAGGAGGTATTTACATGCAAGGTACCAGATCCTGCTCATCAGAAGGAGGTTTACAAGGATACCATGGAAGTGCTAAGGAATATTTAGGGTGAGATATAGTACTTAAAGGAGCAAAATAAATCATCAGAGATAGTCCAAATTGATATCGAGGATATGCAAGATGTGTGTAGAATGTTTGCGCACAGAGAACATTATCCCACTATTAGGAAGTTGGTTAAAGGGGAAAATTCCACGTGCAAGTTTTGAGACTAAACGAACGATATATCCGTATGTAAATCTTCCCCCTGATAGCATTGACTATGACAAGGAAATTAATCTGAATGTTGTTGTGGATGGGTAGTTGTTGAGCAACATGTTGATTGATACATGTGTGGAAGTAAATGTGCTTACATTAGATGCATGGGTACAAATGAGGAGGCCTCCATTGCAGCCATCATCTAATGTGTTGTTTATGGCAAACCAGACTAAGGCTACTCCCATAGGATTTTTAAGGATGCATCTATAACCATACAAGGGGCCAAGTTCACTAGGGATTTTGAGGTATTAGCACTTGCTAGAAGAAAACAATTTTCCAGCCTTGCTTGGATGCCCTTGGTGTTATGCGAATAATGTTGACTTGAGATTCAATAAGGGGTATATCAGCTTTGAGAACAAGGAGGAAAGGGTTGTGATACCATTAATAGATGGGAAGTCTACACCATATGTTGAGCCTCTAAGTGAGGAGGACTTAAACTGAATTTATGTATGCGCTATTCAGGACCCAAAGGTCAATGAGCCATCAAAAGAAGGCATCATACAGTGGGAGGATTCTCATTCTATTAGTGATACTACGAGTATTACTTGTGACAATTGGGCTCATGGTACATATGAATTAGTAGGGCATGAAGTAAAAAGTGTGGTTGTATGCAAGAATGGACTTCATTCAGTGTGATGGATAGGTAGCACAGTACCTTGGTATATAGGGGAGGCGAAGATCTTCCTACATTTTGAAAGCCATGGAAACATAATGGATAGATCAAATTAAGAAAAGACCTATGTTAGTATATACCTTGCATGGGACAATAGTGCTTTGGTTGGTAGTCCAGAGAGATAATCTTATAGAATGGGAAGAGACAAGAATCACCCTATCTATTAGGTTTGTAAGGAATAATGCACCTACGCATATCTACACTTATCATGGTGATCAATATTTTCGACATCACATTCATAGTGTGAGAGACTCTCGAAAACAGGACAGAAGCATTACCACCTTCACTCTGGGTGCATAGATTATACTCTACATTATAAGGATGCGCACGCGCTTGGTATGTATATGCGAAAACTACATAAAGAGAACTAGGAAACCGGTAAAACTTGACTGCAGGGATGATCTAGACTTTGACTACTTTTCTTCTCAACCTCCAATAAAAGATGCATTAAACTTTATCAAACACTTAACCATGGGAGATATTACAAAAGCATAAGATTATATTCAGAATTATTTGGTGAGACAGAGTCCGGAGAACGTTTTCAAAAAGGAAGAAGAAATGGACTTCATACTACTTGAATGCATTTTCCTTGAGAAAGAGAAAGGAAAGATGGTTTACATCATGGATGATGAGGAAGTTGAGAACCTAGATATTGAACATTCACAAGGGTACGTGAGGTCTTTAAAAGTGCTTTTGAGATAAGGATACGCGTGCCTATCACGAACCCATGAAGACAAAGAAGGTGAATATAGGTTTGGAAGCTAAGCCTAAGGAGGCCATAATTGGAGACTTCTGGTTAGACTTGAAGGTAGCAAAGATCATTGAGTTACTTAGGGATTATCAGGAAATATTCCCTCGAGGGTATCATGAACATAAAGGCGTGCATAAATCACTTGGGGAAATGAAGATAAAGCTTAAGGATGATGCCTTGATTAGAAAGAGGCCTTACATAATGAATCCTAATTTGCATGAAAAGGTAAAACAAGAAATTGATAAAATGTTGAAATCTAGAATTATCAAACCCCTTGATGAGATATAATGGGTTAGCCCAATGGTGATCGATCAAGAAGGAAGGAAAATTAGAATATATCTAGACTATTATCCATATTTCACCCCCATGCAAAATACTAGATCATCTGACTCGCATGGAAAGAATCAGAGAAAACATGTTTAAATCTGTAAACTAGTTACTGAGAGGACTCTATAATGGAATTGTGGGGCCTGCAAAATTTTAAACGACCTTGTGCGAGAAGAAAGAGAAGAAATGGCTCTGTCGCGTGAATCTATGTCTTAAATCTATTTGACAGAATCTTGGGAAAGCTATAAAATAAAAAAGAGGGGCCATCAAAAGGGCTAAGGATCTACAGAGGCTGACAAGTGTCAACTCGACGCTCCTCCAAAGGCAAACTTGGAGCCGAATTTCAAGTAAGCGCGGTTCCTCCACGTGCTCAAAATTGAAAGGGGCATATCTTTCGATTCATGGATCGAAATATTGTGAATCTGACACCGTTGGAAGTGTCTCGACGTCTTCTACACCATGAAAGGATTAAAAATAATTTTTCAGGCCTTGGTAGGTAAAAATGAAGAAGATTCTTCTAGGCCATTAACGCAAAATCCAATCTCTTCAACTACCATATTTGATTCGATTCAATCCACTGGGGAACAAGAAGTGACATATTGTGGGTGGATTTGTAGAAGGCATTGATATTCAGTGGTTGAACTTTCAAAGTGGGATTCGATGTGTATCTCATGGTGGTTAGAGCAGGATTCAATTTTTCCCTCTTCTCTCTCTTATTCTTTCTATATATTGTAACATTTCTCATTTTGGAAAAGAGAGACATTTTGGGCATAGAGAAACTCTATCAAATTTGTTTCTCAATGCCATTTTTGAGCAAATAAACCTTCTCCTACACCTAGAAAATGTATTTGTGCCTCTATTCCAGAAATGTAATGGTCTATGCACCTTCTAGAGTAATAAAAATGTGTTTTTGTGGTGTTCTTCAACCCTTTGCATCGTTTTGTTGTTTCTTCGTGCCTCTCCCTTCTAGATTTGTTTTTTGTGCATGTATTTCACATTTGTAGGTGTAGGATGTTGTGTTTCATGGAGTTTAATGGCAAATTTGAAGATCTGGGCCGTGTTACTTCTGTCTAACCTCCCTCATCTCCATTTTTTTGTTTCTTTCTCCCTCAACAAAATATCTCGCTTCCTTTGCTGGTGTATCACCGCTTTAGTGTAGGCTCTGTTTTTCCCTCTTTCTCTCTCCTTGGTCCTTGGAATGGTTAGATTAGGATAGATTTAGTTTTCCTGCACTGGAGTAGCTCGTGGCAAGTAGTTTAGGAAGAGGAACTAACCTTCTCTAGAGAGCTTTCCCACTTTTGCAAGGTCCCACACCTTGGGGAAATTTCAATTTTACACAATCACACCAAATGAATCTTCGTTAGAAAAGCAGATCCATAACTCATTTGGGGGTGTTGTGATTTCACACTAACAGTTTTGGCATGTCGGTGGGACCAAGAGGTCTTCATTTCATTTCATCAAGTTGATGTGTTCTTGGTGAGATTCAGCCTTTAGAGGCACATTCAAAGCACATCTGGTGACTCCATCTAGTCAAAAACCCATTCTCTGAGTTGCAGACCTTTTCCATCCATATCCACTCATTTTCATCCATTTTCTTCTTCCATCTCTTTCATTTTCTCCCATTCCATGAGGTTGTGCAATCATGACTTCATTCCCTTCATGGAACTCACACTTACAACAATGCAATCCACCTCCAATGCATTTCCCAACTCCTCCAAATCAGCATTATAATCAGATCCAAGATCATTATGCTTACCTATATGAGTAGATTCAAAATTAGTTTGGCCATGGAGCTTATCAAGAATAAGGGAACACATATGATGGCGATAATTATACTGAGAAGATGTTGTTATCTGGAAAAATTCAAAAATGGAGATCGGCGTGGTGAAGTCCAGGGCCATAGCACAAATGGAGGAATTCACGATTGGTTGTAGGGAACTTTGTTCATGGGAAGGCCCTTTTCCAAGACATTACAACCCTTAGGAGAAGCTACACTTCATGGTTGAAATGTTGCCCCAACTTGCACAATGGACTGAGGAGATTAGGGCTTATGAGTTGGAATCAAGATAGCCTCATCAATGGGTAAGTCCAACATCTCATATATTTTATTTTTCTCTTTCTCAAGCAACACCATCTCAACCCAAGCTCTAATTTACAAGCTTCCCGCTATTGCCCCAAGCATTGATTCCATTTTTCCATTCCCTAGTCTTCCACCCCATTTCATTTCTTCTCCCCTTTCCTTTCCCAAACAATCATCCCCTCCAAACAAACAAGAAGTTCCACCTCCCTCCCCACCACAAATAATTGCAAAGCTGGTTGAACCCCAACCTGCCACTCCTCTTACTTTCCCAAGTCCATGTTGGGAAGATACTCAAGAATCCAATCAAGGACAACAAGAAGAGGAGCCCAACAGAAAAGAAATAACAAACAATCTGATGAGTTGGGATACTAAATTTGGGTTTACAAAGATTCCCTTGATGGTCAAGCTAATAGAGGAGGTCAAGGTTGAAGAGCCAGTGGTGGATGAGTTTGAATTTGTAGCACAAGAGGAGGACCATATAGTTTAAAATGCCCCAAGTGTGGAGCAGCTGCTAAAGAACCTTCGCTTTTACTCCCACTTCATCCCCTTCAAGATCTGATGTTGAAGAAGAGTTTGATCTTTCAAACTTCATGTTTGAGAGTGAAGGGAGCCATGGTGATCAAGTTGTAGATCAGGAAAGCACCATGGAGGAGGTAGAGCACATGCAACAGGACAACAAGGAGGAAGACTTCCTATCAGACTTGGAAGATTACTTTAATGAAGATGATCATGAGGAGATAACATGATTTTTTACTCCATCTTCAACCTTCCAAGCACAAGAACCTGCTACCATGAAGGAGAACATCAAAGTGCAACAACCTGCATTCCATAATGGCCCTATGGAACCAAGGTTGGAAGATATTAATCTTCCATGTTCTTCAAAGGAGGAGGAAGAGAAAAGGCAAGAGGATGTCATCATCTCTCTCACATTATCCACCCAAGAAGCTCCACAAGAAGACTTCATTTTTGGAGTTGAATTTCAAAGAAATGGGCACATCCAAAGGATTAGACCGTGCCCAATCAGGTACTTGGCTTAATTGGAGCCAAAGCATAAACAAAAACTAGTCATGCCTACTTCAGGGCATGAGGATGAGCATAAAAGTACAAAGGGTCACCATCAAAACCTCCATAAGTCTGATGTAAGTCAGCTTGAGGAGGTATTTCCCATTAATGTTGATACCTTGATGATTTGGGTGGAGGACCAGCTTATTGTTAGTTTTTCACTCATACAGGTAGCTATATTTAGTGTCAAATCATTTACATGGCTGCCCCTCTTGAGAAAGGGAAGCTACTTCTCCCTGTTTATAGTAGGCTTTGTTTAGCATTCTTTCTCTCTGGTTAGTGTAGAAGTAGGAGTAGAATTTTTTCCAAAGTAAAAAAAGTGCTTATGCACACTCTGCATGTCTCATTTGAGGAATGTATGATTTGGTCTCTATATATAATTTTTGTTCGCATTGCTCCAAAGGTGCATAAATCCAGGCTCTTCAGTATTCATAGTAGGGAAACTCATAGTTACCCATAATAGTTTCCATCTTCAAAGAAAAAAATGCAGAGCAACTAAATTTGTTTCAAAATAGTCCATTTTAGAGACAGATGAAAGCCCCAGAGTTAAAACAATTTTCTACTCTCAGAAATTCCATTTCTAATATTTCCTTATGAAAATTGAGAGTGTACTCGAGTCGAAAAAAACATAGAAAAAGGCATACATTCTGAGCTCGCAGAGGGCTCGTGGATTGAGATCTTCAAAATTTCATAGAAATTTTCATTTTATTAGGTAGACTCCATGCCCAATGGATGCTTCAAGGCCATTGGTCTCTTCATCTAGCAGGAAGATGTCCCCGTGAGTCACCAAATTTTTATCCATATTTCAACCCGGGAAAAATATTGGATCAGCCACGACCCCGCATGAAAAGAATTAGAAAAAATGTTTAAATCCTACAAACTAGTTGCAGAGAGACTCTACAATGGAATTGCACGGGGCTTGAAATTTTAAACGACCTTTGCAAGAAGAAAGAGAAGAAACGACTCTGTCGCGTGAATCTGTGTCTTAAATCTATTTGACAGACTCAGGAAGGCTCTAAAATAAAAAAGAGGGGCCGTTGAAAGGTCTAAGGATCTGTGAGAGGCTGACAAGTGTCAACTCGATGCTCCTCCAAAGGCAAACTTTGAGCCAGACTTTCAAGTAAGCGCGGTGCCTCCACGTGTCCAAACTTCGAAGGGGCATATCTTTCGACTTAGGGCTCGAAATATTGTGAATCTGACACCGTTGGAAGCATCTCAATGTCCTCTACACCATGAAAGGATTAAAAATCATTTTTAGGCCCTGGTAGGTAAAAATGAAGAAGATTCTTCTAGGCCATTAACGTAGAATCCAATCTCTTCAACTACCAGATTTGATTCGATTCAATCCTTAGGGGAACCAAGAAGCGACATATTGTGGGTGGATTTGTAGAAGGCATTGATATTTAGTGGTTGAACTTTCAAAGTGGGATTCGATGCGTATCTCATGGTGGTTGGAGCAGGATTCGATTTTTCCCTCTTCTCTCTCTCTTATTCTTTCTATATATTGTAACATTTCTCATTTTGGAAAGGAGAGACATTTTAGGCATAGAGAAACTCTGTCAAATTTGTTTCTTGACACCATTTTTGAGCAGTGAACCTTCTCCTATGCCTAGAAAATGTATTTGTGCCTCTATTCTAGAAATGTAATGGTCTGTGCACCTTCTAGAGCAATAAAAATGTGTTTTTGTGGTGTTCTTCAACCCTTTGCATCATTTTTTGTTTCTTCGTGCCTCTCCCTTCTAGATTTGTTTTTCTATGCATGTATTTCACATTTGCAGGTGCAAGATGTTGTGTTTCATGGATTTTAATGGTGAATTTGAAGATCTAGGCCGTGTTACTTTTGTTTGACCTCCCTCATCTCCATTTTTTCTGTTTCTTTCTCCCTCAATAGAATATCTCACTTCCTTTGTTGGTGTATCACCGCTTTAGTGTAGGCTATGTTTTTCCCTCTTTCTCTCTCCTTGGTTCCTTGGAATGGTTAGATTAGGTTAGATTTAGTTTTCCTGCACTAGAGTAGCTCGTGGCAGGTAGTTTAGGAAGAGGAACCAGCCTTCTCTGAAGAGATTTCCCACACCTTGGGAAAGTTCAATGTTATGCAATCACACCAAATGATACTGCCTTAGAAGAGCGAGATCCATAACTCATTTGGGGTGCTTGTGATTTCACACTAACATAGACTACAAGGGAGTTAAATGTTGTATGTGTCACCCATCCATTCCCGACACCATTCACTAAGGAAATATCTGGAAGGTGTTGCAAGGAGTGAAATATAATCCTTTACATATGGGTTTTCGGGTATCATCAAGTTAGGATTTCTCAGAGGATCAAGAAAAGACAACATTTACTACCGAATGGGGCAATTTTTCCTATAAGTGATGTCTTTTGGATTAAAAACGTTCTGTTGTATTCTCACGCATATTTTTTTAGGCATTCAAAGATTTTATTCACAACTTCTTACAGTCTACCTAGATGATTGACAAAGTATATGGGCTTGTGAAAGATCATTGTGACAATCTGCACTTAATGTTTAAAAAAGGTCTTGATTGTTGAGTATCTCTTTGAACATCAAGAAGTGCATATTTGAGTATCTGTTTGGAATATTGTTAGGACATATAATATGCAAGGAAAGTTTACTCGTTGATCCAACTAAGGTTTCGGTCATTTTAGGCACTGGAAGCGCCTACCCACCCAAAGCGAGGTGCATGATTTTTAGGTCATACAGATATTATAGAAAATTTATCAAAGGGTATGCCAAAATTGTTGCACCCTTGGAAGATTTATTGAAGGGGAAAGGTACATTTTATTGAGGAGGACCACAACAAAGCACGTGTTTGAGATATTAAAAGAGAAAATTACTACCGTGTCCATTCTACACTTTCCCTCATGGGATAAATCATTTCATGTGCATGTGAATGTGCCTGCAGCATGGCCATTGACATTGTGTTAGCTCAACCTAGAGAAGGTATTTTTGATCATCCAATTTTTTTGCTAGTAGGAAGTCGACTCCTCACCGAACACAATTATACAACTACAGAGCATGAATCTTTTCCATGATCTATGCATTACACAAGTTTCAATAAGATTACTTGTTAGCAACACCAATTGTGTTTTATACGAGATCACATGGCATTAAAGTACTTGGTAAACAAGCCCATCCTACAGAGGCACATATGCATATGGATTCTCCTATTTCAAAAGTTTGATTTCACGGTTGTCTTGAAGCCGGGAAAAGCACGGACAAGACCATTTATCTAGAATCAACTCATGAGAGGAAGCATAGATAATTAAAGAAACCATGCCAGATGCATAGTTATATAGGTTACAATGCACACCATTAGAATTAGAAGACATTGTTATCTTTCCGTGGACTGTGGTATAGTACTAAAGGGAATGAAGGCATTAGAAAAGAAATAGCTTGCTATATGCGCGACACCATTTATGTTAATCAGTGGTGACTTCTACAAGCTAGGCAAAGATGAATTATTACGTCATTGTGTATTAAGGCATGAGCGTAAGGATATTATGGAAGAAGCTCATGGTGGTATTATAGGATGCCATTATGCAGGTGATGCGACCACCCGGAAGATCCTACTTACTGGATTATGGTGGGAGACATTATATAAAGACTGACTAAAGAATATTATAAGGCGTGTGATCATTGTTAGTGCTAAGGAAACCAGGGCAAAGAGATGAGATGCATTTGAGACCAATTACTAGTGTCAAACCATTTGAGAAATGGGCCATTGACTTTGTAGGACCTATTTCACTAGAAGCACGCAGGACTAGATCGCACTATATCATTACTTTCACGAATTATCTCACACTTGTGGGAAGAATCCACACCTACAAAGAAGTCTGTACAATAGCTAAAGTGGCTAGGTTTCTATGGGAGAATATTATTACAAGATATGGATGTTCTTTAAGCTTGAAAAGTTATAGGGGTACACACTTTTTGAATGAGACAATGAGGATCCTATTAGATGAGTTTATGGTTGCACACCATAAAACTACACCCTACCATCCTCGGGAAAATGGAATTGTTGAGGCTTTCAATAAAAATTTTGAGCCAGAATTTGATAAAAATTTGTGATGTTGGAAGAAAGGATTGGGATGACATAGTGTTATACGTTCTTTGGGCATATAGAACAACTTATAAGCGATTGAAAATAGCCACACCATTTCAAATTTGGTGTTTAGCATGTAAACCATTTTCCCTATAGAATTTATGTTACCTTCTTTGTGCTTTGTGTGTGCTAGAGTTTTAGTTGATGAACATGATTTAGAAGAGCATATCGAGAAGCTAATTCAACTAGATGAGGACAAGCCATAGCACAATGGAGTTAGAAGCAAGAAAAGGCCAGGCAGAAGGCATGACATGACAAAAACATAAGGGATAAGAAGTTTGAGATTAGACAAATGGTACTTCTTTATGACTCTAAGTTCTTGCACCATCCAAGCAAGCTCAAAGTACATTGGTTGGGGCCGTATGTCATCACTTATATACTTGAATTAGGTGCTTGCTAGTTAGAAGCACTTGATGGAACATGACTACCTAGTTACTTTAATGGGAGTAGGCTAAAGCCCTACTATAAATAAGACTTCTTGGTGTTTGTAATAAGGCAGTATTTCCATTTAGATTAGGTTTCCATTATGTATTTCCTTCATTGTCACTATGCTTTGTCAATTTAGTTGTTGTTCTTGTGTAAAACGCACTTGTGCACATGAAGCCAATTACTAGGTGAATAATGTTTATGCAGAGGACTGCACATACCTTTAGTGTGGGGTGGTTGTATTTATCCAAGTAAAAGACCATGGGAATTGAAAGGTGAAAGGAATAAGCTGTTATGGGTGTGCTTTAAGTCAAAAGAAGATTTCTTCTCAAAAGTGACCAAGGATGGAGATGAATGAAAGGATAGTATAACGTGAGGTAAGCAGAGGCCATGATAACTACCAGGAGAAGGTACAGTGACAAGGTACTGTGCACAAGGGCACGCACTGAAGATAAGTCTATGACCAGAGGGTAGGAAGGCATGCTAGAAGGTTATAGCTGGGGCACGAAGATGTACCACATAGAATGAACGAATTTGGTCAGTAAATGAGAGAATATTTGGTAGGTGAAGGAGTGATAAATGCATCAAAATTTGAAAAAAATTATATAAGGATGGGATGTAGATTAATTTTTATCATTGCAACTAAGAGAATTTGAGGAAAGAGCCGAGTGATCAGTTAAGGTGTGAAGGGTGTGAAACCAAGCGTAATAAAACAGATCTGTGAGAAAAGAAGCTTGTGTCCCCATTGGTGAAGGGTTTGAGCAAAGCAAGGAGGAAGAGAGGAGTTAGGGAATGAAGTTTCCACCTAGGGCATGATTGAATTGAGTTAGGGTTTGA
Source organism: Taxus wallichiana var. yunnanensis (assembly GCA_018340775.1). Lineage (NCBI taxonomy): Eukaryota > Viridiplantae > Streptophyta > Pinopsida > Cupressales > Taxaceae > Taxus > Taxus wallichiana. The sequence goes on from CM031236.1 coordinate 46,360,797, forward strand.
TTCACAAAGTTACAGAGTTAAAGAGGAGACGTTTGTAAAGGAAAAAAATGGCACCCAAGAAGGCATCTGCAGCAGATCAAAGCAAAAGGAAAGAAGAAGGTGGTTGTTGAGGAAGAAGAGATGGCACCCGAAAGTGACTTTTCAAAAATGCAATATCTAGAAGGAGTCATCATTGGCCAAGAGTGGGATTCACCCATCAAAAAGAGAAAAGTGAGTGAATACAATCACAGACCGCGGAGAACAAGAAGGAGCTCGATTCTTTTCTCACTGCTAGGATGAACAAGCGTACGGTGAATGACATGCCAGTTTATGATGATGTAGGCAAGAAGATTCTGAAGAGAATTGGGGTCTAACAATTATATGAGCTTCCATATTTTGGTAAATATGAGCCCTTGTATCAATGGTTCATGAGCGAGTGCATGAGGACTTCTTCTACTTTGCTTGGGAGACGCAGAGTCAAAATCTCATCTGCGCTTATCTCATCAGTTATAGGTTTGAAGGCCACATGAGAGGACATAAAGAATGATCTCATAGATAAATCCATGATCTTGAATACCATATAGGAGTTGGGGTACCTAAAGGGTCTGCGCGGTATGGATATAGACAAATTGAAGAACTATCTGGTTGTGCAAGCAATAGCACACCTTGTTACAAAGTTAAATGATCAAGAGAGTTGCTCACGAGTAAATACTATGTGGTTACATGTTGCGTGTAAGATTTAAAAAGGAGTGATCTATAATATTGCAGGATATATTACACAACAAATAGTCGAGGAATCATGCATGGGGGAAGATCAGCTTTAGGGTTGTTCTACTATCACTAGTATTCATGGAAATTGGAGTACCAGACGGGCCGAAGGAAAAATTATGGGAATACCCCATGGAGAATAAGTCACCAGCTAAAAGGTTCAGCAAGTATCTATGTAAAGGGGCCATGACAGATGATGTAAAGCAAAGGGTGGAGAAATGGTATGATAGGCTCCACGAGAATTTAGAGAAGAGTGGCGCATCCCAAAGGACCTACCATCAGTAGTAGGAAAACAAGTCCAGTTTTTTGTATATCAAAGCATTTTTGCATCATGTGCTTCCCAATGAAAGATGGAGTCTGGAGCCCTTGGTGTAAGTTTCCTTACACATTCATTGTAAGGTATTTCCAAGCATATGTTCACAGATTTACAAACACACACCAACTAGTATTCAATGCAGATAAGGTAGAATGTGACTACCACACGTTGAGAAAGAAGTATGTGTATCCTAGAAGAAGTGCCTTCACCAAGAGGATCATTTTAGAGGTGTTGAATATTAAGCCAATAAGTTCTGGTTGTAGCAGATGTAGGGGCAGCGTTGGTGTATCTTCAGCTGAAGCCAAAGATGGAGAATAACAAATGTTTGCACTTCTAGCACCACCAAAGGGAAAGAATACAATGGAGAAAATTCTAGCGCTTAATCCCATGAGAGCCAATGAAGTGGAGGATGAGGACAAGGAGTACGAAGATAGTGGTGGTTTGGAGCATAGAGGTAGGAGACATCCTACAAATAAGGGTGAAGCTAAGTGCGCCATTACACCACCTCAGCCACACAGAGAGGGGATGATGAGGACTTGAATACAATCCAAGGGAGCAAAAATTTAAGAAGGTGTTTAGGAGAACAAGGACCCAAGGTGCTACTCCAACCACGATGTGCAGATCACCCAAAATCTCTCCACATAAGGAGGAAACTATGCAAAGAAGGAGGAAACTGAAGTTAAATGAGGAGGCAAAAGAGTCAGAGGAAAGCACACCTAATTCTCCCACACTTCCAGAGAACATAAAAGAACAGGGTGAGGAATCAAAGGGAAGAGAAGAGGATGAGAAGGGACCAGAGGAGACAACTTTCGAGAATGTTCGGGACATGGAGACACAAGTCCCAAATTTGGAAGTTAAAGTACCTAAGTAAAGCAACTGGTCTAGAAGAACAAGTGGGGAGCAAATTCCACCAGCTATGGGGTATGCAGAGGACGTAGGAAAAATTTCCATTCCCACTTCCATAAAGACGACGATAGCATAGAAGGATTTATTCGGCTAGAGCTAATGGATGAGAATATGGTGATTGTACACACTGAAAGCAACTATCATGGTCAATGCACACCCACATGGATGAGCCCGACTTTGATGTATATGAAGAGTCATGCATTTCAAGACGATTGAAAAAGGCACCCCAAAGCTAGAAACATGACAAGTAAATCACTTTGTCATGTCGATGAGTAGGTCAAGAACACATTGGTGAAGGTTTTACTGAAGTGGCTAGAAGGAACATGGACAAGGTCAGAATAATCGGAGCGTTGCGTGAGGATCGAAGACAAAGGATGTGGAGATAAAATTCATAACATAAGAGAGGGACTTCATGCAAAAGAATAACTAAGTATTTATCAACATCGCAAAGGAGATTGGGGACAATGTCATCAGAGCAAGGCCACACTTGGAGGCCAAGGTACCACAGATGTTTCCTTCAGCGATACACTATGTAGGAAAGTTGGTGGACTTGGTACTTGAAGATGAACCTCTACACATGACAAAGCACCAAGGAAGTTAGAGCAAGATGTAGAATGAGAGAAAGCCTCAGTGATGTGAAAGATTACATCTTATGAAGGGCTATTGTAAGTGTTACAAGAAGTATTGAAGAAAGTAGACCAGGCTTTAAATATCCGCACAACTCCGAAACACTTATCGTATAAAGATCCTAGAAGAAAATAATGAGGTCCAAAATCAATGAAGGATGAGACATTGGGCTATGCAAAAATATTATCAATAGTTAAATAGAAGTGCGAGGCCCCTGACAAGAACACAAGAGCCACACAAGACTATACTAGAAGAGCTTGGGAAGCTAATTGCACAAAAGATGGATCTTTTAGAATGAAGAATGACATCAATTTCAGTGTTGTGTTGGTTCTCGTAGAATGAAAAGGAGAGATTGTGAGGGATGAGTTGGAATCCATTGTTGTGGACATCCCAAAAAACCAGAAAAGCACTCACTAAATGGCAGTTTTGGAGGCCGAAATAAAGGAGGAGTATCCAGAATTGATACTTTAAACTAATATAGAGGAGGTTGTCTCATAACCTCATAAAAATTCTTTATTTATCTACATTCTTTCATTCTTATTCTTTCCATTATTCTATTCTTTACTTCAATTTTTGGAGGAATACCCATTGTTAGGACGATAATGAGATAGTGTGGGGTAATGTTGATCGAGAATACTTGTTATAGAACACACAAGGAGTCCGAGCGGGAGAGAAGGAAAGGATCAAGGGCACAGAGGGATAGGAAGGACCCACACATGGAAGTAAAATTCAACATTCGTGACTTATCCGATTTTGAGCATGATGACCTATTTTTACAAAATGGCGTGTGGAACACACCCGATGATGCAGAGACGTGCACGTCATGCATTATCTATCTTTGGAGGATCAGATCGAATAATTTTGCATGGAGACGAGATAAGAATAGGATTGATACTTTGCTTAACTGTAAGAGGTCTATAGATAGCAAACTTGCATGTGTGGCTATGCCTCGTGAACAACATGTGGCTATTAATAGCATGCGGCCTATTTCTAGAATGGATAAGCAGTGAAGGGCAAGTCCCCACCCTATATAAATATATATATATATATATATATATATATATATGTATGTATGTATGTATATATTATGTGAGGTACATAGTGGTAATATATGAGTGTGGTGGATGTATGAAGGTATAGAGATATACACATATGAATGAATTACTATATCAAAACCATACACGCATTGGTATAGATTAACATTATTATAAGGATCTTTCGTGTTCATTAATAGATGGAAGATATTGGTTGAACCTAAGTTTCATTCCTATGTGGGATTAAGTACTACATGTTATTGATTCAGTCATGATTATGGTTTAAAGTGTGTTCTATCATAGATACGAATGTAGCATACATTTTAGAATGATAGATTAGTTATGGATCTATATGTTTCTTCCTTCATCACACTAACATCCTGCTATAACAACCCTAAAGATGAACCTCGGTACCTTGCGCTTCGAGTGAGTGCTCGGCCTAGCTTGAGTGATGTCTTTGGCATGACTAGGTGTTATCTGTAAATTCTAGGTTGCATCAAGAGGTAAATGTGGCAGCAAGTGATGTTTTTAGGATGCCTTAATTCTTTCGTTAGATAATACTTGTTGAGTCTTGGGTGTTAGATGTAGGGGCTTCTTTCCATGCCACCCTACATAGACATTACTTTACCTTGATTTTGTTTAAGGAGATTTTGGACATGTATATCTTGGTGATGATGAACCATGCAAAGATAGTAGGGAAAGGTTGTTTTGGTGAAAATGTAGAATGGGAACACATGGCTACTTAAGGATGTCGGGAATGTGCCTAAGTTGAGGCGGAACTTGATATCGTGGGTCACCTAGGGGTGATGATGGTCAGATATCGGTTTTACAATGGATTCTTAGAATGTTACTAAGGGAGATCTTGTGGTTGCAAGAGGTAAGAAAACGGTACTTTGTATTTAACCAAGTGGTGTTGATTATTGTAAATTAGTTATTACATGATGAAGATGCAACTTTGTGGCACCAAATACTTGGTCATATGAGTCAAAAGGGTGTGTAGATTATAAAGGACAAGTTGCCCGTATTAAAAGAGTTAGATTTAGACTTTCGTGAGGAATGTGTTTATGGAAAATAAGTGGGAGAGATTCCTCAAGATGGACCTACCAGAAGGAGAGTAAGTTGGATTTAGTGCATAGAAATGTATGAGGGCCAGCTAAGGTAAACTCTATTCATGGTTCATGTTATTATGTCACTTTCATTGATGATGCAACTAGAAATTTTTGGTATATTGCATTAGATAGAAATCTGATGTGTTTGAAACCTTCAAAAGATGGAAATCCTTGGTTGAGAATGAAATAGGTCTCAAGTTGAAATGTCTCAGGTCGGATAGTGGAGGGGAGTATTACAGAAATGAATTTCTTGATTACTTTTCAGTAAATGGGATCCGCAGGAAAAGAACGGTTCCAAATAATCCACAGGAAAATAGAGTGTCAGAGAGAATGAACAGGACAATCATGGAGTGTGCTAGGTGCATGAGGTTACATGCAAGACTGTCACTCATGTTTTGGTGGAAGTGGTGAGCATAGTTGTTTATTTTATTAACAGAGGAACCTCTATGGCTTTGGATGGAGGTATACCTAAGGAGGTTTGGTCTAGTAAGAAAATTGATTACTCATTTCTTAGATTATTTGGATGTAGGTATTTTTCACATTGATAAAGATGATAGGACCAAGTTAGAGGCTAAGTCTCGAGAAATGCACCTTTGTTGGATATGCTAAGGATGAATTTTTTTCATGTTTGGAGTCTTAAGGACAAGAAAATATTTCAATCTAGAGATATTGTATTTAATGAAAAATTCATGTATAAAGATCAGTTGCAGGAACAGAAAGAGGAATCAAAGACAGAATACACAGTATTAGAGGACATTGCAGATAGCAAGGTGTCCAAGGGGCCGGTTCAGGTGCAGTATGTTCCGGCATAGCCAGTTTAGGAACCTACTCATCAGGAACCCCAAACTCCTAAGGTGAGAAGGTCTTTTAGGGTAAGAAGGGAACCTGAATGATTTACTCCATATTTGAATTATTTATTGCTCACTGAATGTGGAGAGCTATATTTCTTTGAGGAAGCAGTGCAGGTGGATGCTAGGAAGAAGTGGGAGCAGGCCATGGATGAAGAGCATGGATATCTTATGGAAAACTAGACTTGGGATCTGGTGGAGCTACACAAGGGCAAGAGAGCATTGTAGAACAAGTGGGTGTATAGAATCAAAGAGGAAGATGGAGGTAGGAAAAGATACAAGCCCAGTTGGTGGTCAAGGGATTTGCACAAAAGAAAGGTATAGACTTTGATGAAATTTTTTCTCCTATTGTTAAAATTAATTCTATTAGGACTGTTCTTGGTTTAGTAGTGAGAAGACCTGCACTTAGAGCAATTAGATGTGAAGACAACATTCCTTCATGATGACTTGGAGGAGGAATTTTATATGTAGTAGCCACAAGGTTATGAGGTCAAAGGGAAGGAGAGGTTAGTGTGAAAATTGAAGAAGATCTTGTATGGCTTGAAACAAGCTCCACGACAGTGGTACAAGAAGTTTGATAGTTTTATGCAGGAGCAGGGTTACTCCAGTGTCACTCAGACCATTACGTGTACATCAAGAAGTTTCTTAATGGTAGTTATATTATTTTGTGCCTATATGTGGATGATATGCTTGTTGTAGGGAAGAAAATGCAAGAAATAAAGGTACTCAAGAAGCAGCTAGGTGACTCCTTTGCTATGAAGGATTTGGGGGCAGAAAAACAAATCCTTGGTATGAGAATAACTCAAAATAGGAAAGAGAGGAAGCTAGTGTTATCTCAAGAAGAGTACATAAAGAAGGTCTTGGAGAGGTTTAGTATGCAGGATGCTAAACCATTTAGTGCCCTTTGGCAGGTCACTTTAAATTATCAAAGGAGCAAAGTCCCAAGACTCAGGAGGATGAAATCCAGATGTCTAGGGTACCATACTCATCAGTGGTTGGTAGTTTGATGTATGCTATGGTATTCACTAGGCCTGATATTGTCCATGTAGTGGGAGTAGTGAGTAGGTTTATGAGTGATCCAGTAGAGAGCACTGGCAGGCAAGTGAAGTGGATCCTTCGGTATTTGAGAGGGACCATGGGAGAAACATTGTGTTTCGGTGGATCAGATACTACATTGTGTGGTTATGTAGATTTGGACATGGTAGGAGATTTGGACAATATGAGGAGCATGACAAGTTATGTATTTACGGTTGGTGATACAACGGTGAGTTGGATTTCATGGTTATAAAAGGTTGTGGCTTTGTCAACCATAGAGGCTAAGTATGTTGCTACCACAGAGGCAAGCAAGGAGATGATTTGGCTACAAAATTTGTTTGATGAGTTGGGTTATAAGAAGGAAGTTGGGAGACTACACAGTGATAGTTAGAGCGCTATTCATTTAGTAAAGAACTCCGCTTTTCACTCTAGGACGAAGCACATTCAGCTGAGATATCATTTCATCAGGGCAGATTTGGAAGAAGATAAGTTGAAGTTGGAAAAGATTCATACTAGTCAAAATCTTGTGGATATGATGACCAAGGTGGTCACAAGGGAGAAGTTGAAGTTGTGTTCAAATTTGATTGGCCTTCATGGTTGATAATGAAGGGTTGAGAACTTTACTCAGTAGGAACAATCTCCAAGTGGGAGATTTTTGGGGTGTGGAGCCTATTTTTGGTCTTCTCAAATCAATATTGAAGTGTGGAGTTTGAATTGGGAAGATGAAAGGTCATGACTATTTCTTTTCTAGCCATGGGAAGATGAAAGGTCATGATAGTTTCTTTTTCCAACTATGGGAAGATGAAAGGTCATGACTTTCAAACTTCTAGGGTCAACTTTTGGACTTCTTAAAGGATTGTAATCCTATAAATAGAGGTGTTAGGGTATCTTGAAGATATCTTGTGTGTTCAAGAGGTCTTGAGTCTTAGTGATCAAGAGTGATCAAGGTTAAGCAATTGGGTGTCAATTGTGGTTTAGATGTGGTTTAACATCTTTGGAATTATGTTGTGAGTTCATAACTGAGAGAAGACTATGAGATTTGTTTTACTCTTGTTGATAATAAAATATGAGCAAGTTCTTGGTAGACATAGCCCACATTGGGTGAACCACATTAAATCTTGTCTTGTCTTCTTTTGTGCATTATTTATTTATGTTGTTATATTTATGCATGTATAATTTTTCTATATAGTTTCCTATTGTTGTGGTTTGAGGAATTATTTCTGCATATTTGTTCTCTAATTCCTAATAGTAAGTCACCCACTAGAGCTCTCACCTTTTCAAAGCTCAATTCATCACCCTTAGCATTTAATGTATCTATAATGCCTTCTAGCTTCTTGCTAAGGTCGTCTAGTGCATCCATTCTACGAGTGACTTGGGGTACAGTTCCTTAAGATGATTTTTAACCAAACCTCATGCAAGGTTTCGATTGCTTCCATCTTCTTCTCAACTTCAGCTAGGATCTTATCCCACTCCACCCTGTTTCCCTTATTATTCTCCTAGAATTATTTCAGATCTACCTCATGTGTAGCAACTAGTATACTTGTTACCTTGTCTTTGTCAACATAGTTATCATATATAGCCTCAGTCATTCACGTGTTATCTTCAAAGAGCTAGGAGCTCGAATACTTGAGTGACTATCTCCTTGATATTTTAATTCTCTTTCCTCCTTCTAGTGTTCTAATGCCTCTTCTACCAATTCTAATGTGAGCGGTCACCTTTCCATGGTAAGGATGCGGGTTAAGTCTTCCAAGAATTGCAAGGTTGACTTGTATTTCTGCTCAGGTAGGGCCAAGTCTAGATGCTTCAAGATAATGACATCTGTAATCATCTCTATCTTTTTGTAGACCTCGCACACCTTCTCCTTCTCTTCCCTTAGTTCGCACCTTAACTATGTGTTGATCAACTCCTCCTACTTTAGATCTTTGTTCTTCTTAGCGATTCCTTCATTCTTCTTCTCTAGATCTTCCTCCAGAACCTTACCCTATCATTCCTTCGAAGAGTCTCACCTCAACCTCAACCGATACCTTGTTGAGTGTTGCAGACTTTCTCATCGGATAATTGTTGAGCATTTATCAGGGGGTTCACTCCCTTAGTCTTAGGTAATTTCATCAACACCCCTTTGGTTACCTTTAACTTTATCTCATCAACATGGGACTCAAAATCCCAAGATAACATCTTCCTTGTTCATGGGTACATGCCTTCTTCTTCAAATGAAGACCATGCAAGGAGTTAGTCTGTAGGCATGGTACTTTAGAAGTGTGTGCATAGTACCTTATTTAGATCATTGATATAACTCATTCCCTGCTCCTACACCACTACCACACCTTTTCCCCTATGTGCGTTGCCTTAGGAAAGCTTACCGCCAAGCTGGGGTCTCCACCCATGCTTCCATATTATTTTCCTACACTTTCCTCCTCTATCTCCCTTATCACTTCATCGAGTGTTGCACTCTACCTCCTATTCCACCAAATCATTTTTTATACCCACTAGTTCCCTTTCCGCAACATCTTCTATTTTCTCCTTGGTGAGGCTTGGGGTCCTTTAATATTTGGTGTTCACCTCCTCACTCTCCCCTTTTCCTTGAGTGCCTTCTTCTTCCCCATCCTTTTCTTCATTTCCTTCATCTGAGTCATGGACATTATACACACAATGGTCATGGGCCTCTTCATGCTTGTCATCATCCTTCTCACCTCTATAGTCTTCTAGGATCTTTGTTCCTTCTAAGTCTAACTCCTCTACTACCTTTCGCTTCTTCCTAACTGGTGACTTCAGTATAGGGATTCTTCCTTCTCATCTTCTTCATCAGGTGACTCCTTCCTTGATGATTCTTCTTTTGCATGGGGATCTTCCGCTCCGGCACCTCTTTCTCAAGTGTATTTTATTTTTCCTTAACAAGGGACTTCTTCCTCCATGCATATGTGCTTGGCTTCACACCTAACTCGGTATGCCTACCGATTATGTTGTTTGTACACTTGGTTCCTTCTTCTATGGTGCCTCCTCTCTCTCTCCCTCTTCCTTAATGTGGCCTTTTCCTCGTAGGTGGGTCTTCTGGGATGGAGAAATCATTCTCCACATAGGAACCATTCTCATACTTGGGCCTAACGCGCATGTAAACCCTCCCTATGGTTCTTCCAACAATTGGCAATGTCACAGGTTTTATTATGTTCACCTCATGGGAGATATACTTCTCCACATAAGCGGGATTCTTGGGATATACTAGCTTTATGTTCAGCTCATGGTTTTCTTGGTCCACCTCACCGAGGTGAACCTTAGTCTTTGGCCTACTTGAAATGGTTAAAACGCTTGGAAATATTGAGCAATGAAAGAGAAAGGTAATTTACACCATGGGCTCTTGGTCCCATCTGTCAAGGAGAAACTGCTAATGTAGAAATGTTGGTATAAAACAAACTCAGCTTCTCCCTGCACTTACACTGGTAATTTTTCAGGTATCCTCCATTCAACCCCAAATGCATTACGCATTCACTTTTACCATTTCTCTAGGTGTGCCTTGTGGGCGGCCGTCATGGTGTCACAAGTATATTTCTCAAATATTTTGTTGGGGAGGTATTCTCATCCAAGTACTCCCATACAAATTCATTTGGCCCATCGGGTACTCCAATTTTGAAAACATGATGGTAAGGAGGACATTACCAAACATGATATTATCCTCCATCATGATGATCTCCTCCGTCATGAATGCCGAGAGGTTGTAGATGGTTCCTTTTGAGATCTTTCAGAAATGTTCAACAAGGATTTGTTGATCTATGTCCACCTCTCTTGTCCATTCATCTTGGTCACTAAGTGCATAACCATCCTCATCATAGGGTCAGAAATCATAGAAATGTTGAAGTACCATGACCCCTTCTTATAGTCGTAGGCTTCCATAGTTTTCTTTATGGCCTCCTTCTCCTCCAATTCGTCATCAAATAAATCTTCTTCGTAAGTAACACCATTGAATTTGAGATTCGGTTGGGGATTTATCCTCATCCTTCGACCCACGAAGTAGAAATTATCTTCATGTACATGTGACATCAGCCATTGGTACAACCACTCAGGTTTACCAAAATAGGGAAACTCATATAGTTGCAATAATCCGGCCTTCTCCATTTTTACCTTCACTTCATCATCGTAGATGGGCATTCCATCTGGTGTTTTCTTGTCTATAGGTATCACCATTTCCAATGCCATTTCTTTCTTTGTGGTGCTTGTTTGATGGTTGTAGTCACTTACATCCATTTTCCTCATGTCGTATCACCCACTCTTTTCCCAAAATACGCCATCTGGGTATTGCATCTCCACATACCACTCCTCGTTGAAACTAGTGGAAATAGCTTGTTTCCCTTTTCCCTTTCCCTTCTTTGGTGAAATGGTTTACCTTCTTTGGTGTCATCTTATTGTTGGGTTACTAAAAAAACTCTTCCTTGCTCCTCTTCCTTTCTCTGCTCAAATATGTGGCTTACCTTTGTGAAAAATCCCTTTACTCTCGTGCCCTAGATGCAAAACCCTAACCTATAAAATCCTTCCAAAAGATGACATACTCTCCTAAAACCTTCTTTCCTACACATGTGTACTTCTTCCACTTTGGTTCGTAAATCACACTAGTCACACACTCATATTTTCACAATTTTTCCTTCTCACAAATCCTTTTGTGGATGCCCTAGTTTGTAAGAGATCTTCGATATTGTAATTACAAGGTAAACAATAATGTGCCCGACCTTCTACTTATAGCTTTTTTCTCATCTCCTGCAATAAATGTTATACCACCTACCAACATACTTTTGTAATAAAGGTGGATTTTTCAACTAAAGCCACCCTCAATCGCTCTTACCCCCGCATCCAATCCTACGTGAAAAATCTCTACGACCTTCTGGCGCGCAAAAATCCTTACTGGTCAAAGATCTTCACACGCACTTGCAACGCCAAGGGAACTTCTTCTATCAACCTTATTTTTTCCCTTTCCTACCTCATGTTGTTCATGTGCTTCTCATCCTTTGTATGTGGTCTTTGTAAAGTTATCCTGACACCAAAATCCTTATGTCCACCTTTTCTATGCACGCTCTTCCATACTATGCATTTTTTTAATCCTTCAATTCAAGCCATCAAAACACAAATTCCACTACCAGCTTCCATTTTATTTGCATTACTCCACCCCACACAAAAAAATGTGTGTTCCTCTACATATACATAACCTTTTGAAAATAATAAGTAGTTACCAACGTATAAGGTGCTAAAACAACAACACAAAAAGAAAGGAACAAGCAACGAGAAAGGGAAACACAAGGAAAATAAATTCATTAAGGGGAATCCTAAGCTAAATGGCAATACTACCTTATTTATGAACACAAGGAAGACTTATTTATCATAGGGCTTCATCCTACTCCCATTGAAATGGCCTGGTAACCATGTTCCATCCCACACTTGTAACTAGAAAGAACCTAAATTTAGGATGTACAAGATGATATATGGCCCTAACTAATGGGTTTTCAGTTTCCCAGGATGGCGTAGAAATTTGGAGTCATAAAGCAAGACCATTGTCCCAACCTTGATTTTTTTTTTAATATAATGATCATGTCATGCTTTTTGTCACGCCTTTTCATTCTTATGACTCAATCTAGCAAGTGATCACTTTTGTCTAGCTACATTAACTTCTCCATGCTCTCTTGAATTGTTTTTTCATCGGCTAACCCTTTTGCATGCGCAATACGTAGTGATGGTAGCATGAGTTTGACCATAAAATAGCCTCCACGCCAAACACCAATTAAACGGTGTGGCCTTGTTCAATCTCTTGTAGGTTGTCATGCATGTCTATAGAATGGATGATACATTTTCATCCCAATCTTGTCTTACCACATCACAAATTTTGGTCAGTGTGTGGCTTAATATCTTGTTAAATGCCTCAGTAGTTCCATTATCTTATGGGTGATATGGGGTAGTCTTATGATGGGCCACCATGAACTCTGCCAACAAAATCCTGACTATTTCATTCAAAAACTATGTACCCTGTCACTATTCAAACTTAAAGGACATCCATACATGTTGATTATGCTCTCTCATAAGAATCTAACAAAGCTATCATTGTTATATAATCCCTTATGTGCACTACCTCCACCCATCCTGTTAAGTAGTCGGTACCCAAGTTTTAAAATAATATGAACCAGTCCTTAGCATGGCTAGTGAAATTGGTCCTACAAAATCAATTTCCCATTTTTCAAATGGTTATGCATTGGCTATAGGTCTCAAGGGAATATCATCTTGTTTTCTCGGCTTCCCAAGGCTCGGAAATGGTCACAGGCCTTGCAGAATTCAATACAATCCCTGGTAGATACTTTCCCACCAAATCCCTATGAGTAGAATCTTTGGATTTTGGCATTCCCCGCATAGTGCCCTCTTGTGATCCCACCATGTGTTTCCACCATGATTTTAACGCACTCATGTTCTAACACACATCGCTGTAAAACCTCATCATGGCCTAACTTGTATAATTCTCCACCAATTATTATGTAGGGTGCGGTGCATATAGCTTACTATTTCCTTTCAAAAAAATCCATTCCTTCTAGTGCCATACCCATTTTGAGAAACACAACAATATCTTATAAGTCAGAGGGAGTGCACCATAACATAAATAATTATGCATATGGAATAACATCCTCAATGCTCTTTACATCCTCCCCTAAGTCAATCCTTGACAAATGGTCAGGCCCTAAGTTACTCTTTCCTAGTTTCACAACTATAAACTCAAATTCTTGAAACAACAGGACCCACCAACATATGTGCCCTTATAAAAGAATATTTTTCACTAAGTACTTCAATGACATGTGGTCTATGTACAATATGAAGGGTGTCTCCAATGAGATACTACATGAACTTATGCAATAGTAGATTATTGATAGTGCTTCATGCTCAGTAGTGGTATATTTTTGCTCTATTGGTGTCAACTTCCTACTTGCAAAGAAAAGGGGTGATCAAAAATCCCCTCACCAGGTTGTGCTAGCACTGCTCCAATGGTTTTCCTTGAGGCATCGACATGCACGTGGAAAGTTTTATCCCAAGAAGGAAAGTTTAATACGCAGTGATAAGTATAACCTTCAAAGTGTAAAACGTCATCTATTGTGCCTCTCCCTAGTGAAAGGAACTCTATTGTTTTAGTAACTCCTCCAATGGCACGGAGATCTTGGCATACCCCTTAATAAATTTATTTTAGTACCCCATATGCCCAAGGAATCCACGCACTATGCTTTGGATAGTAGGCTCCCTAATCCCATAATAATGGAAACTTTGGCGGGATCCACTAAAGAAGCCTTCCTTACATTTGATATGCCCCAACATGGTTCAAAATAAAGCAAATGAAGAGACACTTCTTCATTTTGAAGGATAAGCACAACTTCCGACATCTTTCAAACATCAACTGCAAATTGTCACAATGGTCTTTCACTAGTCCACACACCATTCAATCATCAATGTAAACCTAAAGGAATTTATGGATAAAATCTTGAAATGCCTGGACCACTATGTGTGAAAACACAACGGGCATGTTCTTCAGCCCAAAGGGCATGACCATATAGGTAAAACTCCCCCATTCAGTGGTGAAAGTTGTCTTTTATTTTTCTTCTTTAGCAACTCTAACTTGATGGTATCCTGAGAATTTATCCATGAAGGAATAGATTTCACTCCCAGTTACTCATTCCAATATTTCTTTAGTGAAGGGTGTTGGAAAAGTGTCAATGACACATAATGCATTCAAGTCTTTGTAGTCAACATAGATCCTTATCCTTCCATCATTTTTAATATTGATGACCATGGGGCTTACCCATTATGATTCCTCCATAGCTTCAATGATTCCGAAATGATCATTTTATCTATCTCCTCCTTGAATTTGACGTGAAGATTCAGATTCATTCGATAAGGCCTCTTCCGAATCAGGCATGCACCCTCCTTTAAATTGATTTTCATTTCTCCCAAGGAGTGGTGAATGCCTTTAAGATCATGGTATCCATGCAGAAATAAGTCTTGAAACTCACATAGTAGATCAATGATCTTTAAAACCTCCTTCTCTGACCAATAGTCTCCAATAATGGCCTCCTTAGGTTCCATTTCTAAACCGATGTTAACCTTATTTATTTTGAGGGGCTCATGGTAGGTGTGTGCTTGCTCATCAACACTATCAATAACTTCACATGTACCTTTAGTATGGTTAACATCCAAATTCTCCATCTATCACATAGACCATCTTTCCCTTCTCTTTCTCCATGCACATGCACTCAAGTTGCACCTCTTCTAACTCTTCCTCATCAAAGCACGGTTTCAAACCAAGTTCACCCAATAAATCCAATATTCTATCTTCTTCCATGGCACTATCACCCATTATTAGGCACTTAACAACCTACAACGCCTTATCCACTGATGGTTTAGTACTCTAATACTTGAAAGCTTGAAGGAGGTTAGCCATCAACTCCTTCCAATTTCCTATTTGATGGCGCATCTCTAAGTGAATATAACATGTGCACACAACATTGTAAGGTGGAATATAGATATGTACCTATAAATAAGGTGGTAAGGCCTCCGCACCTTCCATCCATGCTTTCTCACATGCTTGAATGTGAAACAAGGCGGTTTCTTTCCCATGGTATTCTTGTATTGCAGTGGGTGCATTGCTTTAGGAAAACCTAATAGAGAACAAGATTCTCACTTCATGCCACTCTAGAAGGATATCACGATGTGTCACCCACCAATGTGTTGCGATCCCAAGAAATTTATAGTTGAGCATCCCTCTTCTTTCGATCTCATTTTTCCACTGAGCCTCCATTTCTCGTAAGAAATTATCAGGGTTGGCCCCTCCAGAGTAACTCGACAACTTCTTCCTCCCAGGTGCTTGATTGAGCACTCCTTTATCACTCTTGTAATATATCCTCTTAATTATCACCCAATTAACTCATAAGTCTTGTGCGCCCAATTTTCACATGCCACACAAGTTGTATCACTCATGGACTGAACATATTCAAACTGAATAACTCCTTCTATAGGTTTAATCACCTCAAGGTCCATGATAGAGTGCACATAGATTATGTCAAGAAATTATTCTCCCAAGGGCTTAGTATAAGGTGCTAACTTCCCATCGGTCAAGGGGATGATAACTTTTTCTTCCTTATTTTCAAAAATTTGTTGAGTTATGGAGCTCAATTACTTTAGTTTAGCATGCAATGGAAACTTGCTGGAAAATACAATAACCATCATTGGTTAGAGGGAACCGGCATCAGTCACCCAAGACCGACATTGGTCAAGCAAGGAAGGAACCGGCATCCATTTACGTGCGAGGATGTTTTAATTAACTCTCGGGAATTAGATCTATTTTTAGTATTAAAATATATCTATTGATTGTAATTACATGGCTAAGTGCCCTAAGTCTATAAACAACTATATAAGCATAAAGCTAGGGTTTAGAAGTAAGAGATTAACAAGAATTAGAAAGAACTTGCAAAATTTGGTGAGAGAGAGAATTCTTGGTGATGAAGAAAAAGCTTGAGGAAAGAAAGTATTGTACATCTAAGAGGTGTGGAAGATTGTAAATCTTCATTATATATCTTGTCAAAGCTTTGGATAATAGATTGGCTTGTTTCTTGGTGGACATAGCCCACACTAGGTGAACCACATTAAATATGGTGTTGATTTATATCTCTTGTTTTGTATATTTCTTCTGGTAGAATATCCACTTTTATTTGCATATATGCTTAGATCTGATATATTGTTTGTACAATCGGTGTACTAACCCCAAAAACTGGTATCAGAGATTTATTTGAGGGTTTTGTGTGTTGAAAGATTTACTCATAGAGGGTTTTCTGATTGAGTGGGAGCTACAACAATGGTAGAAGAAAACAAATACAAGGTAGAGAAAATTTGACGGCTGAAATTATCAATTATGGAAGATGTAGATTGAGGATTATCTATATCAAAGATATTTGTATTTACCGTTGGATGAGAAGTCTATACCTATGAAGATCACTGATGAAGAATGGAATATTCTTGATAGAAAGGCTTTGGGATCTATAAGATTAAGCTTGGCTGGTAGCATCCGTGGCTTCCAATATTACAGAAGCGCTTCTATACGGTAGATTTAATGAAATCTCTTACTAATTTATATGAAAAACCTAGTGCTTCAAATAAAGTTTATTTGATGAAGAAACTATTTAGTTCTAAGATGCATGAAGGTGGATCTACATCTAGTCATTTGAATGATTTTCGATCTATTATAAATCAATTAAAATTGGTTGCAATACCATTTGATGATGAAGTAAAAGCACTTTTACTCTTATGTTCTTTGCCTGATAGTTGGGATAACTTGGTAATGGTTGTTAGTAATACAACATCTGCTAATAATATTTGGAAGTTTGATGATGTGGTTAGTATAATATTGAATGAAGAAATTCACAAGAAGAGTACAGAGGAATCATCATCTGGAAATACTTTGAATGTAGAAAGCAAGGGCAAGCAAAAGGAGAGATCAAGAGTAAGAGTAATGGGAAATCAAAGTCAAGGGATAGCATATCTAAATCCAGAAGTAAGGGAATTACTTGTTGGAAATGTGGAAAGAAAGGACATGCAAAGAAAGATTGTTGGTCAAAGGATAAAGAGAACCAACAACCAAACAAAGGTAAAGAAGAAAATCTTGCTACATCAGAGGTAATGCAAGATGCTCTTATTATTTCTTTAGATAATAGAATTGAATCATGGGTTTTAGATTTAGGAGCTTCTTTCCATGCAACCCCTAATAAGGGTTATTTCAGAAATTATGTCTAGGAAATTTTGGGCATGTTTATTTGGGTGATGATGAACCTTGTAGTATTATTGGTAAAGGGGAAGTTCATCTAAAATTGTAGAATGGAAATACATGGGTATTGAAAGATGTGAGGCATGTGCTAAGCCTCAGGAGAAATCTTATTTTTGTAGGGAAATTAGGTGAATCTAGTTGCATGGTTACTTTTACAGGAGACTCTTGGAAAGTCACCAAGGGTTCTTTTGTTATGAAAAGAGGTAAGAAGGTAGGAATGTTATATTTATCTACCTATATTACTGATTCTTTTCTCCATTATCTACTTCAAATTTAGATGTATGCATGTGGCATAACCGTTGGGCCATATGAGTAAAAAGGAATGCAAATCTTAAAGGCTAAGGGTAAGTTATCAGATTTGAAAGATTTAGATCTTGATTTCTATGAGCATTGTATCTTTGGAAAGTAAAAGAGAGTGAGATTTCTCAAAGTTAGGGAAACTAAGAAGGAGCATAAATTGGAGCTTGTACACTCAGATGTGTGGGGACCATCTCAGGTAGCTTCTCATGGAGGATCCCAGTATTATGTTACTTTCATTGATGATGCTACAAGAAAGGTATGGGTTTATTGTATTAAACGTAAATCTAATGTTTTTGAGACTTTTAAAAGATGGAAAGCCCTTGTTGAGAATGAATCAAATTCTAATTTAAAGTGCCTTAGATCTGATAATGGTGGTGAATACTATAGCAAGGATTTCAATTATTATTGTTTATAAATGGAATACGTAGAGAAATACGAGTTCAAGAACACCATAAGAGAATGGTGTTGCAGAAAGAATGAACAGGATAATCATGGAACGTGCTAGAAGTATGAGGATACATTCTAGATTGCCCTTATAGTTTTGGGAAGAAGCAATTGATATAGTGGTTTATTTGATTAACCATGGACCTTCAAGTTCACTAGATGTAGGAATACCGAGAGGAAGCTTGGACCGAAAAGAGGTAGATCTTTCTTTTCTTAAAGTTTTTGGTTAAGATTTTGTGCATGTTGATAAGGAAAATAGGAAGAAGTTGGATGTAAAATCCAAGAGATGCACTTTCATTGGTTATGGATCTGGTGATTTCGGTTTCTATTTTTGGGATTTAGAGAATTCTAAAATTATTAGGAGTCGTGATGTTGAATGGAATGAAAATAGAATGTACAGAGATCAAATTTTGGTACCCAAGGATGAACCGGTTGAGAAGTTTGTGAATGAAAATGAACTCTCATATTTAAAAGAATTACCGACAGGGTTACACAAGTAACTCAGTGTGGTTAACCCCACCAAAGCAGCAGGACAAAAGAACCGGTATCGGTTATAGAAGATTCAAACTAGCATCGGTTATCAAAATCGGTGTTGGTTAGAGGTGACGGTGTCGACCACTTTGTAAATTTTGATAGGAATGTCTAGGAGGTCAGATTGAGCCTCTAGTACCCCAAACTCTTGTGAGAAGGTCACAAAGGGTAAGTAAACCTCCAGAAATATTTACACCTTCTCTATTTTATTTATTATTGACTGATAATGGTGAACCAGAGAGATTTGAAGAAGCAATGCAGGATAAGACCCATGTCCAGTGGGAGCATGGCATGGATGAGGAGATGAACTCCTTGGAACAAAACCAAACTTGGGATTTGGTTAAGTTTCCAGTAGGTAAGAGAACATTGCAAAACAAGTGGGTTTACAGGATCAATGAAGAAGAGGGTGGACATAAAAGATATAAGGAAAGGCTTGTAGTAAAGAGATTTACATAGAAATTAGGTATTGAATTTGGTGAAATATTTTCTCCTGTTGTTAAGATGACTTCTATTGTTATTGTATTGAGCTTAGTTATAGTAGAGGATTTACATTTAGAGCAACTAGATGTGAAGATGACTTTCCTTCATGGTGATTTGGATGAAGAGATTTATATGCAGAAGCCGCTTGGGTATGAAGTCAAGGGTAAGGAGAAATTAGTGTGTAGGTTGAAAAAGAGTATATATGGGCTCAAACAAGCTCCAAGGAAATGGTACATGAGGTTTGATAGTTTTATGCAAGAGCATGGTTACTTGAGATGTGAATCTGACCATTGTGTTTATTTCAAGAAGCTTAAAAATGGGAGCTATATTATTTTGTTACTGTATGTGGATGATATGCTTATTGCAGGATCTAGTATGCAGGACATTGGTGAGCTTAAGAGAAAGCTAGCTCACACATTTTCTATGAAGGATTTAGGAGCTGCAAAAAGAATCCTTGGCATGCAAATACACAGAGACAAGAAAAACAAGAAATTGTATTTGTCTCAAGAGGATTATATCTATAAGGTGTTAGAAAGGTTCAACATGTAAAATGCTAAACCTGTTAGTACACCTATGGTTGGACACTTCAAATTGAGTAAAGATCAGTGTCCATCATCACATGAGGAGGTCAAATACATGACATGAGTGTCATATGCTTCAGTAGTTGGGAGTCTCATGTATGCTATGGTTTGTACTAGACCAGACATTCGCACGGGTTGTGGGAGTTGTGAGTAGGTTTATGGCTAATCTAGGTAAATAACATTGGAAATCAGTCAATGGATTCTCAAGTATTTGAGAGGGACATCCAACATGGATGTGATGCCCGTTAAAACAACCCACTTGAGACCCAAGAAACAACCTAGGGTTAGTTAGAAAATTATGGAATAATTTTTTTATTAGAAGTGTTCACAACCAAATGGCAAGGAAACAGTTGACACTATCAGGTTCTGGGACAAATCTAAAATACTAGAACATACTTTTCTTTAACACAATTATCAGAGGTCACAAGGTTCACATTTTAGGGTAAGAAGTTTTAGTTAGGCTCAGGGAGTAATTTATCCCCATACCCACTCTCTAATAGGATCAGAGTTTCAACTTAATTTTCCTCACACTTAATGCATTAAAAATTTCCCTAACTCATTCCCATTGGATAGGAAATTTTCTCACCTTTTCGGTGATATAAATAAGTCCTCCTAACTCCTTCAGAAACTCTAGTTATGGTCCGGTGGAGCTTAGGGGTCAAATTTTCCCCAAGGGGACACGTGGCGAGAGGGGAAGAAAACCCCTTTGGTGGGTTGGTGGGTCACGCAGTGGCATAATAAATTTTTCCCACATGGGGAGAAAAGTTTACAATTATCCCACACCTTTGTGGGCCCTCCAATGGACACGTGTCGGCTCCAAGCTAGAGCGGGGAAAGGATGAGGGAAGGATGGGGGTGGCGGGAGCCTTGTGGAAAATTCACCAGAGGGAGAGAAGAAAAAAATAGCGCCCACATGCACTGTGGGTCCCCTAGGGACATGTGGTGCTAAATGAGCTAATGTGGGGAGGAAGAGAGAGGGAAAGGTGGAGCGGTGGGGTTATTTGGTGAATTTCACCAAAGGGGAGAAAAGGGAAGAGTTGGATGCGATGGTCCGCGTGCCCGTGGAAGGGATCTCCCAAAGTGAGGGTGGGAGTGTGGGGCTGGGAAATTTTCAAAAATTTCCAAAGAAAAAAACTTCCAAAGTGAATAAGTTCTCCTCTTTTTGTCACCCCCAAGGTGCCACGTGGCACCCTTTGGTTGGTTGCGGGCCGAGGGGGAAAAGGTGAAAATTTTCCATAAAAAAAATTAAAGACCTAGGGAAAAAGGATCTTTACCTCGCGCTTTCCACCCGTGAGAGGACACGTGGTGACGACATGGTTGGAAGAAATGATTGAAAATTTTCCCGAACCAAAATTTTTCAAAAAAAATTCTAAGGATTTTTAATGGGAATTTTTTAGGGTCAGTGGCCCACAGTGAAATTTTTTCCAAATTTTCCCTTAAGGCAAGAAAAACTTCAAAGTGTCATAGCTTTTGCTAGAAAGCTCATTTTTGGGAAAACAAGGACTTTATATAAATATCTCGATTCCCTCTTTGCACAGGAAACATAAATTTTACTTTTTGGTAGATTTTAATGGGTTAATTTTACAAAAATGATCTACAGGCTATTAAAAAGCCAACTGGTAATTTCTAACTTTTGAATTTGATTAAATTGGATCTCCTCCTTCACTCAACATGCCAAACAGACATGGAGAATTGATCTAGGAAGTATTTAAAGTGGTTTAGGAAGTTAATTTGCTCAATTGATTTCAAGTTGCATTTTTCCAACAATTGACAAAAAAAATGACTATTAGAGGGATTGGATTCGATTTTGCAGTGGTTAAATTGTTTTCTTAAGTTTTCTTTGTCAATTTGAGTTCCTTGATGGCTTAGCATGCTAAATTATGTCAATTCCAAGTTGATTATTAAGTGCAGGTCTGAACTATACATTTTTATTAAAATTAAATTGTCCAGTTTTAAGTTTGTAATAGAAATCCCATTTCTAGAAATTTGTTTATCAAATTCATCCTTCAAATATGGCACTTCATTTCTAGTCTAATCTAATACATTTAAATGACTTAAATTAAACTATTCTATACCCAAAATGTAACTCTAATTTCAATTTTATATATTTATCAAAAGAAGACAAGCAAAATAATTCCCTCATACGTATTTTCTTTCCTTTGCAATTAAACAGAGATTCCAATCACAATTTGATATTTCCAACTTCATCACAATAATGCAAAAGAGAGATGAACTCATAATTCTTTATTAATCCAAAAAGGAATACATCTTTCCATGTTTTGGGTGCAAATAACACATTTCTAATTCTTTCTTTCCAAAAACCAAAACATAATATACATGTCTTTCACAATTCAAATATCTAACTTCATAATCAAATTACATACATCTTTCTTCACAAAATACTTATTACAATTTCATCCACAACAAGTGGGAAAGGATTACAAATAAATATGTTTTCACAAGGGACTATCAAACTACATTTTTCCTTTGCTCTAGGACAACAACATGCACATTTTCTCTTTCTCTAAGTTAATCACCACAAAATAGGGGAAAGGCAACACTTTCCACACAACCAAGACATCCAATGAAAGGAGAATCCTTCCTTCATCATTGGCCCCGAGCCCCAACAAAATACAATAATAGATGCAATTCAACCCATGGAAATGATTGGCTTCCACAACACACAACATTATTTCACATACACATTTCAATATAAAACATAGTTCAACACAAAACAACAGTTCACAACTGCAATTGAAAACATTCCAATCAAAACTCGGGCTTGATCAAGCAAGCCAAAGGAGCAAGGTCTATGGGGGAAGCTACTTATGCCTCCCAATTGGGAATTGGGCATCCACCAGAACAACCCACCAAAATAATTCATCCCACACACATCCTTATGCCCCCCCACAAATCTCTCCTTATTCCCCCAAGATTTCCTTATGCCCACCCCAAAGTAAGAAATGCAAGCTATTTCTTTTCCATGGTGGATCCCAAACCCAAACTCCCTCCACAAAATCTGATGCCAATGGCATTCCTTATGCCCCCCCACATGGATTCCCCATAGCCTTCTCCTACACCATCCTTAAGGCATTCTACCCAACCAGCCAACAAATAAATCAAGCATGCACCATTCACACAACACAACAAGAAAATGACAGCATAAAAGGAGAGTTAAATTCCTACCTCTCCATGGTTACTTTTGTTTCCAACAACAAGCTTCAAATGCCAAGAACACGAACAGTTCAAAAGAACAATTCCAAGTATGAAGTTATCTCCAAATTCCTCCACAATCCACAAGAGCTCCAAACAGCAAAAATGCACCCCAAGGAAGAATGCAAAAAGGTTCAACAACCCAAAACAAAGCAAAGAGTTTGAATTATATAGAAGAGGGAAGAGAAGAGGATGATGTGGATCCATGTAGGATGCCACATCACACATCCTCAAATTCAAACACAAAAGACAAAGTCCATTCTCCCAAGCACAATAAAGAGGTGGGTGAAAATATGACAAGTTACTTGCACACTCCAAAAAGCCCACACCTCAAGGAAAGCAAAATAAATAAAATGTAAGAAAGTGCAACCCAAAACAAGCAACATGATTAATAAAATTCATTATAAAAGTCACAAATCACTTCTCCAACCATAAGTATGGTTGGTAAATTAAATTTAGAGGCATGGGACAAGTTTTACTTGTCCCACAAGCCTCCAAAAATAGCCCCCAAGGACAAATTCGAATTTTCATGGAGGTGGAGTATTTCATACTCCAAAATCTGACTTAAACATACTCTTACACAACTTACACATCCCTTACAAATTTAATACAAACAGCCAACAACTCTTATAATTACTTTCACATATCCCAATTTAATTTATTTAAATTTTAATCATATGATTCTCACATTAATTCATCACAATTTTAATTAATTAAAAGAAAAGAACACATTACTAATAAAATACATACAACAATGATGTAAAATTAACCACATTAATAAATACACAATACCCATGGTCACATATAAAGGAAATCCCCCATGGGAATCCTAACAAAATACAACACACAACACATTAAAATGAGTTACCATGGTGACCTTGTCGAATTCACCTAGAATTCCATTGTGGTTGGTCTCCGATCCCCGATGTTTTTGTTGTGATATTTTTAACCTGAAAAATACAAATACCTCCTTCGGCCTCGTGGCCATATCAGAACATCCAACATGATATAAATGAAATCACAAAACCAACTATATAAATGAATCACAACAACATCAAAGTAACAACTACATCATTTGCATTTTAAATCAACAACTATATCATCATCATAAAATATCCATTTCTAGATCTACTCATAATATCCAAAATCACATGTCCGAACAACATCCATAAAACATCCATGTCAAATAGTATATCATCATCCACATATGAGTGTCTCTAATAATCATCATGCATCATAACCAATCAAGATCAACAATAATCCATGATCAAATGTCTAACAACATACTAAATCAAAACATAATAATGTCTATAATGTAATCACAGTATCAAAATAGGTATCCAAAAGGTGTCAAAGGGAAGTGGGCACTACAATGGATTTATGCTATGGAGGGTTAGATACTTCTTTACATGGCTATGTTGATTCAAATATGGTTCGAGATCTGGATGGTAGAAGGAGCACTTTTTGGTTATATTTCCACAATAGGTGGGACACTAGATGGATTTCAAGATTGCGAGAAGGTTGTGGCTTTTTTTTACTAGAGGAAAGCATGATGTAGCTACGAGAGGCTAGCAAGGAGATGATATGGATGAGTAGGTTCATGGAAGAGTTGGGAAAGAAGCAAGGTGATTGTAAACTATTTAGTGATAGTCAAAGTGTAATTTATCTATAAACTCTTCAACTTTGGAATTATCCACAGAATCAAAATTAATCGTTGTTGTTCTACTTTCTATTAGAAAATAATAGAGATAGCTAGTGAATGAATTATACTTGTGCTTAGAATCAACAATTTGCAGAAAGGGAAAGAATATAGACTCATACACCAACAATTTTATCCTGGAAAACCTCCAAAGGAGGAAAAACTAGTCGGGAAGGGAAATTGCTCTTTCTTCCCACTTTTATTGGCCAATTCAATAATAAGTATAGAAATTACAATAAGTATGAAAGAGAAGTAGATAATATCTCACACTTCCTCCCAGTTACTTGCTTTCTCTAAATCAATTACTCCTTGCTTCTACAAATCACAATTCTAACACTAAGAGTTTCTTACTCACTTGCTTCATGCTTTGATGATCTTTTTCTCTTCCATAACATGCATTTATAGCCTTTCTCATGTCCTCCCATGCATTGGAGAATGGGAAAGGTCATGGAGGAGAAAGGAAATGAACAACCTTTCAAATTCTAAGGTTGTTCATTTTTGGATTTTTGTTTTTTTTGTCCGAGAGAGCTAGGACCACGCCCTGTGCAGCAGCCCGGCGGTCGTGGGACTGCCACCCCGCCTGGTTGGGCGGTTTTGTAACCACCACCCTACATAGGGTGGTGGTGATCTGTTACTAAAAAGACAAAACCCTGTGTATCATTTTTTTCTTCTTCGTGTTGGCTGATTTGATAAAGTAGAGTCATTTTGGATCCCTATGGATCACACCTCCCCTGCTTAGGAGGATTTTGGTCCCACAAAATCTTAGTGGGGGAGTAGATGAGGAAATAATTCCCTCACTTGCTCCTTTAAGTACCACTGGGCCTGCCTTGGTGTCTTTCCTTTTAGTCCAATCTGCCAAGACTCCTATGGACCTCTCCTAGTCTCTCTGACCTTTTGTTGCAGTACTACATCCTCCTCCAATTTGCCTTGTGATTCCAAGACGCAATCCTCAATGGAAGGTAGCAATTGTAGTTCTTCATCTTCATCTAGCATGGATGGCTCATATAGGTGTAAGTTCTCATAGTTTACTATAGAGTACATCCTCATGAATGATGGTAAATCAAGTCGAAAGGCATTTTCTCCAACTTGATCCAATATGGTGAAGGGTCCATATCATAGTGGCTTGAGCTTGTGCTTGACCTTGTAGTCTCTCCTTGCTCAAGTAAAGCCAAACTCTATCTCCAACATGAAGCTTATGTTCCCTTCTATGTTGATTGTGCCTAGCTTTGTACTTGGCCTGAGATTTCTCTAGCTATTCCTTGACTTTGAGATGGATTTTTTAGATCCTCTCAATGAATTTGTTTGCTCTAGTCACCTCTGTGTCTCATGTATCCTTCTCATCCTACTGTCCAACTGCTATGTCCAAATGGATTTGTAGGTAGATATCCCAAGCATGCTTCAAATGGTGACTTCATAGTGGATGTGTGTATTGCCCGGTTATAGGAATGTTGAATGTAGGCTAAGGACTCATCCCAAGTCCTTGGGTATTTTTGTTATACCCTCTGATTAACTATACCAAAGTCTTGTTTACCACCTCTGTTTGTCCATCTATCTATGGATGGAAAGTTGTGCTCCTTTTAACTGGTATCCATCTTTTCCCACAAAGTAGTCCAAAACTTCCCCAAGAACTTGGAATCCCTATCGAAACAAATAGAATTTGGCAAACCAAAATGCACCCATACATTAGCAAAGAAAAGATCTTTGCCTCATGTGCTTTTACTGTCTTTTTACATGCCATAAGAATACACATCTTACTAAATCTATCAACAACAACATAGAGATAGTCATGGCCATGTTTATACATAGGTAATCCTCCTACAAAATCCATAGAAATGTCCTCCCACATACGAGTAGTACTTAGCAAGGCAACATATACAAACCTTCCTTCCTAGTCTTAGGCTTGCTAGTACAACAAAGTTTACATCCCCGTATAAATTTTGATACTTCTTCTTGTATATTGGGCCAATACACGTACCTTTGCAAGTGGGCTAGGGTCTTACCAACACCGAAATGTCCCACTACTTTGAGGTATGTGCTTCCCTCATCAATAGAATTTGCTCTTCTTTTGGCACACAAAGCTTCCCCCATTGGTAGAGCAGCCTGTATTTGAGATAAAAATATTCAATCCCTATCCTTTCAGCCCCTTGGGATTGCAAACTTGCTGAAATTTCACCCAAAGTCTTTGTCCTGGGCATATGCTTCTCCGTAAGCTTCCTTCGTGAAGGGACTGATCTCGAGAGATAGTGGCCAAACAGGAAAAAAATTCTCCTATGTGGGTGGCCTAGACAACATGTCTCGCCACCAATTTTTACTACCCTTCTTATATTTAATCACCAAATGGAACTACTTTGAAGGAACCCCATCCATTTGTAGTGCCTTGCCTACTATAATTTATATTGTGCTTGCAAATACTAGAGAGGTTTGTGGTCAGTGTGCACAATAGTTTCTTTACCCAACAAATAATGCTTCCATTTCTTAATTACTTGAACTAGTGCATACATTTCCTTATCATATATTGAATATCCTTTAATTGCTGAAGTGAAAGTTTTAGAATGATAACATACGGGTTTACCTCCTTGAAGTAACACTACGCCCATGGCGTAATCACTAGCATCTGTCTCTACTTCAAAAGGTTGTTGCAAATTAGGAAGAGAAAGTACTGGAGCATGACTAATCTTGTATTTCAATAACTCAAAGGATTTGTCTTGTTCCTTACCCCAATCAAAACCCTTACTCTTTGCAGCCACTATGTGTAGAGGTGTTGTAATTGTGAGAGAATCCTAGAATGAACTTCCACATGTATTGTACTGCTCCCACAAAACTCCTAGTCTTTTTGTGGCTCCTATTGGTGTTGGCCAATTAGTGATGGCTTCCACCTTATTTGGATCCACTCATAGCTCTCCTCCTCTAACCACATGCCCAAGATAGACAAGTGACTATTTGGAAAATTCACATTTCTTCATATTACAAAGCAGTTGTTTCTCCCTTGAAAACTTGCAAGACTTGTTGCAAATGTGTTGGATGTTCTTCCCATGTGGCACTAAAAATCAAGATATCATCTAGATATACAATGACACATGAATCTATGAAATCCCGCAATACATCATTCATCAATCTCATAAATGTAGCGGGTGCATTGCATAATCCAAAAGGAAGTACTAACCATTCATACAAACCTGTTTTTTTTTGAAGGAAATCTTCCATATATCCTCCTCCTTCATCCTAACTTGGTGATAACTGGACTTGAGATCCAACTTCGTGAAGAATTTGGCATGTTGAAGCTGGTCCAAGAGATCATCTATGTGGGGAAGTGGATATTTGTTCTTTATGGTGATCTTGTTCAAAGCACGGTAGTCGATGCACATTCTCCAAGAACCATCCTTCTTTAGCACCATCACAATAGGTGAACCACATGGTGAGGTGCTCGGACATATCACCCCTTGGTCTAGTAGTTCTGGAGTTGTTTCTTTACTTCAATACTCTCAAGCAAGGATTTCCTATACAACCCGATGTTTGGTAGAGGGGACTCTGGCAATAGCTAAATCTCATGCTCTACTTCCCATTTTGGTGGTAATCCACTAGGAGTTTGAAAAACTTCCTAAAAATACTGAATAATACTATCCAAATCATGCTTTCCCTAGTTAGAAATCTCTGAAACTTCTACCCCATCTTGTTTATCCTTAATAAAATTAAACAAAATGATTATGATTTCCTAAATAATTCATTTTCTTGGTTAGCACTTACCATAGTAACCCGTGTCTTACGCTGGTGTGCCCGGATGTTATAGTTGATCCCATCCTTGACCCATCTGTACTATTTTCCCTCCTCATAAATATAGCATCCCTAACATACAAGTAAGGACTCCGAATACAACATCAAAAACATCAAGTGGAATAACGTCAACTTCAAAAACATCAATATATTGGGAATTTATCCCAAACTTGACCTTACATCTTCTTGTTACCTGAATTTCAACACCCTTCTTTACCCAACCCAAAGGATAAGGGTGTGGATGCTCGTAAGTCTCAAGACCAAGATTCTTTACAATTGCTTCAGAAATCAAGTTAGACTGAGAACCGGTATCAACCAAAGCATTTACCTTAGTTCTCTTGATCTAGATTTTGATCTGGAATAGTCTACTCATCTCCTCTTCCTGGCTGTCCATGTTGGTGGCCGTGCATCCAAGCCTCTCATCTACATCAGAGTCATCTTTGATTTCCACCTCTCCTTTTTTCACAGCTGTCATGGACTTCTTTGAGTCCTTGGTTTAGTTCTTCGGATGCAACTCTAGATGCAACTTCCAACATGTAGCATCAGTATGACCATTGATATCATAGTTCTTGCAAAAATTCTTGGGATCTTTACAAGTATTCAAAGTAGTGGTAGCTTGTTTACCTTTCCCTTTCCACTTACCCTTGTTACTTGTTTGCCCAAACTCTTTCTTCTACTGATTTTTGACTGCTTTACCCTTGTCTCTACTTCTCCTTGCTTCTTTTCATCATTTATGTAGTATGCCATGTACGCATGCTTCGTTGAGATCTTTGGGTTTTGTGGAGATGAATTTTCTTGAAGGTGAGTGTGAAGTCCTCCCAAGTACTTGGTCAAGAATATCCTCATCCTCCAAGTCCATGTTAAGCAACATGGTTTTCCTCTAAAACTCCGTAGTATAGTCCTACACACTTTTCTCCATTGCCTTGTCTAAAATACTGCCATTTAATCATTTGGTCAGTCTTATGGCCAATAGGATAGAAGTTAGCTCTAAGTAGTTCTTTAAATTCTTGCCAAGATTTCACAATAGGACGCTTTTTCTTTTCACAAGTGGCTAGATGGGTTTCCCACCAAACCTAGAGCATGTCCTTCCATTTTGAGACGTGAAAAGGTGATCCTTTGTGCCTTAGTGACATTATGGATGCTAAAGTAGACTTCTAATTGTTTTAACCATTTATCAAGCAACTCCGCATCTACTTGTCCTTCAAAGCTTTTAATATCAACTTTTGTTTCAACTTTAAAAGGAGTATGATCGGATTTTACCTTTTCTCTTGTGTTAGAAGTCTCTTCTTCATGCTCTTCCCCATAAATTTCCTCATGGTGGCTCCTTCCTATGCCAAACTTTTCAGCTAAGCCCCGAACCATTGAGTCCATGGATTCTTGTTTGATTGAAGTTCTCTTCTATAAATCAGCAAGCTCTTGCCTTCTAAACATCCTATCCATCATGGTCTCAAGCATCTTGATTCTACGGACCAAGTTTTCTTCCTCCATTTGTCCCCAATTCTCTGTTTCCACTTCTTTGTAGAAATTTTTGGATCGCAAGGTAAAGCCTCTTCGCCTTTAGATCTCGTCATTGTCATACAAATCCAAGAACGAATACCACAATCCTGGATATTTGTTAGCTATGATACCAAAATGAAAGGAATGATAAGAATATTGTTCCAAGCCGTGATCTTAGATGATAATAGCACACCACATTACATTTATGCAGAAAAAGCGAAGAGATAAAATACCATATATGGAAATCCATCATAATCCATAATGCTCGGTACATTACAATAGAATGACTTGAATTATTCAATAAGAAAGATGTACATATAGAAGGAGGGAAGTGCAACTACTACCTAAATCGTGTGGTGAAGAACTCCCAATAACGGATACTAGTAGAAAAGTTAACTCTAAAAGACTAGTAAGCTAACTCAACATAATCGAGAAGCTAACTCCACACAACTAGTACACCTAAGCAAGCTAACCTAACAAGTGTAGGGCTAACACAAGTGTAAGAATTATCCTAATAAATAAATAAAAGGATAAATAATAACCTACACTAACACCCTCCCGTAAGCATAGCTTAGGTGGGTGGAAAGAAGGTGGGTCCTAGAAACAAGGCACTGATGAGGTACCCACGCATAACAATGGGGAAAATGGACACATGCAAGGTACCCAAAACTAGTAATAAAAAAGTAGAGAGAAAAATCTCGCCTGCAAGATATCCTTAGAAGCTCGACTCTAAAAAATCATAAAATGTTGAAGAAGTGTGGTGTACAATATGGTCTGAATCCACTTCTCGATCATATAACTCAAACACAAGTTCTAGTCATTGTTGGGCTTCACCAAAATAGCTCCTAAGGAGACTATCAATGGAGTGATGTTGAAAAGTGAAAAAACACCAAACATAATTTGATCAATCTACTCCAAATAGATGTGCCTTTGGGATCCAAGAAGAACCAAGGAAATAAGGCAAGGACACGAGATCCAAATAAATATGATTTCCATGATCCAAGAAAAAGCTAAGGTAATAAGGCAAGGACATGAAACCCGAAGAAGTGATCAACACCACACCCTCCCATACTACAAAATGGGTAGAGTGACACCACAGATCTGTATGAGTTATCAAAATCAACTACTTGAACACTAACAAACTAATCTTGGCTCCACCGAATAGCTCCCCCACAAGAGAGACTGTCAACATGCCAAAAGTGTCGAAAATACAGATCCAAAATATCTCAATAAAAAAGAGAGATATAAATGCATACACCCATAGATATAAGAATGCAACACCCAAAAGTTGAGGACATCGGGCTCAACCAAAATTACATCCACAAGAGATTACAACACCCTCCCAAATTGGCACTTTATAATTGAGTGCATGTAAATATTACAATGAGTAAAAGTACCTTTTACATTTGAAATATGTGTATAAAAATCTCACCAATGTGTAGATCTCAAAAAAATACACAATTTCAAAAAAAGATCACCTTAATCCAAGCTATGGATCAAAAGTTATGAGCTCTAGAAGGTTTTGCTATTAAAATAATATTTTAATGTTGATCTTCTTTTCAAAGGTACACGTGACACCCAAATTTCCAAAGGGTAAAAAAGAGTGCATCCACACGATACGGGCTTGTGACTTAAAGGATACAAGCCTACGCCTAAATCCTAAAATGTCTAGAGGGTAAACCATTGCATCCAAAGGGTACACGCCAATATCCAATGGATAAAGAATGTACCCAAATGGTATGCCGTGTCTAGTGGATAAAATATGCATCCAAAATTGAAATATCTAGAGGGTAAAAGAATGCATCCGGAAGGTACACGCTTTAATCAATAGATAAAAGAATGCACCCAGAGGGTGCAAGATCTACATCCTCAGTGGATAAAAGGCGCATCCAAAACCGAAATATCCAGAGGGTAAAAGACTACATCATCCGGAAGGTACACGCTTTATCAATGGATAACGAGAATGCACCCAGTGTACATATCTCTGATTCTAGTGGATAAAATACTCGCATGCAAAATTGAAATATCTAGAGGGTAAAAGATCGCATCCAGAAGGTACACGCTTTTATCCAATGGATAAAAGAATGCACCCGAAGGTACAGATCGCATCTCGAGATACCATGAAAGGAACGATAAGAATATTGTTCCAAGCCATGATCTCGAGATGATAATAGTACACCACATTAGATTTGCTAAAAGCATGAGAGCTAAAATACCATATATGGAAATCCATCGTAATCCATAATTCTCAATACATTACAATAGAATGACTTGAATTATTCAATAAGAAATATGTACATATAGGAGGAAGTGTAACTACTACCTAAATTAGTGGTGAAGAACTCCCACTACGTCGATTTCGTAGTTAAGTTAACTCTAAAATACTAGTAAGCTAACTCAACATAATCCGAAGCTAACTCCACAAATACCGGTACACCTAAAAGCTAACCCAACAAGTGTAGGGCTAACACAAGTGTAAGAATTATCCTAATAAATAAATAAAAGGATAAATAATAACCTACACTAAAAATGATTTGTAAACTCTTCAACTTTGGAATTATCTACATAATCAAAATTAATCGTTGTATTTCTACTTTCATTAGAAAATAATGAGAGATAGCTAGTGAATGAATTATACTTGTTCTTAGAATCAAAAATTTGTAGAAAGGGAAAGAATATAGACTCATACACCAACAATTTTATCCTGGAAAACCTCCAAAGGAGGAAAAACCATTCGGGAAGGGAAATTTCTCTTTCTTCCCACTTTTATTGGCCAATTCAATAATAAGTACATAAATTACAATAAGTATGAAAGAGAAGTAGATAATATCTCACACTTCCTCCCAGTTACTTTTTGCTCTGACTCAATTACTCCTTGCTTCTACAAATCACAATTCCAACACTAAGAGCTTCTTACTCACTTGCTTCATGCTTCGATGATCTTTGTTCTCTTCCATAACATGCATTTATAGCCTTTCTCATGTCCTCCCATGCACTAGAGAATGGGAAAGGTCATGGAGGAGAAAGGAAATGAACAACCTTTCAAATTTTGAGGCTATTTGTTCATTTTAGATTTTGTTTTTTGTCCGAGAGATCCAGGACCACCACCATGTAGGGTGGCGGTCCTAGGACTGCCACCCTAGTTGGGTGATAGTTCTATAACCACCGCTCTACATAGGGCGGTGGTCCTATTACTTAAAAGACAGAACCTCCATGTATCATTTCTTTTCTTCTTCATGTTGGTTGATTTGATAAAGTAGAGTCATTTTGGATCCTTATGGATCAAGAATTCATTTGGCAAAGAACTCAACATTTCATTCGAGAATGAAACACATTCAGTTGAGGTATCACTTCATATGGAAGGTATTGGAGGATGGACAGTTGAATTTGGAAAAGATTCATATGAGCAAGAACCCTGCGGATATGTTAACGAAGCCATTAATAAAGGAGAATTTGGAGCTACACTCCACTTTTGTTGGTCTTCAAGTTTGAGACTTGAAGAGGAAGAAACAAAGCTAAGGAAGGATCTAAGAATGATGTTGTATAGGTATGGTGCAGTAATTAATCTCCAAGTGGGAGATTGTTGAGTTGTGGAGCTTAATTACTTCAGTTTATCATGTAATGGAAACTTGCTAGAAAATATAGTACTATCATCGATTAGAGGGAACCAACATCGGTCACCGAGGATGCATCATCGGCAAGGAAGGAAGGGAATCGGTTAGGGCTAACTCGACATCGGTTACCTATGCGAGGATGTTTTAATTAACTCTCGGGAATTAGATCTATTTTAGCATTAAAGTATATCTATTGATTGTAATTGCATGGCTAAGTGCCCTAAGTCTATAAATGACTATATAAGCAAAAAGTTAGGGTTTATAAGTAAGATATTAACAAGAATTAGAAAGAACTTGTAAAATTTGGTGTGAGAGAAAATTTTGGTGATGAAGCAAAAGCTTGAGGAAAGAAATTTGTACATCGAGAGGTGTGGAAGATTATAAATCTTCATTGTATATCTTGTCAAAGCTTTGGATAATAGATTGACTTATTTCTTGGTGGATGTAGCCCACCCACCTTGGGTGAACCACGTTAAATCTTGTGTTGATTTATGTCTCTTATTTTGTATATTTCTTCTATTAGAATATCCACTTTTATTTACATGTATGCATAGATCGATATATCATTTGTATAATCAATGTGCTAACCAAAAAAACTTATGTACCCTTTTATGGAACCATAGGTTAGCATTTTCTTATAACACCAGGGGCACCCAAGTAATGTTGGAAAGTTGTCTGCCTTAGCTAGCGCCAAGACTTTGAAATCCCCAATGAACTTTGCCCCTTGGATAGTGATAACAACATCCTTCAAGACACCAATGGGAATTGCCTTTGTCTTGTTAGCCATATACAAAACATTCAAAGATGGCTATAATGGGGGCCTTCCCATTTGATGTCATGCATCTAGAGTGAGAACATTGACTTCTGTGCCCATGTCAATCAAAATATTGCTCTGGTGAGTCATCCATCCACAACAACATTCAAATTAATCTCCTTATCTTAGTCAACGATGTGGGGAGGAAGGTTAGCATGTAGAAATTTCTTTTCACGCTCTCCTCCAACATATGGTACCTTATCTTGTAACCATTATCCTAACAAAGGAATGATATTCTCTTACCTTAACATTTTACATACTTCCCTTACCTCATCCAGATCTTTTTGTGAAGCCTCTCGCATTCTTCCTTTGCTCCAACTTCCTTGATTTTCCTTTAGGCACTAGATCTCTCCTTGTATGCTTCAAATTACATCCATGGTTTCTTGATACACCTCCTTCTAATGTGTAGGATCCAGATATTTCCCACACACTACCTCTTCTCTTATAACCAGCGGTTTGTGCCTTGGTATATCCCTTGAATGCGTGTAGCCTCGGCTCATCGTAACGAGACTGAGGATATTTTCTAACTTGCGCGCCACTCTTGGCATCCATTTGAATCACCCTTCCTCACGCATACCATTCGAGCACCATTGTCTTTCCGGTACTATTGGTTCATATATTCAAATAGCTTTAGACACTCCTCATACTTTTATTTTATTCCACACTAAGAGCATTGTAACAGATTAGGCCATTCACGCTTATATTTCTCCGTAGACCGAAAGTTGTAATAGGTTCCACGTGGGAAGTCACTTCTCCCTCCACAGTTACCATGACCATGAAATTATCCTTGGAAACCTCTTCCACACACCCCTCCATTTTCATGCCCTTCATAGTGATGACCATCATCCTTGGAATTATTTGCGAGGCTGATTTGGTGCACATCAATATCAATGGCATCATGTATCTGGTCAATCAATATACAATCTTTGGTGTCATGAGTAGTAGAGGTGAAAATATTGTAATAAAAGACATATTTTTATGGATCACACACTGCAATAGTGGACATCTACTTGCATCATGATCTCTGTGGAAGATTTCATAGTCCATTGTCATGGTGCATACCAATCTCCTAGGGTAGTTGTTCTTTATATGCCCCTCTGCCTCACAATCCCTGCACCATAGACCACTGCAATTCTCATGCCTTTGATTTCATAGATATATTTTCAAATTTCTTGGCCATTGCATGATAATATGAGCCTTTAGAAAAAGGCTAACACTAGTACCAATGCTTCTAACAGCCTTAGCATGTAGGGAAACTTACAAGGCCTCGCACAGTTCGTTGAAATTCTTATGTGAAAGTACTCTCCTAAAATGTGTTATCAACCATCTAACAAACCACTAAGAATATTGAGAAGGATGAATATCATAAGATAGTTTTGATAAGAGAGTCTTGAAATGTGTTTTGTACTCCCACACACTTTCTACCATACCCTTTTGAATCTCCTTTGATGACATTGATGCTCTCTGTTCAAACTCAAGGATATGAAATTCAGCCAAGAATGCATTTCGTAGTGTAGTGTAATCCACCACTATTTGATAGGGGTCATACTTTTGATAATTTTGTCGCTCTCCAAATTCCCCTCTTTTGAAGTCGAGTTTTAAAATTTTGAGTCAATACCTTAGAGTATTGGATCGATTCAAGCCTGGTATTGTTTGTAGTTTTCCATTCCATGGAGAAAAATTTGAAATTCAGGCGTAACGATGGAGTTTTTCCCCTTCTTTTTATTTTTATTTTTTCCCACAGTTGGGAATGACAGGTGTATCTTCCCCATTAATTTTTTCCCAACATCCATGGGTAGTACGTGGACATATCTGATTGGATGTGGTTTGGTCATGTTTCAAGAAATAGTGGAAGCCTCCATGTGTCCAAATGGCACAACTCAAGGCAGGCTCCGGGGGACAATCCTCAAGTAAGCGCAGCTTTCCATGTGTCCCAGGTCCAAAATGAAAACAAAACAAGCCCAAATCAGCTAAGTATGGAAGGTTCAATGACGGAGCGACACAACTTCAAGGGTCAAAGTAAGGGGTTGTTCTCAAACTTTCCCCAAGTATTCCACATGCCCTAGGTCCAAAAAGGGACAAAGATGGTTATTTAAATTGACTAAGTATGAGTGGGTCAGCGGAAGCCTCCATGTGCCTCAATGGTGTGATTTCAAAAGTGAAACCAAAAACTTTGGTTTTCAAATGAGCGTCAGCTCTCCACTTGTCTAGGGGTCAACATAAGTCAAGAAAGAAATATACCCAAATTGGCTAAGTATAAAAGAATTGGCAAAGCTCTCCATGTGTCATCCTAGTGTAACTTCAAAAGCTAAAAAATGCAAAAGGTGTCAGTAGACCCGTTTTAGTTAAGTCTCTCTCACATGGACGACTGAATTTAAAGTTTGTAAAGGCAGGGTGGATGGTTGGGATTCAATGTGTCTGGTTTTTTAGGCATGGAAATGGTTGGGGCATTTGAGAGGTTCAGAAAACTATTTCTTGAAGGATTTTCATCATTTTTCTATAACCAATTGTAAGTGTTCTTGAAAACTATTTATCAGATTTTCCATGCCATTGTTGGGGTTGGACCATGAGACTCTATAAAACTAATAGATTCAAAGTAATCAATACATAAATTTTCCTCTCTCTTCTTCTCCTCTTCTTCTTTCCATGTCTGAAATTTGGGAATCATTCATTTTTATGATAGGGAACTTTGTGTCCTTGTTTATATAATTTATGGAACTTTGCGTCTCATGGAATTATATTGGTTATGAAAGTAAGTGATTCTATTCTACAACTCTTTGGTTTAATACGTATAAGGTGATACTCTGCCATATATTTTTCCTAAAAGTATTGTTATGTTCTTCCTCCCTCATCTCCTTAACTCTTCTATCCTTTCGTATTGATGATATTTGAGCATTAAACATTTCAAAGTATCAGGACTCCACACTTTGAAAGTTGTACATTTGTATATAGGTTTTGCCACTTTATTTCAATAAGGGAACCTCTCCCATTAAAGAGGAGGGACTTTCTATCCCTTGACTGTGGTTGTTAAAATGCAATTTTAAAACCCAATAGTTTTTGGTGACTCTACTAGGGATTTGTTCAAAAAAATTCCTTTCTGAAAAAACAACTAATTTGATCATTTATTTAATGGTGACTCTAAGATATAATCGTGGTAGAAGGATCTTTGGAATTGAATATCCCAATTTCAACTCCTAGGATCAAAAGGTTTTCAAATTCCTCCAATAAGAAGAAATAGAAGAACTCATTCCACAAGCACACCTCATGTTAAATACAGAGCTTCGGTAGTAGTATTCCTCAAGCACAACTTAGCCCTAATCTCGGTGCCCTAAGCTCTGTTCTTGGTGTCTCGGTTCCACTTCAAGCAATATTTCCAAGGATGGCATCACCTCTACCTTGGGTACAAAGAGTTGGGCCTCTGGCTCTTCCTCAACTATTGCATGAGTTGCCTAGGGTAACAGGAAGAATTTTCCAAAATTTAGAGGTGATGGCAAAGTGCACCTTGATGAACACATTGTAGCCTTCATTGTTGCATGTGGGGTCCTTGGAGTTGAGCATGAGGATTTCTCTGTTAAGATATTTTTGGAGACCTTACAAGATAATGTTGCAAATTGGTTTTACCATCTTCCTGCTAGGACCATCATCGATTGGACTACTATGAATATTGCATTTGAGTAGCATTTCAAACCTGCTGAAGATGTGCATGCTTTGCTAGCTCATATTTCTCAAATCAAGAAGGAGCCACATGAGCCTATGAGATAATTTGTGGCCAAGTTCAACAATTTGATTAACAAGATTCCACAAAATACTAGGCATATTGATCAGATTCAAAAGTGTTTCTTCTTGAATGCTCAATTTTGGAAGTAAGCTATGCCCTGAGGAGAGAAAATCTTGCAACTTTGGATGTTGATCAGAGATTGGCTATCAGTGTGGAAGATGACTTGATCATGTCTAACAAGCTGAAAAGGGATCCTTTCAAATCCAAAGCATCTTCTTCTTCCTCTTCTCCTAGAGGTAATGCAGATCAGTTGGTGCAAAAGTTGGCTAATGACCTCATTTCCATTAAGAAACAATTGGCTCAACATGCTCCATATCAAGATGTTCTAAGGAAGAAACTTTCAGCCTAGGAACCGCTTGCCCTCTTCTCAAACCGGGTTGGCCATTGAAGGTCCACCCTCAAAGGTGCCTATCAATGTTACTTGTGAAGTTCTTGAGCCTGATGATGAGGAAGAGAATGGGCTCTATGATGAACAAGAAGAGGAAGTTGATGAAGAACTAGAGGATCTGGTGGTTCTCGAGTTCATTTCCTCACCACTGAAGGTGTGGATGATGAAGATGACTATGATGATGTAGTGGTTGAGATGAATAGTGAGTCATATGCTGTTATGACCCAGGAGCAGATCAACAAAAAGGAAAAAGTGGTGCAACCTAAAAAATATCCAAGGAGTACCTCGTCACCATCCTAGTGATTGCAAGAAGAGGAGCTCCTATTCCAACTACTTCCACCCAAAAGGTAAGCTCTGCTAGTCCTTCTCCCTCTACTTTTGCTTCTAAGAATTCTTGTCCAACAAATGATAAATCTGATAGATCAAAATCTCCTCCTACTCCTAGTAGTGATTCCCCATCCACATCTAGATCTTTTGACATTATAGACCATCTTAAAAAGACCAAGATTCAGATTTACGAGGCAGAGTAGACCCATCCTAAAGCCTTTTCCAAAATGGTTAACTTTGTAAATTCTAAATCTAAAACCTAACCCATTCTTCTAAAGGCCTTTTGCCCACTCCTTATTCTCCACCTCAACCCATCCTTGTGGCTGTAGTCACTTCACCTAATGAGAAGATCAAGCCCTTCTATGTGACTCTCCTCATAGTTGGCCACAAGCTTAGAAATTGTGTCATTGATTCTGGTGCATCTAATAATGTAATTCTGCAAAAGTGGCTCATGCTTTGGGTCTAACCCTAACCTACACTTATGGCTCTTACTATTCCATGGAAAGTAGAGAAGTGTCTTTGGTTGGGAGAATCAAGGATGCACAAGTAGCTTTTGTTGCTTTACCAGAGAAGAAGGTCTTGGCTACCATCTTGGTTGTTGATATCCCTCCTTCCTATGGCATGTTGCTAAGTAGAAAATTTTGCAAAGATGTTGGAGGTGAGATCCAATGGATTGGTCACATGCCTTGATCCTGTCAATGGGAATATGAAGAAGCTCTTGCTAAGAAACAAGAAAGTATATATGTAAAAGAAAATGATCCTAAAGCACAAACATTGTATGAAGACATTGGGCATGGGAACTACATGATCATGTCACAAGAGGAGACAATTCTTTCAAAGGGAGTGTTGTTTGATCCTAATGGTGTGTGGACTTTGGAGTTTGATGGAAGCTACTCTTGATTGGTTCTAGAGCGGTGTAGTGCTCATTTCTCCTAGGGTAAGGTTCATCCTTTCTCCTTCAATTTCTAGTTTTAAAATACCAAAAATATTATTGAGTATGAGGCCCTCATCCTTGGGTTGAGTTTGGCAAAGGAAATGGGAGTGAAGAACCTTTATTACTCATGGAAATGCGGAGCTAATTGTAAAAAAAGTTAGAGACCTTTATTAGGTAAAGAACAGAAGGTTGAAGCACTATAGGAATATGTTCTAGGATTCCATTGAATTCCTTGATGCTTTTTCCATTGAATTTGTACCAAGGGAAAGGAACACTAGGGCTGACTCTCTAGCTATTTTGGGGTCCTTGTTGATTCCTCATCCTGATTTCCCTCAAGAGAAATTCACCATTGAGATGATCCATAGACCCAGTGTGCTTGACAATGCAAATAATTGGCAAGTTTTCAATGATGACTAGCATTTTCTTTCTTTCTTAGAGCTCAGAGACAACTTTGATCAATTGTACTTTGAAGGAAGTGACAATATTCCTAGAGAGTGTGTGTCATCTATTGAAGAGGGTGTTAAAGAAGAGATGGATCAAGATGGATGCATCAAACTGAAAGGCAACAAAATCCCTAAAGGGATGGTGAGTTTGGAGGATATTTTTGATAAACATGATAGGTATATGAAGTCTAAAGTTTCCCAAGGAGCCCGACAATCTGTTGAGACTAAGAAAGTGAATATTGGGAGTCTTGATGATCCCAAAATGGTCAACATTGGAAAATGTTGCACTCAGGAAGAGAAAAATAAGGTGGTGAATCTATTGAAGAGGTATGTTGATGTTATGGATTACTCTTATGATGATCTTAAGGCTTTTCAACCTAAATAAATGCAACATTTCATTCCTCTTAAGCCTAGGATCAAACCCTTCAAATAGAAGAAAAGGCAATATAATCCAAATATAGTTGATACAATTTTCCAAGAAATACAAAAGATTTTAAAGGCTAAGATCATCTTCCCCATCCACCATTCAATGTGGATTGCTAATATAGTGCATGTCAGGAAGAAGAATGGTGAGATCCGGATCTGTGTGGACTTCAGAAATCTAAATCGGGGGTTTTGAAGGAAAACTACCCTCTCCCCATGATGGACCAAGTATGAAGTTGTCAGGCTGCTCATAGATGTTATCTATGTTGGATGGATTCTAGGGTACAATCAAGTAGAGGTGAATCTGCAGATCAAAATAAGATTTCCTTTACTACTCCTTGGGGTACCTTTACATATAAGAGGATTCCATTTGGTCTTATCAATGCTAGTGTTACTTTCCAGAGGGCCATGGACTTGGCTTTTGGTAGTTTGAAAGGGAAATGCATTATTGTGTATTTGGATGACTTGAAAGTGTTTTCTAAAGAACAGATCACTTCTAACACCTTGAAATAGTATTGCGAAAAGTGTAGAGAGCATGAAATTTATTTAAACCCTAAGAAGTCTGTGTTTTGTGTCATGAAGGAAAGTTATTGGGAGACATTGTTTTCAAAGGAAGGGATCAAGATTGATCCGAGGAGAGAGTTAAGGCCATCTAGAAAATTTCTCTTCCATCAAGTAAGAAAGGTGTCCATTCTTTCTTTGGTAAGATCAATTTCCTAAGAATATTCATCCCTAATTTTGTAGAACTTACTATGATCATTTCTCACATGATGCAAGGGAAGAAAACTTTTGGTTGGTCCTCTGGAAGGAAAAAATAATTTGAGGACATTAAACATGCTATTGCAAAGACTCCAATCTTGGCATGCCCTGACTTTAGAAAATATTTCATTATCTATTATTATGCCACTGAAAATACCCTAGTTGTTGTTTTAACTTGAAGAATGTTGAAGATCATGAAATCCCAATTGCATTCATGAGTTATGTCTTGAAAAATCATGAGTTGAAGTACACCATGATGGAGAAACATGCTTTTGTAGTTGTCAAAGTTGTCAAGTAGTTTAGGTTTTACATCCTTAATTCTCATTTTGTGGTGCTAGTGCTTGATACAACAATCAAATCCATTCTTACTCAGCAAGAATTTGGAACCAAGAGAGGTAATTGGGTAGAAAAGGTGCAAGAGTATGATCTTGACATCATACCAACAAAGATGGTTTGGGGTAAGGGCCTGTGTGAACTCATTGCTAAGAGGCTGCTAAGGAATTGTCCAAAGATGGAGTTGATGTCCCTGTTGTTCTATTCCTCAGCTCAAAGATGTATGGTATGTTGACATTGCTCACTTTATGACCTATGGAGAATTTCCATCTCACTTGAGTGCAAAGAGAAGAGAGCCATCAAACTAAGGTCTACACAATATGTTTTATGGGAGAATGCTTTGTTCAAACAAGGCATAGATGGAAGGTTTTTGAAGTGTGTAGACAAGGAACAAAAAAATAAGTTGTTCTCTACTTTTCATGACCGAGGCCATGGAGGTCATTTATCCTCTATTGTAACAAATCATAAAATACTTTGTGTTGGTTATTATTGGCCCACTCTATTAGAGATGCATCGAAATGGGTTGGTAAATGTGAAGCGTGCCAAATGTTTGTTGGAATACCTAAGTTGGTTGTTTTTCCTCTCAAGCCTATAGTGATTGGAGAGCCATTTCAAAAATGGGGTTTAGACTTCATTAGAGAACTCAATCCATCTTCCAGTCTTTGGGCATGCCCATGTGTTGACTACCACATATTACTTCACCAAGTGGGTGGATGCCATCCCGATCAAGAGCACTACTTCTGAGGTAGTTTGCAACTTCATTAAGGAGAACATATTGATCAAGTTTGAGACCCCAAACAAAATTTTGATTGAAAATTCTTCCAAATTTTTTTCTT
Organism: Taxus wallichiana var. yunnanensis; assembly: GCA_018340775.1. Taxonomy (NCBI): domain Eukaryota; kingdom Viridiplantae; phylum Streptophyta; class Pinopsida; order Cupressales; family Taxaceae; genus Taxus; species Taxus wallichiana. Next base: position 46,403,405 of record CM031236.1, read on the forward strand.
TGAGATCATGGAATTTCGCTATGGGTATGGGATCTCCCTTGCTCATTCTTCAGATTACTACCCCAAGGGAATGGATAGGAAGAATCAACAAACAAGAACTTGGTGAACATAATTAGAAATCTTGTAAATGATTCTCAGAGGAATTAGCACAAGAAGATATATGATGCACTTTGGGCTGATAGAATTACACCCAAGAGAGAAATTGGAATCTCTCCTTTCCAAGTGGTGTATGGTGTGGAAGCTCGGTTATCGACATGGTGGAATTTCTAGCCTTGCATCTGATGAAAACCATTGAAGATTCAAGTTTTAGTAGCTCTTTAGACAAGAGGATCATGTACCTTCAAAATCTTGATGAGGATAGATTGCAAGTGGTCGACAAGATAGTAGCTCATCAGTTGAAAGTGAAAGATTTGTTTGATAAGAAAGCCAAACCCAAATTTTTCCAAGTAGGAGACATTGTGTTGCTTTGGGAAAAAGACATGAGCCACGAGGAAGCCATGGTAAGTTTGATTCTCTTTGGCTTGGTCCTTTTAGAATCAGACATTTTTCAGAGAGAACTCTTTTTATCTAGATTACATGGATGGATCTCCTCTCCCACTTCCTTATAGTGGGTAGTACCTGAAGTTGTTCAAGTCCTAGGTGACTAGGTGGTCCTTCTGTATATTCTGTATAGTGTTTTGGTTTTGGGTTGTTCCTTTGTGTTTTGTTTGTTCTTCCTTTTTGGTTTGTTTCTTTTTCATGTGTTTTGTCTTCTGTGTTGGTTTTCCTTTGACTCTATTTTCCCAATGGATAAGGCACTAGTCTACTTTCCCGAGTTGTCGTGGTTCTTGATCTTGCCTCGTTCCTTCGTCAAGTCATCCCAGAAAAGAGATGTTTTCACTCTCCAAATTCCCCTCTTTTGAAGTCAAGTTTCAAAATTTTTGAGTCGGTACCTTAGAGTATTGGATCATGTTGAGCCTGGTATTGTTTGTAGTTTTCCATTCCATGGAGGAGGATTTGAAATTTGGGCATAACGATGGATTTTTACCCTTCTTTTTATTTTTATTTTTTCCGTAGTCATGAATGGTAGGCGTATCTTCCCGTTAATTTTTCCTAGCATCTCCATGGGTAGTACGTGGACATCTCTGATTGGATGTGGTTTGGTCATGTTTCAAGAAACAACAGAATCCTCCATGCATCCAAATGGCACAACTCAAGGGCGGGACCCAGGGGGACGAGTCCTCAAATAAGCACAAGCTTTCCACATGTCCCAGGTCCAAAATGAAAACAAAACAAGCCCAAATCGGCTAAGTATGGAAGGTTCAGCGGATGGCGCCACGTGCCTCATCGGCACAATTTCAAGGGTCAAAGCCAGGGGCGGTTCTCAAACTTGTGCCAGTCTTCCATATGTCCCAGGTCCAAAAAGGGACAGAGCCGGTTATTTAAATTGACTAAGTATGAGCGGGTCGGTGGAAGCCTCCATGTGCCTCAACGACGTGATTTCAAAAGTGAAACCAAAAGGCTAGTTTTCAAATGAGCGCTAGCTCTCCACGTGTCTAGGGTTCAACATAAGTCAAGCAGGAAATAGGCCCAAATTGGCTAAGTATAAAAAAACTGGTGGAGCTCTCCACGTGTCAGCCTAATGCAACTTCAAAAGAAAAAAATGCAAAAGGCATCTGTAGGCCCATTTCAGTTAAGTCTCTCTCACATGGATGGCATCGAATTTAAAGTTTGTAAAGGTAGAGTGAATGGATGGGATTGATGCATCTGGTTTTACCTCCAGCATGGAAACGGTTGGGGTGTTTGAGATGGAAACTATTTCTTGAAGGAGGTTTTTGTAACTAATTGTAACCGTTTTGAAAACTATTTATCAACTTTTCCATGCCATTGTTTTTGGTTAGACCACGAGACTCATGTAAAACTAATAGATTCAAAGTAATCAATACAAAATTTTTCCCCTCTCTTATTCTTCTCTTCTTCTTTCCGTGTCTAAAATTTGGGAATCATTCATTTTTTATGATAGGGAACTTTATGTCCTTGTTTATATAATTTACGGAACTTTACGTATGCTGAATTATATTAGTTATGAAAGTAAGTGATTCTATTTTGTAACTCTTTGGTTCAATACGTATAAGGTGATACTCTGCTATCTATTTTTCTGGAAGTATTGTTATGTTCTTCCTCCTCATCTCCTTAACTCTTATATCCTTTTATATTGATGATCTTTTAGCATTAAACATTTCAAAGTATCAAGGATTCCACACTTTGAAAGTTGTACATTTGTATATAAGTTTTTTTGCTTGCTTTTCAATAAGGGAACCTCTCCCATTAAAGAGGAGGGACTTTTTGTCCCCCGACTTTGGTTGCTAAAATGCAATTTTAAAACCTAATAAGTACCAATTATGCATGTGTCCTTGCAACGTCATTGCAAACTAATTTGCCTTATTCTCTGGGTTAGTGATCCCATATGTGTGTTATAGCAACTCACACTTGTGTACATGCTCTACAAAATCCTCAACACCTTTATAGTATGGTATATGTAAAGACATTTCAAAAACACTTGTTGAGGTGGTTAAGGTCCTTATTTTCCCAACCTAGAACCTTGATTTCCTCGCTATTACCTCCACCACTAGATCCACCTCTTGTAGCTAGTAATGGGCCTGAAGTGGATGCCCCTAGATTCCCAACATCTCACTTTGAATTGTGTGATAATAGTTTGTGATATTACACTACTACCGGATGTGTGTCTGTGTCACTTCAAATGCGATACCCAAGCCTTATGTACTCATACTTTCCTAAACATCATTCCGGACAATATTCCTTTAAACACATGAAAATATTGTGCAGCCATAAATGTACCAAATGAGAAATTATATCTCCTAGGTATAGATTGGTCACTCCCACCAATTCCAACTAGGTTGGTAATACTTACCTCTTGATTTGGAAGACTAAGCACTAGGGGTTAGTCACCAGGTGGATTCAGATGTGTTCGATGGCTCTCCTTTCTCTAAGTGATGAACTCTCATCAGAAGATTAAGGGGTCTCTCTCCACGATTTCCAAGATGGGGTAACACAGATTGCTCAGGCTCCATGTCCTCCACGTGTACATCAATTCCTTCTCACAACATTTACCTCCATAAATCCATCACTCCTGCAACCTCGCATTATCTAGCCAACTCCCTTTCACAAGCTTCACTATACTTGAGTCATCTCTCCTCCCTCTCCTTTTGATCCACAAGTTATGTCATCTTCCTCCATCATAGCTTCCTCACCCATCTCTTAGAGAAGCTTAGCCGGCCATAGGAAATGTTTCCAAACTTAGTGTAATGATCAAGATCTTTATGGCTAAAGGGATAACACGTAAAAATGATCCTCTAGGATCCCTTAAGAACTCAAATAGCATATTCAAGGTATAACTAGTCAGAATCTCTTCCACCAATGATCAACAACACGTGTCTAAGTCAGATCAGCATCTTATAGCCTCTTATACTCATATTGGGTCCACACATAAGGTCTATAGAATCAGCTTGATCTAGATGCATACGCCAAAAACCATTCATACAAATATCTTTGGAAAGAAAAAATAAGGTCTCATACTGACTCATGATACAAGTGTTCTTCTACCTCATCTGCGTGTATCAAAATAAGGTCCAATACTAAATATCTAAGAAAACTCATCCTTTGTGCTCTTAAACCATGATTTGACACTTTCTAAGGTCAATCACTCTGTAAATCACGTCATCTTTCTCACAAAAGCTTCAAAAATAGGTCCCAACAATGGAACCAAGATGTAGTCATTTTTCATGTACCCTTAGTACAACTTTCTAATCTTATGCATGCTAGCCTATCACCCAACAGAACCTTGGTGTACTCACACGAGGCACGCGTAGGTGTCGAGCCCCTCCTTTATGTGAGAATTATGAAAATGTCTTTCCATTGTTAAAGGATTAGTAGTAGAAAAGTAGGTATTAATGTAAAATCGCAACATGAGCTACTATATCCTTATACTCATGCATGAAAATGAGAGAAATAACATAACATGGATTATGAAGAAAAAATCGATTTATAGTATGAAGAAATGACACTAGGGTTTACACCTATGAATAAGATATTCAGATATATATATATATATATATATATATATAAATCAAGAGTGCTAAGTAAACATATTACATTTAAAAGACCATGCCATGTCGAACACGGTGAATACCTTCTTTGCAACTCCCTAATGCAAACCCCAACCCTAGGGCATCCTAATACTTTCGCAGAGTTTTACCTTCCCCATGTTATATGTCTTTGTCCCCTTTCTTCTACCCAAGAATCTCTTCTTATAAGTCAAATACCCACCACCATGCCTTCCATTAGGAGGAGATCACATTACAAGTGTCCATGTGGTCCTTTAATGGTGCATGTTTATCCCCTTGTGAACCTTCCACTCTCTGCAATGATGTATTCTAAGAATATTCCATGTGTGGAATATTCTTTTCTTAACCTCCAAGGTTCCAGGCTGGCACCTTATCCACTAGCAAGCCTAATCGGGTTACATTTTCCTCAAGTGCCTTCAGAACGCCAAATATGGCTAAGTCCTTAGATCCTTTGTACTTATCTCCATGTGTGCGCTCTAGTCTCTCCTAAACCCTTCTTAAACCTCTTTATCTTGTGTGCTTCTCCACACACCCTTCTTCTTATTGCTCCAAAGCACACACATGCCTTTTGGTACTTAGCCAATAATTGGGGCCCAACAAAGTGTTGTGAATAAATCATAGGATCAATGGGGATGATTCTTGATCTTCTTAAAGGCATTTTCAATGGGAGTGCTCTAACAAAATTTGAGGGAAAACAAAGTTAAAATGAGGAAGATATGAGAAAAATTTCTATTTGGGAGGAGGGTTTCTTAACAATATCATAGCATGAACAAGTGCATCAAAAATGGAGGAATGGGGGTTATGAAAAATGGCTCCAAAATGCATAAAATTTATTTAAATATTCAAATAAAACCATGGTTAAGATAGAATCACTTTTAACCCACTTGTACATTCACACACTAACCCAAGTTGAGAAAGGGTTAACAACTTTCCAAATGGGTCTGGGATCCTCCATTGCACCTTACCACATTTAGTAAGTGGTGAAATGTTGCAAAGGTGTAATCATCCTTGAAAAATGTGTCATGGTTCAATACTTCATGGAGAGGGGGACTAGCTTGTGCATTGTGGTTCTTGGAAAACTTAAACCTAAGGAGAATGTTCATGAGTTTGTGTGTGGAAGGAGGTGAGAAAGTAAGGGGTCACACTTTTTTCACTTGTTACAAAGGTGGAATCAGGTTCTCAAGGTTGTCATGGGTTAGGTTTTCCATGAGGAGTGGGTGTTTAGAAGGATGAGTGGAAAACATTAACATAACATGCAAGTTATTAGTGTAAGTGATGAAAAAACTTCATCCTCCTTGGTTTATCACTTATTTCACTTTTTCACTAGGTGGAAGGGTGCAATAGGCCTCCCAAGTGTGACATGGGGATGTTGGAATATGGAGGATGGGTCAAAATTGCATGTGAGTTGTTAACACTCACCTAACAATCAAGATTACACTTTAAGTGATGAAACTTCATTTACCTTATCTCCTCACCATGGATCACACTTCTTTGAAACCCATGCACCTTTTTACTAAGTGAAAAGGTGAAAAATTATGATGTGGATACTTATAGTAAGCTTGCCTTAACCAATAGCTATCAAAAATAGACCTTATAGAGTGAGTATTTGCCCCAAAAAATCCCTAAGAATTTCATGGGAAAATTTTATATGATTTTTTTAGGAAAGTACTTAAGGAAACCAATGTTACCACTTTTAGTAAACAATTCTTCTTAAATTTTAAAATTTACCCCACTTTTTTAATTCTTCTCATGAGCGGTTCCCAGAAGATCAAACTTCCATTGGATATAAACTTCATTTTTGTCTAAATTATCACATAATGCATGTATATAATTAAATTACATTAATATATATTTTTGAATATGGTCCCAACTCCCTTTTGAACTCCCATAATGCTCATTTGAATCTCCACCAGGATCGAGATCTTCACTTACATTAATCGATGCCAATATCCTAAAATCCTAAAGACAAAATCTCCAAAAACTTTTTGAAATGTGAAGTAGACAATTTTATATTTTTATGAGTATTTTTCACTTCACAAAATTACCTTAGAATTCTAAACCATCCTAAACAAGTTGACTAGATTTTTCACTTCTTTCAGTTCCTACACCATGTTATAAGTAGCCTAGTGTTGCACAACTTGTTCCTAAACCTATCTCACCTTGCATAACTTCCCTAAACTACCTCCAATGATATCATAGCTTAATCACACTCTACTCAGATGCATTATATATTATTTATTCATCTCCATAGGATGTTCATTAGGTGCCAAAGTCCTAAAAATAGGCCTTTTTAGGCCTCCGAGAGCAATTCCTTCAAAGTGGATCACAATGAACCCATGAATTTATTCCCACCAACTTACCTGCACATGAAACACACTTTAAAATCTAGTTAGCACATCCCTCTTCAACCATTATGGGGTTTACATAGTCATAAATTGGTTGGAGGGCAGGTTTACATTACCCAATTCAAGGATTTTTAGTGTGGGCTTAGTTGTCATGGAAAAAAATCAATTTTTCATGTTATACATTTAGCATGAAACACAATGATATTTTGTAGAGTTGAAACTTTGCAGGATCATTGCACACCCACCTATTCTTGGCATTTAGGTGATCTATTTCATACTAATTCACTTTTTCATATTACATTAGTGATTGAATCACAAGGGTTTAGTTGAAATGCCTCTTTAGAAGGAACTTTGTGTTTATTTACTCTAATCCATTTTCTCTTATATTCTTTACATTCTAATATATTTTGCAGCTTTGACCACTATGTTATATTATGGTTTCTACACTTGGGATTGTGTGTAGAGAGCCATGTAGTAGATTTTGTGGGAGATTGGACTTTTCCATGGTGCTTTTGGATCAAAAACAACTTGTCTAATTTTGGAGTAGTAGTATTGAAGACCATATAGTCCACTACAAATATATCCATGGAAAATATAGAGTTTACTAAATCCAATTGAATCTTTTGTGGAACAAAATATTTCTCGATGGGGAGGTGTGATCCATACTATTATTTTGGGCATCATATGTTCCCAAGTTCTCCCTGAATCGGTACAGTACGTAAGATCACACGACATTTTTGGCGACCTATTGGAATGCGTAAAATGGACTCTATATGCTCAAGTTAGTGTTGGTCAAATTTCAAGTCAAATTGGTCAATATGGAAAATGCAGATCTATATTACTCTAGCTCATGTTAGAGAACCTATTTGTATATTTCAGATTTTGTCAAGGAAAAACTTGACTTGGACATGTTTGGTTTAGTTCATCGAGTCTTCATCAAGCATGTAAAAATGGGGTTCAATAGTGGATTCTACTTTTATTTCAGATGAGGACCCAGCCGTAGTCGTATTAGTGTAATTTTCATTATTCAATTACACTATAGTTATCACATTATTTTGTGCCCTCTCATGCTAACATGTGGCAGATGAAGAAGGGTCCACATGGTTGGTCCTTAGGCCACCACGTGGCCTACCACCATAACTCACCAAACTAATTGTCAACTATCGAACAACTTGGGCTCACCAACATTCCACCACAACTCGGTGGGGTATCTCAACTAGCTCATGTGGTTGAGTCACTCAATGACTAAATCTCCCACTAACTAGCCATTCTCCACATAGCTTGGTAGGCTATATTACTAGAGAAAACGAGAGGCATGGATGTGGCCATAGCCACGTAAGACTTGGGCTAGAGATGCCTATTTAAAGGCTTAAGTTATCTCCAAACCAAATTATGTGGGAATAATCCCACACACCCCACTCAATATTGATAGCTTGAAACTCAAAAAAACTCATCTCAAGAGTGGAAGTGGTGATTAGGGAAGAATGGTGACCCGATCGGTGGAAAGCTTGACAAGCTCGCAGCGGAAGTGGAAACAACGGTGGGATTCGACCCTCAACTACCCCCATATGACTTGGGTGACCCAACCATTACAAATATGAGCCATTTTATTCTTATAATAACGGATATGGATTGTAATCCATAGTTTAGGCCAAGGGATGCTATGTAAACCTCCCCTCTATTCAACACACTCAAGCTTGGAGTCTTAAAAGGTGATCCAAGCCTCACTCCAAGTTACACAAAGAGCTCAAATAGTTCATGATAACTCACAAAAGATATGCTGAAGAGCTCATGGATAATTTTTTATAGGATTATTTGAGGATAGAGTCGATTCGTACAAGATTTGTTTCCACCGTTTGTCATTTTCAGCAAATGGACAACATTTTCGAGCCTCGGAGTAAACTAGGCGGAGAAGTGTTCAAAATTCTGAGATGATCCTCCTGAGATTATTATTTTCCCATTTTGGTGTTCATTTTCCATTATTGGGAGTAATTTATAGTTTATTTTGATGGAGAATTAGGGAAGTTGATTGTGTAAATACTAAAGGAAAGTAGGAGACATTGTTGGACATAGTCCAAATCTTCTTAAGGTTTGATAGTAATTTATGTAGGTCTATTAATTCTATTATGGTATTGTAAGTTTTTCAATTGTAATTGTAATATATTTTTAATTTAATGGTTACTTTAGTGGACCCGTAGATGTAGGCGCATTTCAAACTCATTATCAATCGTTTTTGCATGGTGCTATTACTACTTGCATTCTAATTGATTAGTGATTTACGGGGTATTTTTCAAGTATTTTTATCACTTTTTAAAGATATGATTTTAAACCATTTAATAGTAGGGGGTCTATTATAGTTTACATATCATCTTTGGATAAATTACATAACATGTGTTGGTCAAGGCGGGAATATCTAGGTTGGTCAAAAATAGCAGATTGTTTCTATTTTTGGCGTGATTTCCAACCCTCTTTGAGTCTTGAGTGATGGATCACAGAAATATAAGTAAGAGTATTTTTAGGTTTTTAATAGGAGTTAAGTCTAGGTTTAGACTAAGTCCTAGTTGGTTAGGATAGGCTTAGACTTGGTCTTAGGTCATTAATGAGGTTTGAGTGGGTCATTTGAGTGAGGTGGCTAGGTGAGGTGGTTAAGTGAGGATATTAATTAATTTAATTAAGATAATTAATTCAATTAACATGTGCACTAGGGGATATGAATGGGTAGGATATGGTTAATTTAATGAATGGGGTTTTAATGGAAGTATGACCCAATTTTGGTGTCTACATAATGAGTCGGCCTACATTGGGATTAGGTGTTTCCCATCTATTAAGAGTAATGTATGTCTATATAAGGGAGGTGAGTATCATGTGATGAGGGATGAGTTGAGTCTTCTACTTGGTAGAGGTATATTGGAGGTGTCCCCCTTGAAGTGTATTCCTATCTTGGGAGATTGTGGAGTTACTCCTTCCTTAAGGAGCATTGTATGGTGTTGCCCTACCTTAAGGGTATTATTGAATATATTACATATTTGGGAATCTTGGCCCACCCATATATCTTGTGTTGTGTTATCTTTTACAATTTATTGATTTATATGAGGTGGAAACATATGAGAAACATTAATATTATGAGAAATAATTTTAGATTAAATATGATAAATGATTACATGAGAAGGTAAAAGTGTGAACCATTGGATAGTTTATCATAATTACTAACCATATATTTTCCATTATAGGTATTATCTTTAACAACAATTCTATTGGTGGTTTCTTAAACTTGAGTTTGAGATTAGACCTCTAGTGTTGGACTCAATATGTCAATTATTCATTAGGTATTTTCAAAACATGTTTTCAATGATTAATTAATCCTTATATTCTAGTTTTATCATTTATAGAACTCGATTTAGTTAGAAATTATAAAATAGTTTCAAAATGATTGTATTAACCTTGAGAAAAAAACCCACATACATACATATACCCGTGAAACATTAAAGCATTATAAGAATAGATATGTCAAGGTATAATTTATACCAACATATTAAGATCGGTTGTTAGGGAGGGCTAATGGCCCTCCTCATAGAGAGTATTACAATGAAACACTATTCCACGCTTAATTTTCATCCAACACTAAGTTTATATATTGTTTTAAAAACAAGTAGATGTTATTCTTAGCTTTGGATAGTAGATTACTTGTAGAGAAAGTATTATTAAAGATGTACTTTAAATTATTTTGTTATTAGTAGTAAAATTTAACTACATAGTTATTACTCCTCTCTATTAATATGATATGGATAAGTGTTCACACCCATGCATTTATCTATATTTACAAAAATAATACGATTTCATATTAAACCATACAATAGTGTATGATTATTAAGATACTCTAGCACCCCACTTTAAGATGTGTTTGTTAAGAAATATATTCAATCATATAAGGAGAGGATCTAATTACGAGCATGGACCAATACTTGTGAGGGTTCATGAAAATTAGGGAGCTAATACATGCCACATTCCTACTTACATTTTGGAAAACAAAAAAGTGCCCAATAGAATAAGTCACATCAAGTCATTTCACCCCAATTAGCCAATCAAATGATGACAAATAGGTAGAAAAAAATATATGACTTAATTCTCAAGTAATGGTTCACCTTGAATTTCTTTGTATTTAAAATAACCAAATTTAAATATTTAAAAATATTTCTTCCACATTATTTTAATATCTAAAATGAAATATATTTAATAGGAAAACATAACCTATTAAAGGGTATTTTTGTTTTGAATTATATGATGTTATGGTGGCTATGTGCACCCTTAAACTTAGGGTGCACAAAGACTGGTTCCTCTCCCTTATCCTAAGTACAAAAGAAAAGTGTTTAAAAATTCATAATCTATCTACCTGTAAAATATTAGCACAACTTAGACTATTTTGATTATTGGCACAAATTTTGATCATACAAAAAGTACCATACGGTGGCCAATTTAAACTTTGACATAGAAGAAAAAATTACCAATATCTACCCTTTCATAAAATTTCAATTCAAACAAAGCACTTTGAATTTTGCATGAATCCCAAGGTGGCCAAAAGTATTTTTATAGGTTGATTTTGTATTTGATGTAGAAGGATTCTTTTTATAGGCTAAGATATATCTTACAATACAATTTTTGTCGCAATTTGATAGTTTTTATTATTAATGATTCTCAAAGTGACCCAAAACTTCATGAACTACACTTTTCACAAGGTGAAGAGCTAATTGCTTTGATAACAAGTTAGAATTATCAAAGGCTATAATACCAAGTAATAATTTTAGAATGGATTCTAGTATTTCAGAAATACCTTGAAGCAGACACCCATACACATGCATATACATCTGAAACATTAAAACAATATAAACACATATATGTCAAGGTAGAATGACTACCAATATATTAAGCTCAAATGTGAGGGAGGGACAATGGCCTTGGTTATATTAGTATTACATGAATCTCTCTTCTACATTAAATTTTAAATATTAGATCTATAAGTTTTAAAAAGTAAAGGTTATTCTTAGATTTGGAGAATAGATTAATACTTATAGAGCAAGTCTTATTACAGGTATACTTTCAAGTGATTTTCTATTAATATTCAAATTATACTAACTCAATTACTTAGTTTTAATCCTCTCTATTATTAGTATATGGATAAGTGGCACACTCATTATGATAATATTTCTTGCAACATATTAGGTCAACAACACAAAAGCAAGATTAATATCTTGCAAAATGAAGAAATAACTTTATAGCATTGCAAGATTGAAATTTCATTACAATATCACAAGACATGTCAAGGGGGAAACATCCTTTGATAAATATCAATGAAATATAGTTTTTGGATGTCTTTCACTAGCTTATCCATCACATTTATACAAGTTCTACTCAATAAAACTACTTTCATATGTATTTGGGATTATTCTTGATAGCTCGAAGGACAACTTACAAAACATACACATCCATATAATTCATCATAGTAAGATTATAAATATAAAGGTAGTACAAATTTTCCTAACATTCCTCCCCATTAATATTTTATCTTCTCAAAGCTAAAGATTAGGAATATGTTTTTAATCTAGAGAAGGAGCTCCCAAGTTATATCTTCAAGTTACATTATATGTCTTTGCTTATGACCTCTATGATGTACTAGTTGTGATTTTTTTATGAACACTTGTCTATTACTACTTCAATCTCCAAAATAATGGATCATTCATTATTTATCTCAACAAGTACTATTTTCACAATGACCCGCTACCTAAAAACTTAATTTAAACATGAGACATGAAAAACATTATGAAAATGAGAGGAAAGTGGAAGTTATATTTTGAATGTGATGGGGCCTATCTTTTTTGTAAGGGCCACAGAACTTTAGAGAAAGCTTCACACAACCTTTCATCTTGAAGTATGATGTTTTGAAGGGTTTAAACCAAAGAAAACCATATCCCCTTGTTGAAAGGATAATCTCAAGTCAATGTTGATCTTGTAACAACATTAATATTAAGTGTTCTAGTTATATATAAACTATAGTTTATAATTAATTAAATTAGAATATATTATATTTAATTTATTTAATATAAATTTTAGGTTTATGGTTAAATTGGTTTTTATAAATAAATTAATTAATGTTCAATGGTGCTTCACGAGAAGACATACCCTTTTAACCATTTAAATTAACTCGTGGGGTGAGTAATATTAATTCAATTCAATCGGGTGAATTGATTTTTAAGTGGAGAGGAGTGATGTGAATGGAGGGTATTTACTAGACTATAAATTTTTCTCACTTTAATGGAATATAACCATGTGGTAATTGTTGGTTACAACCCACTCGAAATAAATATGCCCCCTCCATTTCAACAATACCCTCTAACATTTATCCTCGTGAAATACTTGCTTTGTTATTTTGGTTGGTGTGTTGAATACTCTTCAAGGCCCACTTCTTCACACACGTAAGTTTTATTTTTGTTTGAATACATTTGCAAAATTTAATGTATTTTCCAAATGTTTCAATGTGTAGGAAAAATAATTCTTTGAGGGTAAAAGTGAAGGTCTCCAAGTAGGAGACAATCCCCAAAAAAATAAAGCTCGATTTTTTTATTGGCTCAAGGATAAGGACCTGCAATGGGGACCATTTTTTTATTTAAATACGGTGGTGGCATAATATTTATTTAAATCCTAACCCTATGTCCCTAACCAATCGACTCCCTACTTTGTTTATTTTGGCATTTTATAAACTTTAATCTAAACTTATTAAAGTTCCCCCTTTTTGGAGACAATCCCCAAAAAAATAAAGCTCCGATTTTTTTATTGGCTCAAGGATAAGGACCTTGCAATGGGGACCATTTTTTTATTTAAATGCGGTGGTGGCATAATATTTATTTAAATCCTAACCCTATGTCCCTAACCCATCGACTCCCTACTTTATTTATTTTGGCATTTTATAAACTTTAATCTAAACTTATTAAAGCTCCCCCTTTTTGGAGACAATCCCCAAAAAATAAAGCTTCAATTTTTTTTATTGGCTCAAGGATAAGGACCTTGCAATGGGGACCATTTTTAATTTAAATGCGGTGGTGGCATAATACTTATTTAAATCCTAACCCTATGTCCCTAACCCATCGACTTCCTACTTTGTTTATTTTGGCATTTTATAAACTTTAATCTAAACTTATTAAAGTTCCCCCTTTTTAGAGACAATCCCCAAAAAATAAAGCTCGATTTTTTTATCGGCTCAAGGATAAGGACCTTGCAATGGGGACCATTTTTTTATTTAAATGCGGTGGTGGCATAATATTTATTTAAATCCTAACCTATGTCCCTAACCCATCGACTCCTACTTTGTTTATTTTGGCATTTTATAAACTTTAATCTAAACTTATTAAAGTTCCCCCTTTTTGGAGACAATTCCCAAAAATAAAGCTCCGATTTTTTTATTGGCTCAAGGATAAGGACCTTGCAATAGGGACCATTTTTAATTTAAATGCATTTACGGTGGCATAATATTTATTTAAATCCTAGCCCTATGTCCCTAACCCATCGTCTCCTTTTTGTTTATTTTGGAATTTTATAAAGTTTAATCTAAACTTATTAAAGTTCCTCCTTTCAAGAGACAATCCCCAAAAAAATAAAGCTTTGATTTTTATTGGCTCAAGGATAAGGACCTTCGTGAATGGGGACCATTTTTTTATTTAAATGCGGTGGTGGCATAATATTTATTTAAATCCTAACCCTATGTCCCTAACCCGTTGACTCCATACTTTATTTATTTTGGCATTTTATAAACTTTAATCTAAACTTATTAAAGTTCCCCTTTTTGGAGACAATCCCCAAAAAAATAAAGCTCAATTTTTTTATTGGCTCAAGGATAAGGACCTCTGCAATGGGGACCATTTTTTTAATTTAAATGTGGTGGTGGCATAATATTTATTTAAGTCCTAACCCTATGTCCCTAACCCATCGACTCCTACTTTGTTTATTTTGGCATTTTAAAACTTTAATCTAAACTTATTAAATTTCCCCCTTTTTGGAGACAATCCCCAAAAAAATAAAGCTTTGATTTTTTTATTGGCTCAAGGATAAGGACCTTGCAATGGGGACCATTTTTTTATTTAAATGCGGTGGTGGCATAATATTTATTTAAATTCTAACCCTATGTCCCTAACCCATCGACTCCCTACTTTGTTTATTTTATAAAATTTAATCTAAACTTATTAAAGTTCCCCCTTTTATTCGCATTTTTTTAAAAACATATGACATGGTTTTAATATATAAAACCTAACGTGAATTGGCCACTTTAATAGACTTGGTCAAAAAAGGGGCAGGTAAGTCTATGGCATTTAATAAACTAAAACTAACCTAACTAAATTGGTCCACTTCATGTGTAATTCGAATACCCCATTACACTTAGCCCATGTGGCTTCATCAAAATAAAATCTCATGGTGACTCGAACCTTCCACCATTCACACCCAAGGCATGTGTTATAGCCAACTCACCATATATACTAATTATTTAACTACTTTCCATCCTTGTTAATATGCTCAACCTCCTTCTTTGCATATTCCATGGGACTTAGTCCCACATTGGTGATGTGAAGGGTGTTATATGGCTTTAAAAATCCTCTTTCGTGGATGGTTTGTTGTGGCTTAGCCCACACCTAATAATTGTTTTGTTGGTTGATTGGCCGGTGCATTGAAAATTGGCTCGGCCATGACATGTTAAGTGGTGAGTTTTACATGACTTGGTTGTGCTTTGAGGACGTCAAGTTGGTCGTTATACTAGTGAGTTAGATGTGATGGCATTGAACTTTCCTGTAGAGAGAGATAATGAGTTGATTAGTTGGATCACCAAGTAGCTCATTGTGAAGATTTTGTTATTGGAATCCATCCAGCTCGCACATGATGTGTAACTTGGTAACCATCTCGGTTGTGAGCTCGATCTAACAAGGAGCTTAGTCTTCTCACCTAATTTTTTTAAAAAAAAATTAATTTTTTTTAGGATATTTAAGAATACAATATTTTAAAAAGAATCTTAGTATAATTATATTTTTATTCCTTTTTTTTCAAAAAGTAATTTATCACAAAAAAACATTATTATTATGACATTTAGTATGTAATAAATTCGTAATTAATGGCTTATTTCAAAATTTAGAAAAAAATCGTTTACAATTTAGTTTTTGATAATTATGAAAATTATCGAAAAATTAATATGGTCTTTATAAGAATTTTTGATAGGATAATTTAGTCATGAAATAGGACAAAAATATAAAATTTGACACATATTTTCACATAAGAATGATAGGGGAATCTCTAAAACCTTTTACGATTCTTTGCCTTCATAAAAACCTAATTTTTTGAAAAGTGAAGAATAAGACTTTAAAATGTTCAATTGTCATAATAAACATGTCTTTTGCTCTTCATTTGAACTTTTGAAATCTTAAAAATGGGGTCTAATCACTTTAACATTAACAAGATGCATATGTTGAATGAGACAAACTACAACATCCTGGAAGATCATCGAAGGTGGAATTTATGGGCGCAAACTTTGGACTATCTTAAATGGTGCGGAGAAAGCACCAATCGATAGATAGGTGACAACAAACAATGTATCTATATTTCAACAAAAAGTGCATGAAGCAATGTCTATCTTATTGTGAAGTGTGTAGGATGACTTCCTACTTCACATTGGAAATCAAGAAAGTCTGAGTGAAGCTTGGACACTGTTAGAATCAATGCATGAAGGTACACATTTTTCAAAAATTATAAAATTGATTCTTGAGTTAATGACAACTCCCATGAAGGGAGATGAAAAAGTAGTTAATTTTCTAGCAAAAAATTAAAAACATTAAATCTCAATTAGATGGATGTAATTGTAATTTGATTCATGATAAATTGTTATATTTTATTATTCAAATGAACATCCATGAGATATTTAGGAACTTCATTTCTATTCTAAATTCAAAATATCAAACTGAACAAGATATTCCCAACCTATCTACTCTGAGTTCTCTCCTAATTCAAGAAGAGTCATGTTAAACTTTTATTCGAAGGAGAATATCACTTATGAACTTCTCACACAAAAACCTAAGAATAACTTTTCTAGGTTTAACAAGAATCAAAAATCAAACTTTAAAACCCCTAGTAAAGATAAGAAATCAGGGAATTTAAGAGTCATTTTTGATGGGAAATGTCACAATTGTGGGAAATTTGGTCACAAAAAGGAATATTGTAGGGTAAACAAGAACAAATCAAATCAAAATCAAAATCAAAAGAACAATAAAAAACCTAATGTAGTTGCTTTGTATGTTGCATTAGTCACTTCCAAAGAAAATGAATGGATATTAGATAGTGGTGCATCTAGGCACATGAAGTATAGATCTAATATTCTATCTAATATTAGAGAATGTAATGATAAAATATATCTAGGTGATTATTTCATTCTCAATGTTTTAGATTCGAGAAAGAAAAAGTTTTCAATGGTTTTATAAATTATGTTTTGGGTGTTCCTAAATTGAAAATGAATTTTCTCTCTTATTCATAGCTAACTCAAAATAATCATATTGTAATTTTATAAAAATATAAATGCTTTATTAAGAATGAGTTAGATGTTACTATTGTTGAAGGCATACAAAAGAATGGTTTATATGTTTTTTAATTTTTGCATCTGCTTCATGTTTGTCAACCCAAAATAGGAATGATGTTCAGTTGTGGCATAAAATATTAGGTCATGTTAATTTTAGGAGTAGGTCGGTTCGGCCATTGACATCTCATGTGTGGTGGCCACCTGTAAGCCCAAGTGATAGTCTTATAGGCTCAACTAGCCCAAGTATAGGCACTACCTTGCAGGGCGGTGATAGTGATGGAGTACGAGTTACCACCTTAAAGGCACATGTAGTAGGTTTATAGGGCTACTAGCCACTACACATGCACACAGAGTTGTTGCTTTGAAGCCTGAGTTGCAAGCATAGGGACCTCCACGAGCTCGGGGACATGTCCCATATTACAAGAAGTAGCAGCAGGATAAGGTCCCATAGTATATGGAGGAGGACATGGGTCACATGGATAGGAATCCAAGCTAGGATTAGTAGGGCATAGCTCATAGGTTGTTGTGAGACTTGTGGCACCACCACGATGCGATGTCCATGGAAAGGTTAAGGGATGCCCTACTGAATGAGTTTTGGTACTATCGGGATCACCCGATGACTTATGGGATAGATGTCATGTCTATGTAGAGTATAGGGCATAGCAGGCGTGAGTGAGAGGACTAGGTCATGCACTCAAAGCGTTGAGAGCACGAGGGGGAGATGAACCCAAAGATAGGGTCGAGGGTGAGGCTACAAGTTCATGGAGGCCATTCCTAGGTGAGGTTCGGGTAGAGATTAGACCAAGACCCATGAAGATGGAGAGATGTTGGCGGGCGTCGGACTAGAGGAGAGGAGGCAGATGAGACAGTATAGATATTAGGTGAAGTGACGATTAGTCACTGGATATGATGAGTATTGATTTTGATATATGGCGGCTGTGTGTAGATGATAGTGAGGTTGTACATGAGAGTTTTGAGATTTTGAGTTTTATACTGGCCTACGTGCTAAAGATAGTGAGGATGTATCTGAGTGATTGAGATACTTGTATTTATTTGTATTTGTGTACATATGTATGGATACACAAACTTTCCTAGTTATATTGATGATGAGAGTTATTGGATGGATAATGTATCTATGTTTTAATTTCCCTTGTTGTTTGTATGTGATGGAAACTATTTGGCATGATAATTTGGCATGATTGAGGTAGGTCGATTAGGCATAGGCGGATTTAGGTCGGTTAGCATGGTGGATTTTAGGTTGGTTAAGACATGGTGGAGTTTAGATGATTTACGAATGATTGAGTCTAGGTGAGTTAGGCATGGTGGATTTTAGGTGATAGGCATGGTGGATTTTAGGTATAGGCATGGTTAAGTTTTAGGTCATTTAGGCATGGTGGAGTTTTAGGTCAGTTAGGTATGATTGAGTTAGGTCAGTTAGGTATGGTGGAGTTTTAGGTCAGTTAGGTATGATTTGGTCATATTGTTGGGTTTGATTTAATTTCCATGTTATTGGTAGTATGGAAAATAAATGATGATGTATATTTATGTTATGGTGTAAACTTCCAAATATTTGATATTATGGAAATGTGAAATGATTAATGTATGATATGATGATGTAAGAAATAAGTAGGTAGACATGTTTATATACTTGTATGTTTGTTTAATTTCCAAGTAGTATATAAGATGGAAACTAACTAAGGTAGAGTGTGAATAGAAAAATGGGGGAAAATTGGTTAGGGTAAAGAGTGGTTGAGCTAACCTCCAAGGGCCCCATGCCCTCGGAATCTTGCCTAAATAGCCACTGGTGAAAAGGGGCCTCAGGCCGATGTAGTTCTCCCATAAGCTAGGGAATAATATGACGAGGTAAAGGGATGGGTTGGTAGGTTTTAGGCATGATTGATTCTAGGTCATGTAGGCATGGTTGAGTTTAGGTCATGGAGGCATGGTTGAGTTTAGGTCATGTAGGCATGGTTGATTCTAGGTCATGGAGGCATGGTTGAGTTTAGGTCATGTAGGTATGGGTGAATTGAGGTCATTTAGGTATGATTAAATGTAGGTGTCGAAGGCTTGGTCCTGTAGAGGATAATCAACAAGTAATGAAGAAGATGGTTGGTAAGAGGTGACAAAAAGAGATGCCTAAGTGATAAGAAACATAACGATTTTAGCATACCTAAGATGGGCTTATGAATGTAAGACCCTAAAGGTGTTACATGATGGACTATTCTAAGGTTGAATAAAATCACATGATCCTAAAATGTCACATTTGCAGCACATCCCTTGAGTGGGTAGGAAATTAGGGTGAAAAGGCGATGAGGTGAAATTGGTTGGTTTTAGCGTAACCTGGTGTGAGATAGCATGCCTACTTGGAAAGAGTCCCAATATTAAAATAGGAAAGTCCATGACAAAAAAATTATCATTTTCTTCTATGTGTTTTTGTGTTGATAGACTAGTTGATGCGGGAAGTATATGTGGGTTGAGTATATTATCTCCTTGACGTATTCTTGAAGTTGATCGATTCGAGAAGCTTCTAAATATTTTCTCTATAACTAAACAACCTAAATGGGCTTGTCTCTAATTCAAAATTATGATCATGATAAACTTAGTAAAATGACTACAAGATATCATACCTATCATGCCTTAATGACTATATATGAGTCATAACCCCAATCTTTCAAGATTTATCTCGTGAAAAGATAGGTAGAACCTATGAAAGTTGAATATTCTACCTTAATTAAAAATTGGACATGGGAACTTGTCCCTCCTCTAGAAAAACATAGTATTTTTTGCTTTAGGTGGCTTTACAAAATCAAATATAAGGCCAATGGCAATATTGATAAGTTCAAATCCAAGTTGGTAGCTTGTGGGTTTACTCAAAAACCCGAAGATCGACTACGTAGAAACCTTTGTACCCATTGAAAAAATGAGCACATTTAGGATTCTTATTGCCTTAGCTGCTCAATATGGTTGGGAAATTCATCATATGGATGTTAAGAATGCATTCCTAAATGGTGATTTAAAAGAAGAAATTTACATGACTCAACCTAAAGGTTTTGAGGAACCTGGAAAAGAAATGTATGTGTAAACTGAAAAAATATATATATGGTTTAAAACAAGCTCCTAGAGCTTGGTATGTAAAAATAAATAGTTTTTTCAAAGATATTGGTTTCACTAATTGTTCTTTTGATAATGATCATTTTTTAAAATTGAAAATAATCAGATTATTCTTATTGTATTGTATGTTGATGATTTTTTTATTACTATCAATTCTAATAGTTTAATTTTCAAAATTAAAGCTAAATTGAAACAATACTTTAAAATGACTGATTTAGGACTATTGCATCATTTCTTAGGCATGGAAATATTTTAAGATACAAATTCTAAATTTTTGAATCTCGAGTCACAATATGATCTTGACTTGCTTAAAATGTTTAATATGGTAGGTTGTAAACCGGATGTTATTGCAATTGAAGTTAGTTGTAAACTTGATCCTAAACCTGCATGTGAAAAATTTAATCCTACTCTTTACAGGTAGCTTATAGGTAGTTTGATTTATCTTACTATTACTAGACCTAACATTTCATATATAGTAGGTATTACATCCAAATTCATGCAAGAATCATATCAGGATCATTGGAAGTTAGCCAAAATAATATTGAGATATATTAAAGGAACAATTAATTTTGTTTTACATTATACTTCTTCTAATAATGTGTGTTTATATGGATATTTTGATTCTAACCATGTTGATGATGTGATAAATAGAAAGTCTACAATTGATTGGTGTTCAAGTTTGGTACATGTGTCATTACTTGGAGTAGCAAAAGGTATCCGACAATATTCATCTCTTCTACTTATAATATAGAAGTGTGATAGAAGTAGTGAATGAAACCATGTGGCTAAAGGTAAATGTTGGAATAGATTCACATGGAAGTTAAAGGAATTACTCCTCTTTTGTGTGATAGTCAAAGTTGTATTGCTCTTACTAATAATCTAGTTCAACATCAGAGAATGAAGCATATAGAGATACATATGCATTTCATTCGAGAAAAGGTTCTTTGTAGTGATATAGATCTCTAGTAGTTCTCGACTAAAGATCAAGTTATAGATATGTTTATGAAGCCATTATGTGTTCTAAAGTTCTGTAAGTTTTGTGCAATGCTTGGCCTTTCAAATTTTCCATTGAGGGGGAGTATACATGAAAATGCCACCTCCTAACGGTTGACCATGTGTTTTCTCCTTCACCTTTATACTTCTACTCCAATTTAAAGCATTGTAAGAAACATTTTTATGATCTTAGTAAACTTATAACTCTAAGTTTACTATGTAGTACAATAATGTTGCATCATGTTTTAAAGGATGTCCTTACTTTATAAAAGGCTCTTATAGATGTTGGTATAGATTTTACATGAGAAAACAGTGAGATGTAGTCTCACAAATCATTCTTAGCCTAAATCATCACTTTTGATTTATGGATTCCAAATCCTTTTATACCAAAAGATAAGTTTAGCATGATGAAGGTGTATAAATCCGAGAAAATGTGATATGTTATCCTAAACCCTCACTATGGTTTAATGATTGTAAATCATGTTGTATAAATAGGTAATGTTGGCATATGATCCCCACTTAATATTAAGGGGGTGTTAGAACATTAATATTAAGTGTTCTAGTTATATATAAATTATATTTTATAATTAAATAAATTAGAATATATTATATTTTAATTTATTTAATATAAACTTTAGGTTTATGGTTAAATTGGTTTTTATAAATCAATTAATTAATGGTTGGGGTGCTTCATGAGAAGACACACCATTTTAACCATTTAAATTGACCCATGGTGTTAGGTAATATTAATCGAATTCAATCAGTGAATTGATTTTTATGTGGAGAGGAGTGAGGTGAATGGAGGGTATTTACTAGATGGTAAATGTTTCTCACTTTAATGGAATCTTACATTTTCACCATGGTTTTTTACCATTTGGTTTTTCCATGTTAAATACTTGTGTCCTGTGTTATTTAATTTTCATACATTATAGTTTAAATCTCTTTATTTAATTAATACATGTAATATTTAATTTGTTTGATATAAGTGCTTGGATGTCACAGATTTGTTTATCGTTTCATGTAGTGTTGATCCATATGGAATTTTCTGAAGATCAGTAACATATATTCTCATGTGTAATATTATTCTACAAGGATCAATATGGAACCTCATGCACATCGAAGAGGTTACACTCCAACGGTGACGTGAACACTCCAAGTAATTAGTAAGAAATCAAACACAAAGGAAAATCATGCATGAAAGAATAGGTCTACTCATTCTCATAGCTCAAATAGAAAGGGTACATATATATGAGTGTTGTGTAACTCCATGCATGACACATGGAACCCTAATTACACCTAATGACCTATGATCTTGCTAAGTGAGATGACTCACCATGTGAGGTGGAAAAGACATTAAGTGATGATGAGGTAAGTCACACACACCAACACCCACCCTTAATTGAAGTTGAGGTACAGTTCATGGAAATTCATAACAAAAATATTGAACTCCCCTAGAAAACTAAGAAATATATGTCATATGGGTCCTAAAGAACTAAAGGCTTGATAAGGTACCCATGTACAAACAACATCTCTCTGGAAAATAATAAGAGGAGAAAAGGACTAGAAAGTCTAAAGAATATGGGAAGCTATAGAGGACCTCACCCCAAAAAGAGACCACAAGTGAAGAAACTTCACCTTAGTGAAGGGCTTGGTGAATATATTTGCAACCTAATCAGAAGTCTGACAATACTGCAAGTCAATGATGTCATCATAAATTATCCCTGAATGATATCCATATGGATCTCAATGTGCTTCATTTACTAATGTTAACATGATTTTGGAAAATCGAGATGGTGCTCATGTTATCATAGGAGATAATAGTAGGCCAAAGTGAATACCAAACTTTGTCAAGATTCCCTACAACCAAACAACTTATGTGGTAGTGTTAACTCCTCCTCTTTAATCTACCTTTGTAGATGATATGGAAATTGCATTCTACTTCTTGTTAGACTAACTAAGAGGACCCAAACCAAGAGAAACATTATAGACTGAGGTAGATTTTTGATGACCTAGCTCACCGGCCCAATCAAAGTCAGCAAAACCAACCAAATCAATATATGTCCCTCTTAGATAGTGAATGTCATTCGTATAATTACAACAAACATAGTGAAGGATCCATTTTTCCTGCTCTCCAATGTAACTCATGGGGCTCCTACATAAATATGGACATAATCCCATAGGCATATGAAATATCTGGATGAGTGTGAGTTAGGTAAATCAAGCTCCCCACCAACTGTAGATAAAGGGTATCATCAACCATAGGAGTAGAGAAATTAGAAACTAACTTAACCCTAGAAAAGAAAGGATTAGGATAAGGCTTACAATCATAAATATGGAACCAAGATAGCAAATAAAGGGAGTAATTACGCTATGAGATCACAATTCGTGAGTCATATTGGGAAATCTGAATCCCAAGAAAATAATGAAGCAATCCTAAGTCAGACATGGAGAACTTGTTGGCTAAGTCAATCTTCATAGAATTAATAATCAAGGAAGAGTTTTCATGATCAAAAATTCATCAACATACAAAACAAGGATGAGCACGAGTCACCCCGCCATAGAATGTAAACATTAGGGTCAGAGTGACACCAATTGAACCCCGATGTAAGTAGAAAGGAGTCCATCTTGGAATACCAAGCCCAAAGGTCTTGTTTAAGGCCATAGAGAGAGTTTTTAACCTTACAAATGAGGGAGGGATCATTGACATAACCTAGTGGTTGTTCCATGTAGATCTCTTCCTCTAGGTCCCCATGAAGGAAGGAACTCTTATCATCCATCTAGTGGACTTCACATCTATTTGTAGTAGTTATGGGGAGGGTCATTTGAATGGAATTCATCTTCATAACTAGAGAAAAGGTTTTCAAGTAATCAACCCTAGAACCAGGAGAAACCCTTATCTATAAGTCGTGCTTTTAAAATTTTTATTTCTCCATTAGCACCATACTTTGTTTGGAACACCCACTTACACTAAATAATTTTTCTTCCTTTCGGAAGAGGGGTGAGATCCCAAGTATCGTTCTTCATGAGTGAGGAATACTCCTCATCCATGGTAGAATCCCACTTAAGAATCCTAGAAGCCTCTTGAAAATACTAAGGTTTGGAAATGGAGGTGAAGAAGGAGTGAGGTCCAAAAACTCTAACGAGTGATTATGTCTCTTTTCTAAAGGATATCTTATCCATTCTCTTGCACTTTGCAAATTCTTCCTATCCCAATGAGGACTAGGAGGTAAGTCGGGATCATAATATGTAAATTCTTCACTCGAGTGAGAAGGGACAAAGTCTTCATCATCTCTACTATCATAATCAAAAGGCTCGCAACATGAGGGTTAGGAGGAGTAGGAGGATCAAGTAGAGGAGGAGCATTCTCAACAACATCATCATATAAAGAGTTAGAATCATAATCAAAGAGCATAAGGACCTCAAAGGGTGGAGAAGTAGAAGTCAAATATGACTCATCAAATTTCAAACTTCTCTTGATATAAATTTGATGAGTATTAGGGTTCAACAATATATACCCCTTCATGCCATCAGGATACCCTACAAAAATACAAGGTTTGGACTATGGTTCTAAAGCCTTACATTTATTTTTTGAATCCAAGCCATAACATTGGATCCAAAGATGTGAAAGTGCTCGACATCAGGTTTTCATCCAAACTAGGCTTCAAAGGGTGTCATTCCTCTTTACGGATTTATGTGGAAAATGGTTATGAATGTAGCAAACACAGTTCACTACTTCGGCCCAATACTATGGAGGAAGATATTTTGAGTGAACTATACAAGTGGCAATCTCATTAAATGTTTTGTTATTTCTTTCCGCAACTCTATTTTATGAAGGGTTATAAGTAATTGTAGGTTGTAAAGAAATCCCTTTGTGGGTATAGAAATCTTGGAACCTATTACTCACATACTCACCTTCATATTGTTGGTTCAAAGAACCTTGATAGACCTTTCATCTTGTTTCTCATCAAGAGCCTTAAAGTATTGAAAGTGATTGAAAACTTCATACTTTTTCTTAAGAAAATACACCCAAGTGTAATGTGAAAATTCATCAATGAAGGTAAGTATATAGAGAGAGATCTAGTAAATGAAGGAGATGGGAAAGGGCTAGAAATTTCACTATGAACAAGATCCAAAATATGAGTAGATCTTTAGGATTTTCCTTTGCCAAAAATTTCTTTGGGGTGCTTCCCGAGGGAAAAACCCTCACAAAGACCCTTAGAAAATTTAACATGGGGTAAACAGTTGACCATTTCATTTTGGGTCAATTGTTTAAGGTAGGGTTCATTTTAAGAGACCTCTTGGAAATTGGAGGTGGAAAATACCTGGCGAATATCCTCAGAACTGGTTTCATGGGAAGAAGAATTTTTGGGGGTCAAACAGCAAAATTTTCACCTAATTTTTAAGTGGTGTGATAGAAGGTTGCAGATGCGCAACATGAGATTTTTGTCGCCGCGTTAACAAGGTTTTTGTCACGGGACAACACCCTCACCGCGCGTGTCAACAAGGTTGTTGACATGTGTTGTGCGGCCGACAAGAGATTCGTTGATTCATTGACATGTGACAATAAATTTTTCGACGTGTGACAACAAATCTCCTATCTCACATCTCAAGCCTCCCCCTCTTGTCATACAACAATAAAATGTATGTGTCACATGTCAAAAAATTATCTCGCCGCACGTCTACTTCCTCCACACTCTTATCGCGCATCAATAAACTCTCCCTATCGCACGTCAAATAATCTCTCCGCCACACATCAAAAAACTTTCCCTATCATACATCTCGCAAGCCTCGCCTCCTTTCACGCATCTATAGCCTCCACCCTCTTGTCACGCATTTACTATACTTGATAATACATATGCCCCTAGGTGGTATGAGTGAGCTAGTAGTGTTCTACCTAGTGAATAATCTAGGATTATATAGGGGATAGTTTCAAGGGTAGGTGAAGCCGACCCCTAAAAAAATTAAACTGTAATTTTTAGGTGAACAGGTCACTGACCCGTGCCAAAAAATTCACCTTTTCAATTTTTTCAAAATGGAATATTCGTCATATTACAAATATTCACCACTAAAATTATCCCTAGTCTAAGGTAATGATAGTTACGATGGCCAAAATCTCATGCTATAGCTTTCTAACCTCATCTATGTGAGTGGACAAGGAAGTGGGTATCGAATCAAAACTAAAGTGGGAGAAGGTATACAATGATAAATTGTGATCTTCCTTTCCCTCAGCCATAGTAGTGTCAGAGTGAAGCTCACAAATAATCACCGAGTTATGACCAAATTCCACTTGCATTCCTTCACCAAGGATAGTGATTTGATAAACCGGTAGGAGATTGGTAGATAGATTGGGAACACTCAACATTTGGTTAAATAATCCACCGTCCATATCTACTAATCCATGATTGGAAACCGACACCGTAGTTGTCATCACCCAACATGATTTGGGACATGCCACATGGATCGATGTTTGAGAACTCAACATGTGAATAATCCATGTGGTACGAGGCACCAAATCAATAATCCACATCGATGAAGGAGAAACTATAGCTATAAGATCCTTTCCTTTATTCTTTTGGATTTAGACTCCATTTCTTTGGAAGACTCAGCTTTTAGAGCATTTTTTTTTATAGACTCTGGGAACACCAATGTTATTTTTCTCAAGTAAATGAGTTAGGTGATCATTTTTTTCTCATGCATTGATGCTCTTCCTATCCATTCCTCTTGTAATAGGAACACTTACACTTTCCATCCTCATTTTGGATTCATAAGTAGAAGGATTTTTGTTAGGTTTGGTTTAGGATTTATTGGTCTTGGTTTCCTTATTTGGTTGGTCATTTTCTCTTTCTTCTTTACTAGAAACAAGTGCATTCATTCATGGAATTTAAGATGTAAGCACTAACTCCTAGCCTAATGCATTCCAAGCATAGATTAACATGATCAACTAAAGGAAAGTAGAATCAACCCATGAACATCATCAAGAAAACCCATAACACACACATGAACATAAGGAAAAATACATGATCAAGATCCATCACATGAGTGTTTCATAATCACTTCATTATATTCATAAGCCAAAATATGGCAGCCAAGATTACATCAAGAGAGTTCCATTTTTGGAAATGTTCACACTAGCAGAGCTTACTTTTCATCACAGAGCTCACCATTACATATATTTTCCCACACACTCTCCTATTCCCTACCTATCCTTACTTATCTCTATCCTCTTTGAAGACCATCATACCCATAGAATAATCATTCTCCTTCCATCTTAACCGCTCATCATCACCTATGAAGGCCTGATGGAATCCTTTCATCATTTCTCTACCACTACCTAGGAATATGCCAAGTGTCCATACATTTCCTTCAATCAAGTTCCTTCTAGAATGCATGTTCTAGCTAATCCTTAATAACCTCGACTCCTTATCCTTTCATGATAATTGTATTGATTCCCTAGAATATCCTTTCCTTGATTCACAAGTCTCCATAGCTTATCCACATTTGTATATTTGTTCATTTTTCCATTCGCTCCCTATGCACGTCTTTTCCTATTGTCTAAAACTTACTAAGTCTAAATCCATTCTTCCCTGCAGTGATCCTTCACCTCTCCAATAATTAATTTTTGTGCGTGCCTTCATGCCCTTTTGCGTGCACCACAAGGCTTTGTGCCTTAGGTACTTAGTTACTTTTAGGGTCCAACATCACCCCACACTAAATTGGTTCCATCCCGAAAACCTCATGCTTCGTAAACAAAAATTCTATCAACCGGAATACTACTGAAAAGAATAAAGAATAGAGGTTGGGAGAGAATATAAATAAATAATTTGAGGAATGGGGGGGATGTCTATATGACCAATTGGAGGAGTTTGGGAACTCCACATCTATCTCATCCTTCAATTTTTCCCAGGCCTTCAACTCGATAAGGCCTTACCTAGCGCTTCACCTATGACACTTGGTACCTAGTCTGGGGTGATTTCTTCCACCTTCCCTCTCAACGTGTTAATAGCCACCCCTAGCTCCACGCAAACACCCTCAAACTCATCCATCCATTAGTGATGGAGTCTCAGAGTTTGCCGATTCTAAAATCTAGATTTTCATGCTTTGTCTTGATTTTCTCCTTCTGGGCCATGGTGTTAATGACCAATTGTGTGCACTCTACCTTGTTGGTGGGGATGGTCTCCTATAACACTTTGAGGGATGCCTCTTCCTCTATCACCCACGTGTCGATAATTGGCTCACATTTTCTATAGCTATTGAAGCCCCTATCCGCCAAGTATATTCACCTCCTTGAGTTGGGAGAGAAAATCTTCCAACTCCATGATCCAGGCTTCAATTGTGACCTTTTTTTCTTCTTTCTCCTTTTGTGAGCTCTACAACTATGGGGCTCATGTACCATCCTTGATGTTAATGAGTAACATCCCCATGAGGTCCTCAAGGTACTCCATCTCATCCCCATAATTGGTCCTATCTAGCTCACCAATGTCGAGACATTGTCCCAGAATGTTTTTCATGAGGGCACCAACTCGGTCATATGCCTCCTTTATCATTTTCTCTCCCCTTAACCCCTGTAGTGCAACCTATCTATTTCCTTCTCCTTGCTCTTCCTCTCTATGATCAAGGTCCGAATAGTGGCCCCTATATCCAGACTATGTCAGATTACCTCTAAAGACATATTTTGCAATAGCATTACATGCCTTCTCATCTTGTTAGGTGGTTAGGATCCACCACTTTGTATGTATCTCCTCCTTCTTCTTTAAAGTGAATGGTCTCGATCACATGATCATTGACCTCAAACTCAGGTTCCTCGTGTGCAAAGTGCATGCTCTAGCTGAGCATCTTCCTGGTCCTAGGAACACCCCATCTTGATCCATCAAATCCCAACCATGTAAATTTTCTAGTGGGAGGGTGGCCTAGAATCTTTGCAAGACCTTCATGGGGTCATCCATGAAGTCCATGTGTGGGGACATGGGTGTATCCACTTCTTCCTTGTAGCTTTTCACTTGGTTCTTTCTTCTTCTCCCTAGGGGTGAATCCCTTATCCTCCTTTATAGTAAAGGAGTCCCCTTTATCTCCCTTTGGGCTGGTGTTTATGTGGTGTAGTGGCCCCATGCGTTGGACTCTTCTCATCCCCTATAGAGTGTTCTTCTCCTTCTCCCCACCTCACCTACATCCATGGTCTCCATCTCAACCTCCTGACCCTCCATTTCCTTTCCAATTCCACTTTGAAAGTGGTGGGGTATTTTTCCTCTCCTTCCTCGAGCTCTATGTGGGGCTTGATGTCGAGCATCTTTTTTCTCTTTTCTTTAGGATCTTCCTTCTCTTCCTCCTCCTCGCCCCTAGAAATGAAGCCTCGGTGCCACCCTATACCAAAGTGTTGGTACCCTTGCTACCATTCCATCACATGTAGTACTTCCTCTTTTAGAGGTATCCAACCCTCCTTCATCTTGTTCTTCTTCCTCTTCCTCTTCCTCTTTCCTCTTCCTCTTCCTTCACTATGCTTTCATGGGTGGGATTTGCATCTCCATGGCTTTGGAAAGGGAGATTTTGTAACCTCCACCTCAATCCCTCCTTGATTTTTGGGGTGTAACTTCTGCATGAACACCGATGGACATACCCCTTGATGGTAATGTGACTTGTGGGTGTAAGTCCTAGGAAATATGGTTCCAAAACTTTGACATAGGTAGGTCGAGCACCATACTTATATGTAGCATGCACAATGTGTGGACATCAACATCCACCTTGTCTACATCAAAAATCAACTTTTTCATCCTTGATCCGGTTGATGGCACACTTCATATATTGGTAGTGAATGTGAAGGGAGTTTGCACCATGGCCCCATCTCTCCTTTGGCCATCATAAACTTTGCTAGATAGAAATGTTGGGTAATGGAAAATTTTACCTTGTCTCCAATAACTTGTGGTAACTCATGGGGATGTGTCACTCATTCTCAAAATCCCACAAATGCTCAAACCATTTATTCATCTAAGCCTTGTAAGTGCTCGAGATGGTCCCATCACAGGTGAACTTTGTGAATTGGACTGTAGGGGATGCGTGTGGTGGGTGAACCCACATGTTCTCATCTAGTCCATCTGGGACACCAATCTCCCAAAACATGATCAATAATAGGATGGAGCCCAAGTGATATTTTTTCTCCTACCTCATTTTGTACCCATGCCTCTTCGATGATGCCATTCACAATGAATTGGGAAAATTTGTAGTGTGCCCTCTTGGATACCTTATAGGCCACATATAGGAACCTCTAGTTAATGTTCATCCACCTTTCTGATGTGCCCAATTTGTAGCTAATGAGTGGGAGGTGACTCTCAATGTTGGGTTCTGGGAGATCTACAATTACATGTGCCCTCCCCCCTTCTCGTAGTTCAGATTTTTTCCATCTCCTCAATCTTGGCAGTGGCACATAAATCAAGTGCCATATCCTCTCTAGTGTTTTCCACATAGCCTGTAACCATCTGAATCAATTGCCTGTGATCCTCATTCTTCTTCCGCAAAGTAGAAGAAATATTCATGCACCCATGACATTAACCACTTAAAAAGTGGGGTGGGTTTGAAAAGAAGGGAAGATCCCATAGCTGCAAAACTCTAGTATTTTGCAACACTTTTATTGAGTCATCAACCTTAGGGTTTTCGAGCTCATCCACCATCGAGTGTTCAACACTAGGTCCACTCACATCATATTTTCATTATCGGATGTTTTATGGTTGTATTCATTGATCTTACATTTATATAGCTTTGAGCTCCACTTTTTGGCCTTAATAACTCCAAGAGGGTATTGCATCTCTCGAGTAGATCTCCATGGGATCCTCCTTTTCCACCACTTGGTTTCTTTGTTTGAGCCTTCTTTGGTGCCATCTCCCTCTCCTTTTTCACTCATGCCCTAGGTGTTATGTTCCTCTCTTTCGACTACCCTAACTCAAAACTTCCCGCTTCTCTTTCATGCCACCTCCTTCCTTCTCTGTTGTCTTCTTCCCTTTGTGTTATGTCACAGATTTTACTACAACTTTACACAAGTCCATTGGTTGTGATAGTACTTCATGTTGCTCTTCTTTGAAAAACCTTCATCGCACTTGAGCTTGGGAGCAAAAAAGAAATTATCTAAGGAAAAGTAGTCAAAATGACTATTCTTATCTCTTATTTATACTTTATCGATGCCTTAGAGTTCCTCGACCACGTGTCCTAATGTCACTTTTTGATAAAACACTTTATTTCACTTAATTTAAATTCCGTGACTTCCCCTCACACTTTGTAGCTATAACCTTTAGGTGCTCCAATACCACTTAAACTACCATAGACCTCCTTCACGCATCTCTCATGTCAAAGTACATAACCTCTGTGATGTCTACTAAGTAGTTCCCTATAATGATTTCCTATCTTATGTCATATTGTGCATGATCCTTCCCTTCTTTTGGTCTTTAGATTCTTTCAACCCACCTTCATAACTACACATGAATTTATGCATCTTAGCCATTACGTTGCTCATTCTTTTATCTTCGTTAATTTTCCCAATAGTCCATTGTTGAAGTTTTTGGCCTCCATGTTCAATATATCTACTACCTCACCCCACACAAAA
Organism: Taxus wallichiana var. yunnanensis; assembly: GCA_018340775.1. NCBI lineage: Eukaryota > Viridiplantae > Streptophyta > Pinopsida > Cupressales > Taxaceae > Taxus > Taxus wallichiana. The sequence goes on from CM031236.1 coordinate 46,435,160, forward strand.
ATGTATGCACGGTCCCCTATGCATAGAACCTCTTACAATGCAATTAGCTACCGCACACCAACGTGCAACACAAATCTGAAAATGATGACAAAGGAAACAACCAAAAGGACTAAAAGAAATCTAAACTAATTGGCAAAACTACCTTATTTTTTACTATACAAAAGCCTTATTTATAGTAGGGCTTCAACCTACTCCCATTGAAGTAACTGGTAACCTCATCCCATCCAGTGCTTGTAATTGACACGTGCACCTAAATCGAGGATGTACGAGATGATGTATGGTCCTAACCAATGGAATTTCAGTTTCCTAGATGGCGCAGAAATTTAGAGTCATAAAGCAAGACCATCTACCCAACCTCGAATTGTTTGTTTTTGATATGATGATCATGCCATGCTTTTTTCATACCTTCTTAGTCTTCTAACTCCACCTAGCAAGTGATCACCTTTCATCCAACTACATTAACTTCTCCATGTACTCCTATAGTGCTTTCTCATTAGCTAATCCTCCTGCATGTGCACGCAATACATAGAGATGGTAGCATAAAACTCTATTGGTAAAATAGCTTCCATGCCAAACACCAATTGAAATGGTGTGGCCTTGTTCAATCTCTTATAGGTTGTCCTATACACCCATAGTATGGTTGAGACTTGTCATCCCAATCCTATCTTCCCACATCACAAATTTTGGTCAATGTGTGACTCAATATCTTGTTAAATGCCTCAGTGGTTCCATTAGCTTGGGGGTGATAAGGGGTGGTCTTGTGATGGGCCACCATGAACTTTGTAAACAACATGACCATCTCATTCAAAAGTGTGTGCCTCATCACTAGTCAAGGCTTAAAGGACACCCATACCTTCTAATTATGTTTTCCCACAGAACATAGGAGTTGGCTCCACCCACCTTGTTGAGTAATAAGTATAAGTAATGATATAGCATGAGCCAGTCCTTCATGTGGCAAGTGAAATTGGTCCTACAAAATCAATGGCCCAATTCTCAAATGGTTCTGCATTAGCTATTGGTCTCAAGGGAATCTCATCTCTTCTTCCTGATTTTCTAAGGCACTGGCAATGGTCATAGGCCTTGCAAAACTCAATACAATCTTGGTAGATGATTTCCCACAAAATCCCTACCAGATGGATCTTGCACGTGGTTGCATTCCCAGTATAGTGTCCTCCTACAATCCCACCATGTGCTTCCTCCATGATTGCAATGCATTCATGCTCTAACATGCACCGGTGTAAAACCTCCTCGCGACCTAGCTTGTATAAGTCTCCACCAATTAACATGTATGGCACTGTTATCCTGTAAAATTGGCAAGGGAAATTTTAGAGATAACCATACCGAAATTTTGTTCGATCCCTCGTCAGGGACTCATTGCGAACGCGTTGCAAAATCCCTTCTCGGGAAATTTAGTTTTCGAACTTAGACATTTTGGTCTTTTTTTTGGCGCACATAATGACCATGCAACATTACGTTTTGGTGCGCCCCCTTTAAAGCCTTTGGCGCATGTTTTCTTGTGTCGACAGGCGTTTTGGTGTGCCTCTCGGTGTTGAGTCCTTACGTGTGCCAAGGCGCATGCACCTTCATGTCAACATATCTTTTGTTGCGCCTCTTTTGTGTGTGCCAAGGGTGCACATATCTTTTTTTGTCAACAAGCGTTTTGGTGCGCCAAAGCGCGCGTTTTCTTGTATCGACAGTTCTTTTGGTGCGCCACTTGAAAAGTTGGTGGTGCATTTATTACCTCCTCACCTATATATAGGCGCGTCTGCACTGTCATTGTCACCAACACAAATCACGTGATTATTTTCTCTGTACCTGTCAGCGCACCAACCCTGTCGCTTTCGAATCGCTTTGTGGACCCGTTTGCACATTTCTTCATTATAAATATCCGGGTAAGAGGTCCTCTTTCTTTTGTATGTTTTGTGCTTTGGTTCTTTGTTTTCCGTTGGTCCTGGATTGGATTGGAAAGACTGAAATGATGAACTTGTCCCCCCCTTTTTTTTGCTGTCTTTTCCATTTCTTCCACATGTTCTTCCCCCTCTTTCCAGATCTGCTGGTAGAGGAAGCTCTGTCCTGAAATAATAGCTTGGAACCCTTTGTTTAAAGCCATTTCATCACCCCAAACGACCCTGCAAAAGGAGGCTTAACCATATGTAAAACCCTCGAGAGAAAACTAAAGCCTAAAAAGAAACTGTATTTTCCTTCTCCTTTGGCGCATTGGCACACCTGCGACATGAAGAACAGTTGCGCCAATGGCGCATCTGTCGCCCCTGTTACACAAAGAGCAGCCGCGCCAATGGCGCACATTCCCTACCTGCTTCATCATGAAAAGTTGCACCCTCAAGGCACACTTCCTTAGTTTGTTGCAAACACTTTCTTTGCGCCCCCTCATGGCGCACCAAACTCATTTGTTGCATCGCTAAAACCTGCGCCCTTTGGCGCACCCTGCATATGTGCAACACCAGTTAAATCTGCGCCAAGTGCAAAGCTTTAAACAGTGCAGTGCATCCATCATTACAATAACAGCATGTCATGCAGACCTTTCATGCGCCACGCCAAGTTCCCTTAAGCGCACAAAAAGCATATGTTACACAAACCTTATATGCGCCTTTGGCGCACCAAAGTTCCATGCAACATGAAAGATATATGCGCCACGGGCGCATCCTGTTCCCATGTAACATAAAGAATCCATGCGCCCTTTATAAAATGCATACATATGGTGCAGGCGCACTCATGCTTACAATAACAAAGAATGTAATCTACAGAATCCATGCGCCATGCACCCCAAAGCCTCAAAATTGCTAACTCTTTCTTTCATAGCATTTCGATAAAAATCGACGGTGACATGGCTTTCTTGCGTTGGTTTTGCTTCTTATTGTTGCAGATCAAGAATTCAAGTTCAAGAACATATGTCAACATCAGCGAAACCTATCAAAACTAAAGGCAAGGCCAAGCTCATAGAAGAAGAAATGAAGTATAAGTATCAGAGGGTCAGAATGCCCGAGTCCCAGTGCCGAGTGTGACCTAGACATTAGGGACTCAGAACTGGGTCATATTGACATGGAGGAATTCTGGGTCAGAACTCAGAAGGTCACAAGAAGTCCATGGATGGACAAATTGATGGGCAGTGCACTACATTTTGCGGGCGGTATCCCTGTTAGTGCCGTAAATAATGAGTTTATAATGGTGGTTGCCCGATGCTACAATAAAGACACAAGATGCGTCATGAATGACAAGGGCGAGGTCATCATCAACCTCACCACCCGCTACTTCAAAATAATACTCAGCATCCCTCACCACCGGCACTTTGTGGCCGTTAGCCATGATGAATGCGTCAAAGCTTGGGACGATAATGAAGATCAGTGCATGCAGCTGATGAACGAAGTCTACCTGAAAAACAAAAAGGTAGTGACTCGATGGCCACAAGTCATTCACCGCAGTGACTTTTCGAAGAACTCAGCGACACAATCACGTTCCTGAGCAGAGTCTTTGGGCTTCCTGATGCCCATTATTTTCACAAGTGGATGTTGCGGTACCTTGAGACAATGAACAAAAATATGCCCGATCAATGCTTTGAATGGGCAGAAATCATAAGTTAAAGACAATATCGAGCAACTACAACAACTTAACACAACGGGGAGGTTCTATATGAATTCCTACGTGGTCTATGTTGCAGCTTCAGAAAGGGACTATCCAGCTCTGATGCGGAGTGGGGTATGGCCCCAAGTTAAGATTTATGAATATTATCCAGAATTGAAGCTGGAGAATAGCATCCCCCAATTTACAAAAATAAATGATGCATTCTTCTACTTCATCATCTACTGTTGAGGCCGAATATGACTCACGGTCGCATGACCAAGAGCATAGTCGCAGCCTTCGAGAAGTGGGGCCCTGCTCACTCGGGCCCCACATTCACCTATCTAAGGGCAGTTAATTTCTTGGGGGAGCCAACTAGACTGCCAAGGTATGCCGGGCCCAAGTTGATCCTGTTGGAGCTGTCGAGGCAGCTTGTTACTTACCATGAAAAGTGCCTAAAGAGAAAGAAGGGTGGAACTCCTTTCCCCCTCACAGTGGGTAGGTATACATGTCTCACTCACCACAAGGCAAAAGACATGTTTGCAGAACTGGAGCTGCTAAATCTGAAACATGACTTCCCAATGAAGGCCCACCTTCGACCCAAGAAATTGTCTGCCTAGGGCTAAGCTCGACCCGATCCACATCCCTCAGATCGAAGATATCTACATCAATATATATCATGAGGTTGAGCTCAGGAGGAAGGACCATTCTCATTTGGCCTTAGCAGAAATCATCCAATATGGGGTGGCCATCGTCCCCAAAGGCTACCAAACTACCGAGCAGGAAGTGGATCAAGTGTATCTTGATACAAATGGGGACGATTGGCCTTTTGCAGCAGATTGATAGAACTAAAGCACCTCAAACAATTGAGGAAAGGGTCAAGGAAACTCTGCGCAGAACAGAGCATTGGTGCCGAATGAACGGGCTCATCTACCTCGGAGTCGATTTCACAACCTCTCCGTTGGGTAATGCACCTCCTAGATCAAAATCAGCAGCCTAAAGGCAAAGGTAAAGACAAAGAGGGTGAATCCAGTTCCACCCAGGAGGAAGCTCCAGAAAGTCCTCCTTCCGCCTCACAAGAACGGGTTGCAATCCCGGAAAGCACTGAAGAAGAAACGGTGGAAGACGTTCCAATTGGCACATCCACTCAGGGTGTGGCCACAGCTATAACAACTGAGGTCCCTTCTGTTCCTTTCCTTCTCCTCCTTCTCCTCCTCGAGTGACCCAAGCAACCATTCCTTTGGTCGTGCCCTCTCCCCCTTCTTCTATTGTTCCTCCCGCTTCTTCGTCCATCTTCTCATCTCTCGCGGAGTTGTCCCCCTCCATTTCTTCCCTCATCTCTGAGCTCCCTTCCCTTCCTATGTCTTCCTCTCCTGCAGTATCCCTTCCTCCCGTGGGCACTTCTTCGGCTTTTCTCTCTATGCCGCCGCCACGTGTCTCCACATTTTTCCCTTCTACTACTGCAGCTGCCCCCTTCTCTGTTTCTGGCCCTTCTCCCATAAGTCCAGCCTGGATCTCCCAGCACTTAAGTCAGCAGAAAAGGAAAGTTCCCATCGCACCGATGGACTTCTCCGTAATCCCGTCAAAGGGGGCAAAGAAGCAAAATCCTATCACACGCTTCTCTCAAAGTGCTTCGGGAGAAAGGGTGATGGAGATCGCATACCCCAATCCTCTGAAGGATAAAAAGGATCTGTCTTCGATAGATTATATAGTGACTCAAGTCACAATGGGTACGTCTTCTGAAAGCCTTCAGGGAGAGGCCCTATCTGTAGTCGACGCCCTCTACAAGAAGCTTCAAGAAGCAAAAGAAGAAAAAAGGCTACTGAAAGAACAAAATAGACATCTGCTCCACGCCTTACAGAAGATGGGTAGTGCACCTCCCACAACTGCCGCCGAAACTCTTGAGCCTCTGAGCCAGGATAAAATCAATGAATATGCAAAGATCGGCGAGAAAGGCATGGCGGTTTCATTGGAGGAGCGATTCTCAAGGCGGTGAACAAGTAATCACCAAGTTCACTGATTTATATCTAAACATCAACAAGGTGAATAAGGAACTCCAGGCGTTGGCAGGACCCATATCTGAAGAGCTGGACCATGCTAGGCTGTAGCATGAGACCTTTCAAAAAATGTTTGACTGTTCAGTCAAAGATCTGGTTAAGTTCGGCATTTTCGGTCATCCCAGAGCCCTCAACAAAGTCCTTTCCACTCTGGACTACCGGATGGATCAACTAGAATTCGTCCTTGAAAAGATCGATAAGGTAAAGGAAGAAGCCCTGGACGCGATGCACCAAATGGAACAGATCGTTCTTAGGATGTCTCCAGGGTTGCTTACTCCTTCCTTCGCCTTAAGGAAAGTTGATGAAACCATTCAGATCTTCAAGGAGATCATTTCACAAGGGCTGGGGCCAGAGGTCACTTTTGACACAGAATCTATCAATAACCTGCTGGCCTGTCAGGACTTCATCGGGTTCCTCATAGAAGTAGAGAGTGAATATTCCAAACTCCCAGAGAAGCTCATAGATGAGCGGGAGACTTGCGAGGCGATCAGTGAGCGACACAAGGATCCTTCCCAGGATCAACTAGAGCCCATGATCAGCAAGTTCATGGAATACATGCCCAATTTCACATCTCGTCACCTGAGCAGCAGCAGAAGCAGGATACCCCCTTTCGGCCGCAGGATGACGACGATGAATGATTTCTCTCTCTTCCTCTCTCGCTTCTTCGACTTTCTTTTTGTGAATGTCTAAAGTGTGTTGACACAAATGACGACATCATCCATGTTGCACCATGGGATGATGTCATCCATCAAGTTGTCAAAAGTCAACATGACTTTGAGATATTTTGTAAATATTTTGTAAATAGGTGGTTGGTTCCTTTTTGCCTTCCTTCTTCTCCTTCTTCTATAAATACTTGAATACTTTTTGTATTAGAGGTGGACATTTTTTAGAAGAAAAATAGAAGTGAGGATAGAAAGACTTTGAGCTTCCTTGTAACAAAAGAAGATATTAATACAAATATTGAGACCTTTTCTTTGAATACATGTGTTATATGCATCATATCTTTCTTACGTCAGATCTATGTGTTTATTCTGTTAGATTCATATCTACTTTTTTGTCATTTGCTCATCAGTATTGCTTTATTCGTTTATGCAAGTAGGTTTGGCTCTGTTTACTACCAATCCCAAAACATAAACCCTCTGACCTTTCTGCTTTGGAATTCATTTCTTTTCTTCCTTCGGATCTGATCTTTCTTTATCCTCTCTTTCATTCCTTTCTCTTCCCAGCCGGAAATAAACCTATTGGGATGAGATCCCAAACCCCAAAGCAAAATATTATGGGACTTGCATGCATTCCTCGCCGGTAGAATAGCAATAAACCAGTTTCACTTTGTTGTCTCAAAGAAGGGCTATGCCCTACACTCGCTATTAGCTCGTCTATCCATAGATATGATCTCGCGACAAATTTTTGGACCAACAGCGCGACGTGTATGACTAATTACTTCCTTTCCAAGGTCTTCATTCCTCTCGGTTCCACACACTGTTTTTAGAAACTCATCAATATCTTCCAAGTAAGAGGGAACGCACCATAATCTAAACAGGTTGCACATTTAACATGTATTCTCAATGCTCGTGCATCCTCCCTAAATCAATCTTGGATAAATGGTCGTCTTGAGTTACTTGTTCCCGGTTTCACCACAACTATAAACTCAAACTCTTGAGGAAACAACAGGACCCACCATCATATGCACCCTTGTAAAATGAGATTATTTACCAAGTACTTTAATGCCATGTGGTTCATGTAGAATATGAAGGGTGTTGCCAACAATATTGTCCGAATTTGTGCGATTGCATAGATCATTGATAAGGCTTCGTGCTCAATACTAGTATAATTATGTTCTACTGGGTTATCTTTCTACTAGAAAAATACAAGGGGTGGTCAACAATTCCTTCTCCAAAGTTGTGCTAAGATTGCCCTGATCGCCATCCTAGAAGCATCAAAATGTACATGGAATGGCTTATCCTAAGAAGGAAAGCGTAATATGGGTGCAGTGATAAGATTATTCTTCAATGTGTCAAATGCCATCTTTTATGCCTCTCCCCAATGGAATTTCATCCGTGCTTCAACAATCCTTCCAGTGGCGTGGTGATTTTTGTATACCCCTTAATAAATTTTGGGTAATACCCCATATGCCCAAGGAATCTGCATTATTGCGCTCTCCTGGGTTGGTAGGTTCCTCAATCCCACAATAATGGAAACTCGGTAGGATCCACCAAAGAAACCTTCCTTACATATGATATGCCCTAACATGTAGTTCCAAATGGAGTAGCGAAGAGACATTTCTTAATGTTGAGGTGTAACATCCTCATTTTAATACCTTAGAACAAGAAAAAAATTTATTAATGTTCTCTTGTTCTAAATACATAATTTAGAACACACATATCATAACAATCATTCTTATAACAGATAACCATATGCAGCTGTAATGACTCGGTACACCACCGATCTATTCATTCCATGACTCGGTGAACTACCGATCTATTCATGCGTAACTTTGAGATTGAAGTTTTCAACTGAACACTTCATTCTCGTGGTTCTCTTCCCTATTCTGGGTTCTGAGTGCTCTGTCCAAGGAACCTATCTAAATAATTGTTACTATTATTCATCGGCATCATGATCCTTAGACTAGGTGACATAGGACAATGCAATCAGCAGCTTGTGATACTTTGGCCAAAGGTTTGAAACATACTGTTCATATTACTTATTCCTTGATGGCATACTCGTCAATCCGGAATACGTCCTTCACCCCACTCTAATGTTATATAGAACGTCTTATACTGACCTAAGTCAGTCCCCCTTGTCCTCAGTTTTCACTCTGGATCGGGTTAATATCATAATTCACGTTATAAAGATGCTCTTGAAGACTAGGGGTAAGTTGACATACTGGGTCAACCGATGTTAACCCCATGTGTCAAGATACCCAGAGTCTAAAAGGGCTGCCTCATAACCTGTTTATGATCCTAACCAGTCCCAGAGGGAAATCTTTAACAAGTCTCGGTGTGTAAATCTTAACGATCAATGCAGAAGGGTGTTGCCATATGTCATCTGCATTGTTGTATCCTCGAGAAGATCCTAATCTTCTCAAAGGTACAACCTTGCAGTTGACATGTGTCAACATCCTATGGAACAGCCTCGGAAAGATGTACATACCTCCAAGAATTTACTTATGTTAAGTTATATTTGGATTACAGGCCCACCTTATTAGGTAGCCTTCCCTAACCCAGAGTCCAACATTCCTTGAGTTACCCTTTTGTAATTAGGTTCAGTTTCACAGAGAAAATTTTTAATGAGATTTAAGATTGTTTCAAAGTTGTCGGTTGGTACCTAACAACCTTGTATCCACAAATAGGACAATAGCCCTTAAGTTTTTCCCCATTAGGAAAATAACTAATCCAATAAGGGTATGTAACAACCTTAGAGACTGAAACATAATAGACTTAATACCATTAAGTCATGGTGATTTATAACCATCAATATATTTCTTTTGAATTAGAACATTAAGAGAGTATTAGGATTTTCTTCCAGTTATAGCTACATTTTAGGGCATAGTTCACTCTCAACTTTCCCTAATCATGCAATGGTCTAATTTCCAATTTAACCATAATCATAAGATATAAGAATTACTAACCAGAAATATGTAGTATTCAGCCACATAATTAAATAAGGCTTACTTAGGGAAATCCATCCAGGACTCCATTGCATAGAATAATAAGAATGCACACTCATTCATACAGGTAATAGGAAGATCAATCCAACAACTAAGTAACACAATCCACATAAGTAATATCTCTCCGATTCGTCTATTTCCAAATCTATACAATTACAATCTATGCACTTTGGCATACTTTAAGACAATAGCCTTCAACAAAAGAAGTAACTTTCTTCCAAAATACAATTTGAAATATATAAGTTGGAAATTCCTCATAAGAACCAGATTAAAATAGTCATTGCATCATATCAGATTTTGTCTACCTTTACCACTTACGATGACCATCTACAAAAATTGCTAGCACGGTCAGTTCAATGAACTGAGCATGATAAGCACTAATCCTTAAAACAATTACATTCCACCAATTGTTTTCATTAAACAATCCTGTTTAAATGACATCAATTTCATCAAATCCAAAATCATGATTCACACTAGTTTTCTTTCTACCATTATAATACGACTTTATAACATAACTCAAATTATAGTTACAATTTCAACTTAAATCTTTTTTCGGATGATTCATCTTATACAAGAAAATAAGAAGAAACAATCTGAATCTTAAGTACCTAGCCATCCAAAACCAAGAACAAGTGTCAATCATGTTTTAATCACTCCAAATAAAAAGAATGAAACCTTTTTAAGGTATGCATCCAACAGGTTTGTATAAAAGCAATTTGAGAAAAGAATAGATTACTGCCTCATGCAAGTTCATCTAGCGAATTTCCTTTAACTCTAATATATCAAATTTTAATCATTGATAAGTATGCAAAACATTAACTACAGGGCTACCTTTATACAAGTAGATAACAAACTGAGTTCTAAATCAGGATAATAATACTGCTAATAAAGGAAAGGAGTCTTCTAAGTTAAGATCTCACCACTTACCATTTCTTTCCACTTAATTTTAACAGTCCTGTCATCTCATAACCATACTGTAGAGTTCCTTATAGAATTCTATAGAAGAGCTCACTAATATTTCAAGAGAGAGTGTAAATACCTTCGTATTTCAAAATCCTATAACAACTTTCCTTCATAACTTAGAGGAAGGAACGAGAGAAAATCAGAACTCTATTTTAATCAAGTTCAGAACTATACTAACTTCCAAGAAGTAATATATATTCTCTAATCCAATCGGGGAAAAGAAGGCAAGTAAAACAACACTTAAGTTTAACCAATAGCTCAGGTCAGGTAGAGCCACCTTAAAAATTGCCTATAGATCCCTACGGTCTTACAATTATACATTAAACAAAAGCCAATAACATTTTCTTTACATAAAATGTTATAAACGATCTAATCTCAGACCACAATCCTGATCTAAGTAAACAGTCTACATTTCACCCATTACTCGAACCATTTTGGTCTAAGAGTTAGGGTAACTTTCCCATTACCATTAATTACCAATGGATCGAAACTAAATTATTCCAACCGTTGCACTGTTAGGTTGTTATATCGTTCCAAGATACCAAACCAAAAATGCATGTACAGAGTTAATAGTTGAATTCTAAATACAGATTTCAAAATCACCGTAACATCAAACACAGTCCTTTCTTAACCAAACATTAAACATAATTTCCATTCATGCAGATCTAGGATCAACCACGAATTGTCAAGGAACAGAGTTCATCCAAGTATGTTTCCTCTTGAACATATCCGTGTTCCTAATATCCATGTAAAATCGCAAAACAACAAAGTTACACCAAATACTTCCTTACTCACAGAACCTGTATTCATAAGAACATTCAAACCCCTTTAAAATAAAAGTACAGGCTTAGATTTCAAGCAACATTTCCAACTCATGCAACTAAAACAGTCAAGTTTTTATTGAATAAACTAACATTCCAACCACAAAATCAATTACTTACTTTCCTGAACATGTCTAGTAATAGTTAGGAATTCATACGGCGAAGCAAACAATCAATTAATACAATCATATTCAAACAACAAATAATTACCATGGTGTTTTCAAACACATAATCATTAAGCACGTATTCTTCCATGGAGGCAGTTCTTATCAAATACCCCAGTCAGATAAAGAAAACATACAACACTTCCAACAGAAAGAAAACTCCATATTGGATTCACGGCATGGAAACAAGAATAATGAAGCAGGTTTCATCCAGGATCCAAATACAACCCAGAATCCCCAAATCAACATAAAACCCAAAAATTATTACCAGCCAAGCCGAAATGTGCATACATTATCTAAACAGAGTTGTTCTAATGAAAACATTTAAAGGAAAGCAAGATTTTTAATAGTTAGGGCCTATCATGCCTGATAGTGTCGCTAAAAAGTCGAAGAAGACCTCTGAATGCGCTCGCCCCTTCTCTTCTTCTTCCATGAAAGATTAAACAACAAAATATTGTTACCTCCATGCCTTATATACTCCCCATGACAGAGAAGTAAATTTGAAACTTTCAAAATTGCCATGCAACGAAGAGTAGACGGCTGGTTCGAAGTACCAGTGCTCATGCAGAGTGAAAAACGGAATGCATGAAAAACAAGACAACCAAGCAAAATTCCACTTGCATGCCTTCCCAAGCAATCTACACTCGAGACCCTATGCAAATTAATTGCATTAAATTTCATTCTCCCACCTATTCTCCATTGCCACCGACCGCCAAAGTTGGCGAATGCTAAAACAAAATAAACAAAAGTTCCCATTCTTAGAGATGCTGCCACGTAAGACCCTCTTAACAAATTTAACCTCCACTAAACCTGGCAGCACTCCCTATCCTTCATCCTTATCCCTTCCTTAAATTCCATGGAAACCATCACCCAAGACTTGTGACCCTCCTTAGGTCCCCCTTCATAGCATTAGTTTAGGATAGGTTAGTGACTAAGGTTAGATCATAGGTAGACTTAGTCTTATGGCCATAGGATATAACATTAGTCACCCTCCTTAGTGATAGGTTTAGTTAACCCTTAGGAGTATTAAGCTCATAGTTTAGGACTAGGTTAGATTAACTAACCTTGCAACATTAGGTTATAGTTTAGGTTAAAACTAATAACCTTACTGATTCTAGTCTAGGTCCCCTAGATAGGACTAATCAGTAATAGAGTTCAAACAGAATAAAACATTCCCGATTCAGTTTCCGATTTGCATTAAGTAATTAAGCTTTAGATAGAAAACTTACACATCTTACCTGGCTTAAGGTCCAGGTCCTTTCTGATGCTATGATGACCGAAACCAGATTCTGATTACAATGATCAGCCAGAGTTAACCTCTAGAATCCAACAAAACTATCCTCTACGGTCATACATATATATATATAAGAAGGAGTTTTAAAAGAACTTGAACATTCAAAGTTCAGTCAGACTTAATAACTCACGAAATGTTATTACAAATTGTTCATCCTGAATAAAATTAAAACATTCCTTGGATCAATGCAACTGATCCAAGGTTGAGTCATAAAGGTGGATAAATCCACAATCTTCCAGAAATCAGATTGTACTCAAATGCGAAGGATGAAAGAAACAAAAGAGTCCAAGCATATTCCGGTTCAATCAAAGATCTTAAGAGTAGAAAAGATATAATCCAAATCAAGCATGACTTCCCAAAACCAAAGGAACATGTCCTTATATAGGAGAACTCATATATCAACACTTGAATGCTCAGGAGAAAGTAATACAACGATTCGTGGTGTTACATGAGGGATATGCGCAATCGTTCGGAATATCTCAAACATCAACCAAAAATTATCAAAATGGCATTTCACTAGTCCATACATTTTCCAATCATTAAGGTAGACCTAAAGGAACTTATGGATAAAATCTTGAAATTCCTGGACCACTATGCACAAAAAACACATCATGCACATTCTTCAGTCCAAAAGACATGACTATGCATGAAAAGCTTCTTCACTCAAAGTGGAAAAATTTGTCTTTTCTGGTTCTCCTTTGTAATTCTTAACTTGATGATACCCGATAATTCATCTTTCAAAGAATAGATCTCGCACCCAGCTACTCCTTCCAGATCTCCAATGAAGGGGGTTGAAAAGGGTCAATAACACATACCGCATTTAAATCCCTATAATCAACATAGATCCTTATCCTCCCATCCTTCTTAATGTTAATGACCATCAAACTTATCCATTTTGATTCCTCGATGGTATCAATGATTCTCGATGTGATCATCTTGTCAATCTCCTCCTTGACTTTGACATGAAGATTTAGATTCATTTCGACAAGGTCTCTTTGAAGTTGAGCATGCTCCCTCCTTTAGTTTGATCTGCATCTCTCCTAAAGAGTGGTGAACTCTCTTAAGCTCATAGTACTCACATGGAAATAAATCATGAAACTCACGCAACATAGATAAATGATCTTTGAAACCTCCCTTTCGACCAATAGTCCCCAATAGTATCCCCCTTAGGTTCCGTTTCGATTTAATGTTAACCTTCTTTATTTGAGAGGTTCATGATAGGTGCACGCTTACTCATCAACACTATCTCATTTACCTCACATGTACCCATAGTATGGTTAACATCCAAGTTCTCCACTTCCTCTTCATCAACCACATAGACCAACTTTTCATTTTCTTTCTCCATGCAAGTGTGCTCAAGATGTATCTCCTTTGATTCTCCCTCATCAAATCACACTTCTAAGCCAGGTTCACCCAATAATTCTAGTATTTTATCCTCTGCCATTGCACTATCTCCCATAGTTAGGCACTTAACAACTGTAGTGCCTTGTTCACCAATGGCTTAAGACTTTGATATTCAAAGGTTTGAATCAATTCATATGTTAACTCCCGCCATTTCCCTATCTGATGGCGTAATTCCAAATGAACATACTATATGCACGTATAGCCTTATAGTGTGGAATAGAACTTGTGCACCCAAAGGGAAGGAGGTAAATCCCTTTGTACCTTCCATCCAAATCCTCTCACACTCTTGGACATGATCTGAGGTAGATCCTTTCCCATCATAGACACAAATTTTAGTTGGTGCATTACTCTAAAGAATATAATAGAGAGCACAATCCTCACCTCGCACCACCCTATAATATTTTTCTAATGCATCATCCACCAACGTGTTGTGGTCCTATACAAAGTGTAGACAATAATGCTCATTCTTTTGATCTCACATCTCTATTGAGCTTCCATGGCTCATAAGAAAACATTAGGGATTCCATCCCCAAAGTGTATCTTTGTAATTGATTCCCTCTCAGGCACCTAAGTGGGCACTCCCTTGTCACTCTTGTAACAAATCCTCTCAATTGCTACCCAATTAACTCATAAGTCCCATGCGCCTAATTTTCACATGTTACACTAGTGGTATCACTCATAGATTGAGCATCTTCAAACTAAATAACTCCTTCCATAGGATTAATCTCCTCAGGGATCCTGATAGTGTGCACATAGATTCTATCGAGGAATTCTTATCGAAGGGTTTAGTATAGGTGCTGACTTCCCATCAATTAAAGGGATAATAACTCATTCTTCCTTGTTCTCAAAACTTATGTACCCCTTATTAAACCATAGGTTATCATTGTTCTTATAACACCAAGGGTGCCCAAGTAACGCTTTGGAAAGTTCTTCACCTCAAACTAGTTCTAAGACCTCAAAGTCTCCAGTGAATTTCACTCCTTGGATAGTGATAGCAAGCAGCATCCTTCAAGACACCAATGGGTATCACCTTTTTATTTTTAGTCATATATATAACATTTGAAGATGGTTGTAATGGGGACTTCCCATTTTATTCCAGTGCATCCAGGTAAGAACATTAACTTCCACACCTATTTCTATCATAATATTGCTTAGAAGCCATCGTGACTAATGCATTCGAGATAATCTCTTTATCATAATCAATGGTGTGAGGGGGAAGGTTAGCATGCAAGAACCTGTCACTCGCGCTCTCCTCAGCGCATGGTACTTTTCCCATAACCATTTCCCTAGAAAAGGGATGATATTATCTTGCCTCAACATTTTGCATACCTCCTTGACTTCATCGAGGTCCTTCTGTGGAGCCTTAGTGCTCTCCATTTTATCTAACTATCATGACTACTCTCTTTAGGCACTTCGATCTCTCTTTTAGGCTTCAAATTACATCCATGGTCTCTTGATAAACCTCTTTCGATGAGTAGGGTCTAGATACTTCCCATGCACCACCTCTTCTCTAGTAACCAATGGCCTTTATTTGGCATCTCCTTGGCGTGTGCATCCTCATCTCGTGTTGTCACCAGATAGGTTCTAACTCGACTTACGTGTTACCCTTGGCATCCATTATGAGTCATCCTTCTTCACACTTACCATTCTTGTGCCTTTATCCTTCCATTATTGTTGGCTCATGTGTTCAAATAACTCTAAACACTCCTCATACTTGTGCTTCTTTCCACACTAAGAGCATTATAACAGATCAGGGAATCCGCGCTTATAGTTATCCGTAGACCCACAGTTGTAACAAGTTCCACATGGAAACTAGTTCTTCCACCTTTATGGCTACCTCTGACCTCAAAATCCTCCATGGAAGCATCTTCCATGATCCTCCATATGCGCGCCCTTCATAGTGACGACCATCATCCTTGGAATTGTTTGCAATGTTGGTCTGGTGCACACCAATATCAATGGCATCATGTATCTAGTCAATCAATCTACAATCCTTGGTGTCATGAGTATTGGACATGTGCAAATCTTGCAATAAAAAGACACATTCTTATGGATCACATGTTGCAGTAGCAGTGAGGACACCTACTTGCATCATGATCTCCATGGAAAATTTCACAGTATATTGTCATGGTGCATACCATATCCAAGGGAAACTTTCCTCCGTATGCCCTCTACCTCACAATCCATGCACCATAGGCCATTTTGAGTCTCATGGGCGAGTTCACAGGTAGCTTCTCCAATTTCTTTTCCATTACAGCAATTTGAGCTTCAAGAAAAGGACTAATCTTGGTATCCATGTTTCCTATGGCCTCGGCACGCAAGGCATCCTCCAAGGCCTCACGTAGGTATGTGAAATTCTTATGTGAAAGCACTCTCTTGAAAGGTGTTATTAATCCTCCAAAAACCATTGAGCATGCTGAGAAGGATGAATATCATAAGACAATTTTGATAAGAGAGTTTTAAAATGCATGTCATACTCCCGCACACTCTCTACCATACCTTGTTGAATTTCCTTCAATGCACTAATGCTCTTTTTTCAAACTAAGGAATATGACTTTCAACTAAGAATGAATTACGTGATGCGGTGTAATCTACTACT
Organism: Taxus wallichiana var. yunnanensis; assembly: GCA_018340775.1. Classification (NCBI taxonomy): domain Eukaryota; kingdom Viridiplantae; phylum Streptophyta; class Pinopsida; order Cupressales; family Taxaceae; genus Taxus; species Taxus wallichiana. Next base: position 46,451,705 of record CM031236.1, read on the forward strand.
ATCTAGTGGGGGTCATACTTCTGGTACCAACTATGCACACATCCTTGCAATGTCGTTACAAACTAACTTTCCTTCCATTCGGGGTAGTGATCCCCTTCATGTGCCATAACAACTCACATTTATGTATATGCTCTGTAGCATCATCGACACCTTTGTAATTTGGTAGATGTAAAGACATTTCAAAAATACTTGTTGAGGTGGTTAAGGCCCTTGTCCTCCTAATCTGGAACCTTGATTCCCCAAGGTGTTTCCTCCACCGCTAGAGATCCACGGAACCTATTCCTCCCGACCCACCATATCCTCTAAATGCCAGTCCACCGAGTCCACTAGTTCTATTCACCAGATCCACCTCTCATAGGTGGTAAATGTCCATAATTGGTCGTGCACTTGTGTCCCTAATGTCACATTAAACTACGCACAAATATTATGTGATATTTCACCGCTACTAGATGTGTGTCCCACGCCGCTTCTAGATGTGATACCCAAGCTTTGTGTACAAGAATTTTCCCAAATGTCATTCTAGATAATATACCTCTAAACATAGGAAATGATTATGCAACCATAGATGAGCCAAATGAAAAGTTATACCTCCTAGGTGTTTATCGGTTACTTCCACCAATACCACTTGGGTTAGTAATAATCTCTCGATTTTGAAAACCAAGTGTCGGGGGGTTACTCACTAGGTGGATTCAGATACGCATCGATGGCTCTCATTTCTCTAAGTGACAAGCTCTTATCGAAGCTTAAGGGTCTCTCTCCCACACTTGCTAAGATGGGGTAGGATAGACTACTCAAAGCTTCATGTCCTCCATGTGAACCTCAATTCATTCTCGTAACATCTAGCTCCATAAATCCATCCTCCAACTACAACTTCTTGTGAACCTAAGATTCATTATACTTGAGTCTTCTCTCTTCCCTCTCCTTTTTAGCCACAAGTTCCGCCATCTTCCTCCACCCTAGCTTCCTCACCCAACACTCAGAAGAAGCTTAGTCAGCCATAGGAAATGCTTCTAAACTCAATGTAATGATCAAGATCTTTATAGCTAAAGGGATAACATGCAAGAACAATCCTCTTGGCTCCCTCAAGAACTCAAACTCAGCAATCTCTGGACAAGAATACATAGAAATCATGTACTCCAAGGTGTAACTCATCAACACTCTACTCCACCAATGATCAATAACATGTGTCCAAGTCATATCAAAGCATCATGCAACCTCTGATACTCCTCTTGGGTCCATACGTGAGGTCTATGGTACTAGTTTGATCTAGATGCATACACCAAAAGCCATTCATAAAACTCCATTGGAAAACAACAAAATAAGGTCTCATACATCTCATGATACAAATGTTCTTCTACCCATTTACATCTGTCAAACTTAGGTCCAGTACTAAATCTCTAAGGGAACTCATCCTCCATGCTTTTAATCCATGCTTCGACACTATCCAAGGTCAAGCACTCTGTCATCATGTACCATTCTCACAACAGCTTCGAAAAGAGGTCTCAACAAATGAAACCAGAATTTAGTCTCTATTATCACCACCTGTTTTAGCAACCAATCCCAAGTGCATCGACATATCATCCATTTTTAGCCTAGAAGCTCACCGAGGCCCATGCAAGTTCCGAGTCCCTCCTTTATGTGAGCTTCATGAGAATGTTCCTTCTTAACACAAGGATGTAATATAACCAAAAACAAGTGCATTCATTCATGGAATTTAAGATGTAAGCACTAAATCCTATCCTAATGCATTCCAAGCATAGATTAACATGATCAACTAAAGGAAAGTAGAATCAACCCATGAGCATCATCAAAAAAATCGTAACACACACATGAACATAAGGGAAAAATACACAGATCAAGATCCATCACATGAGTGTTTTAGAATCACTTCATTATATTCATAAGCCAAAATATGGCATCCAAGATTACATCAAGATATTTCCATTGTTTCTAAATGTTCACACTAACAGAGCTTACTTTACATCATAGAGCTCACCATTACATATATTTTCCACACACTCTCTATTCCTACCTATCCTTACTTCTCTATCCCGTTCTTTTTTAATACCATCATACCCATAGAATAATCATTCTCCTTCCATCTTAACCACTCATCATCACTTGTGAAGGCCTGATGGAATCTTTTCATCATTTCTCTACCACTACCTAGGAATATGTCAGGTGTCACCATGTGTTTCCTTCAATCAAGTGCCTTCTAGAATGCATGTTTTAGCTAATCCTTAACAACCTCGACTCCTTATCCTTTCATGATAACCATATTGATGCCCTGGAATATCCTTTCCTTGATTTGCAAGTCTCCATAGCTTATCCACATTTGTATCTAGTCACTTTTCTGTTCGCTCCCTATGCGTGTCTTTTCCTGTTGTCCAAAACTTACTAAGTCCCGACTCCATTCTTACTCGGCACAATCCTTCACGCCTCTCGAAAATTACTTTTGTGCGATCCTTTGCACCCTATTTCTACACACCACAAGGCTTCGTGCCTTAGGTACTTAGTTACTTTTAGGGTCCAATAAAGAGAGAGAAGGAAGGAATGTAGAAAGAAATAAGAAACACAACCACCTCATAACAATATTATAACCACCTCATAACAATATTAATTTTGGCACTTTATAGTTTAGTATGTTAGTTCAATAAGTTTGAATGTGCTTCATGAAACTTTTAGATGCTCACCTTAAATCAACATAATAACATGTAATTGGAGACCACAATCAAGTTTTAGCAATCACGATACGTCAACATAACATACCTATAAAATAGCTTTCCCTCCAAAGTTAGCTATACGTAGCTAGATCTAGAAGAGATAATCTTGAAACCTGCACATGCACAACCAAAAAACCTATAAAAACTCCAAAAAATGATATTATTAAACCAGATTATAAATATTCCAAAAATGATTAAAAACTTGCACAAAAGCACAAATAACAAAACATGAAGTAATTAGAAACCAGAATAAACGAGTGCATGTTTACTGAATAACCACTCTAATACCATGTGAGATTGTTCTACGAGGATCAATATAGAACTCATACACATCAAAGAGATTTCACTCCAACAATGACATGAGCACTCTAAGTAATCAGTGATAAAGCTAACATAAAGGAAAATCATGCATGAAATAATTGGTCTACTCATTCTCATAGCTCAAATAGAAAGGGTGCATATATAGGAGTGTTGTGTAACTCTCACACATGACACATGGAACCCTAATTACACCTAATGACCTATGATATCTCTACGTGAGATGACATGTCATGTGAGGTAGGAAAAATGCCAAGTGATGATGAGGAAAGTCACACACACCAACATCACGTGCACCGAGGGAAACTTCCATTGAGAAATAACAATAAAATAAAAAATTTAGATGTTTTTACTAGCCTTTATCCATGATGTAGTCAATGATTTACCTCTCATCAAAATTTCAAGTTTTCAAGAGGATTAATAGGCACATTATCAACTCTATAATATGAGGGTTTTTTCCATGCCTAAAATAGCTAAATTTGCAATTCCTAATTTACCTTTCTTGTAAAGAGGTTATCCACACTTTCCTAGCACTTCATCAATTATCTTTCAACCATTAAACTCATCACTCACCATAAAGTCCTTCTTGATGCTTATATTTCTTGTCTTAACCTTCATTTTTCCTTATTATCTCTTGAGATCAACTAGCTACCTTGACATTTTTCATTCAAGTCATTTTTCCCCATAATATCCTGCATAAATCATGTTTATTTTCACATACTATTAACCATTAATTAGGTTAGAATCCATACAAGTCACTATTTTTCTTTGACTCATCCTCAAACTACCTTAAGATTTCTTAAGCCCAATCAAGACAAAATTGATCCTTAAACTTATTCCCAATTATTTACTCACCTTTACCATGTTTCCTTCACCTCATTTTATAGCCTCTCTGTAATCATTCAATAGCCCATCATTCATCAAAAGGCATGATATTCACTTACTCTCACTCGCACACACCTTTATTGTTGTTTTTATCTTGTCCTAGCATGTACTCTTGACCCTTCTCTTCCTTAGCACTTGTTAGTCCTCTTTCCCTGCTCACACTCTCATAAAAATGTTAGAAGCATCACAAAAAGGCATTAAAAACAACCAAAAACTCTTAACTCTTATGTTTATCAACACTAGCCTTCAAATGCCCTTAAGACAAGGGGTTGGCTACACTCATGGATAGAAGAAATTAGATGCACCTAGAATACCCCTCTAACTCCATTAATTCTCTTTGGTTACCCCTAAGGTGTGCCTCAAATTTGAAGAGCCAACTCCTTTTGCAACTCCCCAAAACTCTTTTTTTGCATTTGAGCTCTAAAACCCTTAATTAGGTCTTGAAGATAGGACTGTTAAGCATAAATATCAATGGAGGATTTTTCAAGATGAAATTAAGGGTGATTCAGGCACCCATTATGCTCATCATACATTGTTCCAAGTTTTAAGTTCAAACTCCTTCACTATCATGTACTTCTTTTGTAAAAGGGATCAACTTATTAAGTCTAAACTGTGTATAATAGTCCTAGAAAGGAATGGTAAGGTTTTCTTCTCCTTTAATGGATGGAATTTCAATTTTCTTTTTGAATCTCAAAATAGACCTCCCAAATATTATTTATTCCAATTTTCAGGCTATAGATCCTTGATTTGGATCATTAAATTGCAAGCCCTAATGGGGATCTATATACTAGCCCGAGAGGTAAAAGAATCTATATCTTTCACTAAACTTCAAGTTGAGACCTTAGAATTTGAAGATAGGTGTGTATCACATACATGCAAGGTTTGAATTTATCAAAATGGCTTGATGAACATGTTAAATCATTCTTTCAATCATTTTATACTATTCCCTGACCTGTAAGTGTATAGTTTGTCACACATTATTTTAATGCTCTCCTTTATCAACACAACCACAAACCCTAGGATGGATGACCACTTTCAAGAATTCAAATTCCTATAGCTTTCAATAGTGGAACTATTTCAAGGAGGCACTAACACACACCTTTTCTTTCTTTCACTGTCATAACTAATATTCTCGATCTTGTTTATTCTCAATCTTGTTTATTCCCAATCTTGAACATTGGCTCTAGATTGTCCATTATGCAATAGAAAATAAAAATGAATATATCTACCTTCTATGAAATCATATTTCAAACCTTTCTCTACAAAAATCACCTCTCAACTCTTTAGTGAACTTTTTCCAAGATTTTTCTTAGTCATGTACATGTTATATTTTTAAAGTTACACAACACATATTAGATAAAACATGTTCAGGGTTTAACCTCCTTACTGAATAGAGCACTCATGGTTTTAATCACCCCTTTAGTATGCATTTTTTACTTCTATTTTCACACATTGGAAGACTACTCTCACATCCCTCCTTTTCTGGTGCATCACCATTGTAGTGTAGGATTTCATTTTTATGCATTCTCTCTCCTTGGTCCCTTGGAAAGTTAGATTAGGACAATTAGTTTTTTCTTGCATTAGAGTAGATTGTTGCGGGTAGTGTAGGAGCAAGAACCAGCTTCCTCTTGAAGTCTATCTCAAGTACAAAGTCCCACAACTTGGAGATAGTACCCATGTTATTCAATCACACCGTGAACTCAAGTATATGTACTTGTGTACACATAAGGGTGTTGTGATTCATTGATAACAATGCCTTAACCATGTACATTATGAGATTCTTGGAGGGTGACACTGCCAGAAGATTCTCTGATGAAGTTAAGGCCTTGATAACCAAGTATGGGGCTTTCTTCATTTAGTTCGAAGGTTCTCATACATCAGGTTGGCTTGTTTTGAAAGCACACCTCTCAAGCTTCCCATGTTTTGTAATGAAAAAATGGCTCAGTCAAGGTTGCGAGAAGCTGGATAAACTCCATAGAACCTACCGAGATAAGAAGATTACAGGTCTTCATTTCCCTATCACCTTGGGGAATTATACATGCAAGACAACTCTAGATGCCCAAAATATAGAAAGGGCTATTGCTCCTCTTACAGTTCATTTTTTCAAGTCCAGAACTTGTTTTGATCTAAAGAAATTCATTGATCAAAATCTCATAATAACTTATCATCACCGTCCTGACACTGAGGATTATTGGGCTGATTGTGCTGATGATTTTGAAGCCAGGAGGAGGCATTTTGGCATAGATTGTCTCTACAACAGATCATAGACCTCAACCTCTACTAGGTTCCTGAAGGTCTTAAAGATGATGATGAAGATTTACAATCCTTTGAGTATGAAATATCCATCAAGCACACTCCTCTGGAAACATTGGATTGGTATGTCAAGGAAAGAGATGATTTGAGTGAGATAATCACCCTGTCATCGTCAAAACCAAGATTTGGTTTGACAGAAAGGTACATGAGCTCAAGATGAGAAAAGGTAGATCCTCTTCGAGAGAGACTTCCACACCTAGGAAGGAAGTACATATGCCTAGCACCGAGTTACTTGAGAAAACTCCTTCTTCTTCTGCGATGAAATATCTGAGTTGTCTACTCCTTCCTCTTCCACCAAAGTGTATCAGAAGAAGCTCAAGGATGTCAAACAAGAACCAATCGAGGAAGAGACCACTCTGGAGCACTCAAGATTGTCTATTGGGTCAAATAACAATATTTTTCTAAGTGAGAATGATGATGATGATGATGAGATGAAAGAACTAGAAGAAATCCCTGAAACCATTGCTGAGGTTGAGAAGGAAGAATCAAGAACTGAACCTCCAAGTTTAACTGATTCCTCTGCAAAGGAAATTCTTGAGGTTCCATTCATTTATCCACTAGAGACAACTAGTGGTTCATACTCTGAGTGCCATGAGTTCACTCACACTCGGATCCCTTGGTTCTTTTGTTTCCTCTTCTTCTTTTGCCTAAGTGCAGCCCCTAGTAAATAGCAGGAAAAGAAATCTTCTTCCGATTAACAGGGCCTGATTTTGATGTTGTGGTAGCTCTACTTGGTACTACCCCTCCTCCTCCAGCAAAGAAAGAAAATACTACTTCAAGGTTGGTATCTGATGCTCAAGGCCAGTAGTTCCTAGAGGTTACTAGACCCAGGGTGGATAAAGAAGAGAAATATCTTTTGATATCTAGCTTGGAGCTTTCCAAGATTCCAATGGGAGAATCCACAACTGAGAGTGAAGTTCATAACCTTGAGAGAATGTCACTAAGGTTATTGAATGGGTTGAGAAAGGAAAGCAAACCATGGAGCAATTGGAAGAACAGAACCAAGTTCTTTCCAACTTTATCAAATCATTATTGACAAAAGATAAAGTTTTGGATCCAGCTCCATTGGCTACTCTCCCACCTCCCATAGTTCTAAGTCAAGATGAGTTCAAATCATCAAAGACATTCATAAGTATTCTACTTATTGGAATTTTTTGAGGCCATGATAGATGATATGACTATAGTAGGTTTAAATTTCATTGAGGAATCCTTCAAAACCAATGAGAATGTGATCAAGTTGTAGCAGAAACTCACTTCCTCAATCAAATCTATGGACAAAGAACCGCTGAAATTTGGAGTGGGTGTATTGTAGATCTCCATCTAATGGGTCAAACCGATGAAAGGATCTTGTTTTCCAACAATGTATTTAATGATGTCAAGAATAACTCTGTCAAAGGACGTGGATCTTTAGCATTGAATGGAAAAATAAAGGTTCTTAACAAGCTTTAGGAGAATTGAGGAATGTATGGCAAAAAGGGAGTCTTTTAAAACTTGTGCTTTATCTGCCAAGGATATCCACTTGCCATCTTAGGATGAAGTCACGGTGTGCCCTTATCTCTCCAATAAATCAAGGCTCAGTTTAAAACCTTTGTCAAGGATGATTTGTTCAGAGAAGAGTCAATCACTAAAGAGAAAATAAGGACATTTTTTCTCTTCATTCAGCTATATCCAAGGCTAATAAGGAGTATCTAAAGCATACCAAGTCTGACAAAGATATGGAGAAATGCTTGGCACGATGACTCATGCCACTAATAACACAACAATTCCAAGAGGCATGAAGATAGAGAAGCATTGAAGAGATTCAAGCACCGGATTCTCAAAATAGTGGGCCCTTTTCAGCCACAACCGGATGCCCCTACTTCTGGCTCTTGACTCTTTTATTTCTATTGTTAGTTTGGGTCTCCTTGTAAATTAATTAAGGACTTTATATTGTGTAATTTCTTTAAGGAATTTTAGAGGTTTCAAATGTTCTGGGACACTAAAGACTGTTCATGGTAATGTGCTTTCATCCTAATTTTGAGAATCATTTAGCTATAATTTTTAAAAGCCTTGAGAATAATTCTATCTGGATTCTTTCCAACATTTATGCCCCTAATCTATTGCATTATTGGTAGAAGAAATTTGTGGAAAGAGTTAGTCTTGTTTTGAAATAACTTTGAGGATATGAATTGGTTGATAATGGGGGACTTTAACACTCCTTTAAATGGAAATTTTGGAGGGAACTCTGATTTCTCTATCAGCATGGAAGATTTTGTTGGCTTCATATTGACTCTTAATCTTACGGACATTGAACTTCATGGTAATTATACTATTCTGGTCTAATAGAAGAATTGGGAAAATCTTATTCAAGTTAGATTGGATAGAGCTCTCATTTCGCTAACTAGATCTTAGATCAGTTTTTCATCTCTCCTCCCTCACCCATTAAAGAGGAGGGACCACAATCATATTGCCCTTAATTTCTTGATTGGTCAAAACCTTTTCACTTGCAGCTTTAAATTTGAAAAGATGTGGCTTGAACATGAGGAAATTTTGGATAGAATAAAAGAGTGGTAATCTTGGGAAGGAAATGACTTGCTCAATTAGTGGACTTCTTTAGAAGTGAAAATGTGAAACAAAAGGTTAGAATCTAGAATAAAGAGGTTTTGGTAATATATTTGGCAAAAAAATAAAAGAGCTTAAATAGCAAATGGAAGAGTTTGAGCTTAAAGTCTCATTGAAAGGTATGACCTTCGAGGATCATCAAGAGGAAAAAAGCTTCTCTCTACCCTACATAATATAAGCAGTTTGTGAGGAATCCTTTTGGAGAATGAAGTCTAGAGATCTTTGGTTAAAAGCTTTCCTTTTAGGAGATAGAAATACAAAATATTTTCATATGTGACAACCCTCAAACATAGGGTTTCCACATTGTAAATGTCTCAAAATTACGGTTTCAAGACATCAAAGATGAAGCCCTTAAATTCTACAAGAATCTACTCACAAAGAACAATTCCTACAATGAGCAAGTGGCCTCCTTTCTCTTAGACTCCATTCCTAATAATTTGATTTGCTCTTGAGAGGTTTAAGAGTCTTTCCAAAATAGTCACCATTGAGGAATTGAAAAAAGTTGTCTTTTCTCTGGAAGGGGATAAGGCTCCAGGCCTTGATGGTTTTTCTATAAACTTCTTCCAAAGATGTTGGGAAATCTTCTCCAAAGATCTTTTGAAAGTTGTTAATGAGTTCTATAGAACTGGAAATCTCATAAAAGAGTTAAACAATACACATATTGTGCTTGCTCCTAAGAAGCTGGATGCAAAGGATTTCAAGGATTTTAGGCCAATCAGTTTGGTTAATGTAATCTATCGGATCTTCACAAATATTTTAACCACTAGGCTGCAACCTATTCTAATGGAAATTATTTCCCAAAACAGGTTTTATAAAGATTCATACAAGGTATAATTATTCGGAGGATGGAATTATTATGGTCCATGAAACAATTCATTCAATGGATAAAAGTAAAAAAGAAAGGATGGCTATCAAGTTAGACATGCATAAGGCTTTTGATAGAGTCTCCTGGAAATTCATGGATGAGGTTTTATCCAAGTTTGGATTTCAAAATAAATTCAGGAAAATTATACATTCTTGCATATCTTCATCTAGATTCTCAGTGGTTGTTAATGGTGAACCGGTTGGTTTTTTTCAGTAATAGAGGAATTAGACAAGGGGACCCCATCTCCCCTTTTTGTTCATTATAATGGCTAACAGTTTAAGCCGATCTATTTCAAAAGCTATCCATATTGGTATGATAAAGGGATTTCAACCTACTTCTGGTAATCAGGTTTCCTCTCACCATAATGCATTTTTCCAATGACACTCTCCTACTTGATGGCCTTAATAATGTTGAAAAAGGCTATCAAAAATATCCTTATATTTTGTGAGGAAGCCTCGGGAAAAAAGTTAACTTTGACAAAAGCTCAATCTATTTTTTCAATACTCCTATTGAAAGGCAAAGAAAGATTGCTCTCATTCTTGGTTGTACGATTAATTCCCTACCAACTACTTATTTAGGGATCCCTATGAGTACTAGTAAGGTTTCTAATGACGTTTGGAATGATCTTCTTAAGAGATTTCAAAAAAAACTTGCTGGTTGGAAAGGTGCTTTACTTTCAAGTATAGGCAAGTGTTTATTGATAAAAAGCACTCTTCAGAACTTACCTATTTATATCATGTCAATGTTCAGCATTCCAACAGCAGTGATGAATAGCATTGAAAAAATTCAAAAGCACTTTTTATGGCATGGTACTGAAGATAGGTTTAGGTACCATTTAGTTGCTTGGGAGCAGGTCTGTAAACCAAAGAGGATTGGGGGTTTAGGAATCAAAGATATCAAACATATGAATGTTGCTCTTATTGCAAAGTTGGGTTGGAGACTTATAAAAGAGCACAAGCCTTGGACCGAGTTGATCAAAATCAAATACCTTTCCAATCAAAGCATGAATTCCTTTATTTTTGATCAGTTACTTCGAATGGTTCTATTTTCTGGAACAATCTTCTCCACATCAGACATATTCTCTCTCAGGGATGTAGTTGGAAGCTTGGGGATGGACAAGACATTGATTTCTGGACTGAAACAAATGGTTGGATATTAACTGGATTTCCTCTTATGGTCACATTAAAGATAGCTTAATTAGAAATTATGGGCACAAAGTCCAGGACTATATTGAGGTGGTTGACAATAAAAGGAAATGGAAACAGATCAAAGTAGATGAGGATAATATGTAGTCTGTTGTTTCATCCATGCAGATTCATCTCTCCCTAATTCATATCAGTCCTCAAAATCATAAGGATGAACTCATTTGGAAAGATTCCTTTGATGGAGAGTACTCGGTTAAATCTAGCTACAACTCTTTCTTTGCCTCTATTGAAAGTGATATTGAGTGGCATAAGCTGTGGATGCCCGAGCTAACCCCTAGAGTAAACTTTTTCTGGTGGCTTATCATTAAAGGCAAGATCCTAACTAATGACAATCTCATTAGGAAAGGATTCATCATGCCTAACAGATGTTGCATGTGTCAGGAAGAAGCAGAAGACATCAAACACCTCTTTCTTCATTGTAAGTATACTTCCAAAATTTGGCATCTCATTTTTGAAAACTTCAATCAGGAATGGATCTTTCCCCATACTTGTCTTCAGGCCTAGGAACAATGGAACTCTCCTTACAAACATTGTGTGGTGAGGAGATTATGGCAACTGGTTCTCCCTCACACCATGTGGCGAGTTTGGAAAGCTCGAAATGATGTCATTTTTAGGAATACCAGAAAGTTATGCAAAAAAGTCTACAAAGAAATTATCATTGTTGTGAAAGACAACATTGAAAGATTTAAACCCCCCAAAAATAGACTTTACCCTGTGGAAGAAGAGCACATTCTAGCTGCTTGGAACATTGGCACTGTTTTGAACAAGAATAACAGTAGTATTGATAGATCCACTATCGATGGATTCAGCCTCCCAGTGCTTGGCACAAGTTGAATTTTGATGGGGCCTCAAAAGGCAATCCTAGGGATTTAGGAGGTGGGGGAGTCATTAGAGATCATAGAGGTTATTTTGTTGCTACTTTTTCTGGTAAAATGGGTAGGAAAACTAATCACTACTCTGAAGCTCTTGCTGCGCTTTGGGGAATAAGGTTAGCTAGAGATTGTAATATTTCCAATATTATAATTGAGGGTGATTCGCTGAACATTATCAATCTTTTAAACCAAAAACAACCTCCCAGTTGGTCAATTAGGGACTTTATAGCTGAAGCTATTGATATTTGCAAGAGTTTTGAAAATTTTGAAATCAAACATACCTCTGAAGAAGGCAATAGTGTGGCCGATGGTCTAGAAAATATTGGGGTAAATAATACATTGCAAACTTGGCTAAGGGTGACACTCTTCCTACTAAAGTAAATGATGACATCATCAAAGATTTGCATGACTTGGAGTGTAATCACTAATATTTGTAGATTTGATGCTTAAGGAGCGGTTGGAGCGGTTTATCAATTACAAAGTGATGACATCTTCTAAGATTTACATGACTTGGAGCATCATCATTAATAGATATAGGGCAGATCTAAGGAGCGGTTAATTAAATGCAAAGTGAGGATTAATGATTACATCTCTCTGCACATTTGGGAAGGCTTCAAAATTAGAGTCGAGGATGATTCGTATAGTTTTAAATTTTTACCATTGTTGTGAGAAGAGGAAATATCACGGGAAAAATGATGGGACCGCCTTGCAAGACTGAGCCCACCCATAATCCAACATGGAAAAATGATACAGTTCTTTGGAACTATTTACAAAAAGGGGGTCTTATGAACTTTATTGAAAAAATCCAAGGTTTTGATCAGGATCTCTCAATTAAATTTTCTCATGGATGGAGGAATCGCGTGGTTGAGTACAGTAATATCAAGGTTGAGATTTCTGAGGAACTTATTGCCCAGGTCACTGGGCTCAGTCTAGATGGAACCAAATTCTTCAACAAGCACGTGGACAGAGAGGTGGAGGCTGAGAAGTTTCTAGATGAGGGGAGAATCTGGAGTTTGTGATGGTGGCATCAAAATTACATCTATTCAGAGCCTTTCATTGAGATTGCAAGGATGGTGGTAAGGTACGTTACTGGAGGGGAGATTTGTCACTATCCCCCGAAGCACTTAATTTTCCTTAATCACTTTCGTAGAAACCTCACCATAAACTTTCCTCATTACTTGTTGAATTCTTTGGAGAAATCTATACTGGAAGTGCAAAACCACACTAGGGTTGTTCCCCTTCATCAAGGGTTAATCCTTCTCATTCACCGCCACTTCGCCAGCCCCCGCCCCAATTCTACTCCCCCCTACCTCCGTCCCTCCCTTCCCAACTCTACTCCCCCCTGCCTCCATCCCTCCCCTTCCCGATAGGAAACTTGACATTGCTACCACTAGCGGAAAAGGAAAGAGATGAAAACTAAGGTCCCACAGTTTCTCGAGAGGTTCTAAGAAGTCATAAAGACCTGGAGCTTGCTACGAATTTACTGCACATTAGTAATCCGGTGGAGGAACCTAAAGATGAGGACTTGTTGGTCAGAGTAGAAAAGATGGAAAAGGAGATTCAGGACCTAAAGAGTGCTATTAGGGATATGGATAAAACAAAGGGCAAACGAAAGCTAAACAAAAGCGATGAAGAAGATGATATCACTCACTTGAAGTTTTCAAGAAGCTTCTCTCTCTGGATGCCGAGCAATGCAAAAGGGCGTAATGACTATATCCTCTCAACTCTTAAAAGCATCTACAATTTTATCGAGCAACATGTGCGTAGTATTTGCAGTCTCAGCGGTATTACCGAGGATATTTGGGGTTCCCGGAGAAGCGGGGATCTTGCAATTGCCCAGGTGGATTTGAAAGATCCATCCCAGGCCACTGCCATTGCGTTCTTCATCTCACTCCAAATGATTAAAGCCAAGATTGACCGGGATGTCAAGTGATGCGGAGCTCTGTTGTTGTTTACTGGTGGTGAAGTTGTTGTTGTCTGGCATTTTTGGTGTTGTTTTTGGCTGGGAAGACCAGTGGTGGTTCCCTCTTGTTCTTGTTTTGTCTCTTTTACTTTTATTTGGATCTTGTTTTGTCTTGATCCTGTTTTTGTTTCTTTATTGTATTATCTGGCTGTTGAGCCTCCTAGATTATGGTGTTTAGCATTTCTAGAAGTCGAGTTTTTCCTCTTTTGGTATCTGGCTTTTGAGCCTTTTTGTTCATAAGGTATAGTCCCTTCAAAACTATTTACCTATAATAAAAAAATTCCTTAATTAAACTTTTGGTTAAAAGAAATGGTTATCAAATGTAACCACTTTGTAGGCTATATATTGGACTCTCCACGCCATTCAAAGGGTTGGAACTCGATAATTTTTGAAAGTGTAAAAGGACTCAAAGCACTGATATTAATGGGGAAAAGATTTCCCTTCATATTATTTCCATCTGCCTCATTTTATTCTCTCTTGCATGCATATCCGAAATTTTGTGAATCATTATCTATTGCATTAAGAAGCTTTGTATTCTTATGGATGTCATTTCTAGAAGACAGTGTCAATAAAATAATATCTTATTGTTTAAATATGAATGATTATGTTCTATATATGACATTTGCTCAGCATATATAAGGAATTATTTTGCTTTATCTATATTTCTTAGGAATGTTGTTATGTTCTACCTCTTCCCTCCCTTAGTTCTTCACATTCTTTTGTATTGATCATCAATCTTTGCATCAAAACACTTTCATGATATTAGATTTCATCATCGTAAAGTATCAGTAAGTTGTATATTTGTAAATAGTTTTGTTGCTTGCTTTCAATAAGGGCACCTCACCCATTAAAGAGGAGGGACTTTCTATCCCCTGACTGCTGCTTTCATTAAATTCGTCATTTGATAACCAACATAAGGGAAACCAATTCATTTCCAAAACTCTGAAGCAATGATTTAAATTTATAGAGGTCATTTGAAGGGGAAGGTATAGGTTGAGTTGACTAGTTAGATACTTGAGGGAGAATGGAAATGACTTGCTAATTAGTGGAAAATTTAGGATACATAGGCATTAGTGGTCTTGGAGCTATCTTCTCATCCTGGATCAAGAAATTTTATGCTCATATGGCAATGTCATAAACATTAGGCAACATTGTTGCACCCATTTATTATATTATGACTACAACATCATTCTTAAAGGCTCTTAAGTTGTACAAGAATACATTGTTTGGGGAAGGCTTGATCGGGCGCATGAATCCTATTCCATGTCATTTACTATAATGGAACAATTTCTAGAATGGAAGTTGAAATCTCCCATGAACTCTTGACAAGCTCTCTTTATAGTAGTTAATTGCTCCATGAGTGACAGTGATCACTCTTGTCTTCAAAGTGATTACAAATTGTCTCTCCTAACTCATCCCAAGTGTGTATAGTTCTAGTTTCCAAAACAAAGGAGCCATTAAAGTGTTTTCCCTTTTAGGGAATTAGTAAGAAGTTTGACATCAACATTATCTTCCGTGATATTATGAACTACATAGATGTTATCCACATTGTAAATGTGCTCTATGGGAGTGATGTTAGTCTCACCCATATAAAAGGGTAAAATTTTGAGGGTCTCTTTGCAGGTATAACATCACGTTGAGAAAGTGCAAGAGGATTGCCACTATTGAAAGTAGGAAACACATAATTTCATACCACCATAACAAAGAGAGTTTGATTTTCTCTTAGTGAAGGTAACCTTCTACGAATGAGAGGTGTTGTATATCCTCTACAAGATGATGATGAAGCTCTACCCATTCTTCTTCTAGGAGGAGATAAGGATTTTTCAATACTTCATTGACTTTCTCTCCTGGATTAATCTCTAGTCTGATTCCTTCACATAAGTATGTGTACTAGATCCTAAAACCTATAAATATGTATTCTCCAAGTACTTTTGATTCATGCAAATGCTAAGATAAGTACTAATTCTTATCGTATGTCCCACCGGGCATGCCATCCAAAATGTTGTCACATGGATCCCACACCCATGGAATAAATCGAGGATGATCAAAGTGCAACATGGGAACATCCCCAAGGTGTGGGACCGTAGCTCTCTGGGATGAACCTATGAAGAAGGCCGACTTCCTCTAAACTAAGTACATCTAATGTAAGATCAGGAAGTCCAGTAAAATCTAAATTGTTATAAAGTAAACAAAACTATCTAATTTTTTAGAGAAAAGGGGAAGAAGATAACTGAAAATGTATGTATTAAAAATGAGGTGATGTACCAAAATTTTTATAAATGAATTGATCCACTACAAATATACAGAGTACTACCATAACAATATATGATATGCGTAACTTCTTATTCTCTTATTTAGTGAAAGCCTTATGAATATAAAACTTAAAGATAACATAAGGGATTATATATTTTCCACTTAACCGAGATGAGTATTTATAAATGTTTGGACTTTCAATTTAACTAAAGAAGGATGATTAACATGAAGGAAAGATAAAACATCACATACAAGGAATTAGAATCATTCACAATTATTAAATGAATTATTGAAATGCACAACACATCAAGTAGTCGAAGGCAAAATATTGTTTTTGTATATTACTGAGGCCAAATCTTGTATATGAAAACTCCCAAAATGACAAATCCTCCTTACAATAAGATCTAAAAAGTCCCTGAATACATAATGCATTCTTTTATTTATAGATTATGAGGGTTGAGCAATTATAGCTACTCCTCTTAATCATTACATGTTAAAAATAGAATGTAATTACACCTAAGAAATAGTCTCCCACAAAATAGCAAAGTGGTTGTGTAGGTTTGACTAGGTCAAACCTGCAACTCGAATGGTGTTGCAGAATTGGAGATTATGCAAAAATGGAAGCCAAGTTTAGCTAGGGTTGGTGCCACCCTTTCCTTGATCTGATTCTTCTCCTCCTTCTTTTAGTTACTTTACCTTTGTGCCCGTAGTCCAAAAATTGTTTGATGATTTCTGAACCTCCTTTCATAAGGTCCACACACATAGATCAATTCAGGACCTCAACTAATTCAGCTGCCATAACCAATTTCCCTGGTAACCTTTTTGGTCCAATTTGTGACTTTCTTGAGTTGACACAAAAAAATTTGGTATGACATCAACTTTTGAGTAGAATCAAGACCAAAATATTTGGTTACCTCATTATCTTCATTTACATTTGGCTCTTGGTTGAGTAAAAATTTGTTCAACTAAGAGTGTATCAACATTCTTATCAAGAAACCTATAGTGGATGACATAAAATTCATCGATTATGTTGTTGAGGCCATCAACTACCTCAATTCTCTTCTCATCCAACTTATACATTGCTTCTTGCAACATTGGACTCCAAAAATTCATGGCTTCACTATATTAGAATAGTTTTGAGACATCATTGATGATCCCTTCTTTAGAAGTATATCGATTTCATGTTCAGTACCTCTTTCCGAGGTTTTGAGAGTGAGTTAAAAATTATCACTCTCTTCGATGATAAATCCATCCATCTTGGAGAGAGTATCTTTTTCAGAGTATAATTCATTATAAAGGTCAACAACATCCTTAATCACCTACTCTCCTTCCTGAATTAAACTTTCGATCCACACTCCTACTTCCCAACCTTTTTTTCCAATCTTCTCGACTATGGAGAAGGAGGTGTCATCAAATCTTGGAGGTATGGCAAGGGAAGTGGTATGAACAGGATGTGTGATCTTGGTCAGAATGGAAATCAATTGTTTAACCTTGTTCTTGAGTTCATCCTTGGTTACCTTGTATTTGTCAAACTTATCCAAAATATTACCTAAAGGAACCTGGATATCCTGCTTGGATCCTTCATGAGTAGCCTTTCCAAGGGAAAACCTTGAAATTTGATAATCTACTACGGTGATAGTTTCCCTGTTTTTCTAGTAGCTAGAGTTTTTATTTCAACAAATC
This sequence comes from Taxus wallichiana var. yunnanensis, assembly GCA_018340775.1. Taxonomy (NCBI): domain Eukaryota; kingdom Viridiplantae; phylum Streptophyta; class Pinopsida; order Cupressales; family Taxaceae; genus Taxus; species Taxus wallichiana. The sequence continues at coordinate 46,469,386 of CM031236.1, forward strand.
TCTCCCTAGTTTGATTGAATGAAAGTTATAAATGACCCTTGGCCTCTTTTCTTATCTTTAGGGAGTTAGATCTAGGATACTTAGGTCAACAACATATCTTATTAGAACATTCTTCTTTTTCCTTGGGGTTTTCCCTGTTCAACCATGGAGGATAGAAGAAGAATCTAGTTGTTTAGTTTATGACATATGAACATTTATCATAATAGTAGATTTGGTAGGTGATCTTTAGGGAAAATTGTTTGCAAGCACCCATGATGGAAATGATGTGGTGACAAGAAAATGTGGAGTGGAAAGGATTTCCACATGCATTAATGATATGGGGGTGGAAATGGGGTGATTATTTTGATGGAACAAGAGTCCCAAAATGATATCCTAAAGCCATGACATCTCTAGATGAAAGAGAAGGAAGAGAGGATAATATTTATGCCATAGAATGGGATGAAGTGAGAATTTTAGGAGAAATGGGATGGAGGAAATGGAGGATGTGACCAAAGGAAGAGTAAGAGCTAGAGGGGAAGAGGTGGAGAAGATGGAGTCTGTAATGTTTGATAATTTGTATGAGAAACACTAAGGTTGATGACCTCTGTGGAAGGCACTTTGGAATATGTGGCTTCTATTTTGGAGACCCTTGAGGAAGATCATAAACCCTCGTAGACAACGCTAATTATATGAGGTTTTGTATTAGGTTTGGTAGAAGATCTTATTCATTTTCAAGTGGTGGAATTTGTCTCAATAGAAGTTGATATGATGCTTTTGGCATAATTCCTGATTATATCAGCCATTGGTAGGTATGATTAATAATAGGACCCCCTCTTTCTTTTGTTGTGTTGCATTCCTCAAGTTACTAGTCAATCCATGACAAGGGTTGATTTCTTACATTGTTCTAATCATAGATGGGATCCACAACCTATTTGTTTTCATGAAGACCTTCTAGGAAATATACAACTCCATACTGAGCCACTTCTTGAAGATTCAATCTCTCAAAATATCCTTCTCGTATATCATGACCTCATATCTGTAATTAATCCAAATATCCTCTAATTGAGGTATGTGAGGACAAGCAATCCTTATCCACAAAGCCTATCCCAATAATCAAAACTGACATGGGGATGAAAAGTCCTCAAATTCATTTGTTACATCTCCCCTTCAACATTATTTTCTTTGTATGTGGAAGCATAAGTATACCTTCCTAGGACTATGGGAAATTGAGCTCTTATCTTGTGTCTATCATGTTGATTTTATGAAAATGCAATAGTTGTTGAACCAACTCCATCAAGACCCATTTATCTATGGGGAACCTTGGTAACTTGTAGGGAGCACCTGAGAATCCTACCACCCTAAGGTATGTGAATGTTGGGAATTGTAAGTATATGCCTCCCCATTCTCTTTACCACTTGCCAAGCATTATTTGAAAACATTCTATTTTCTAACTCCTTGTCAAAGAAGTACAAGATAACAAAAAAATGCATCATTGACTCTTTTAAAATGATTCACCCCTTCCTTCATTATAATCTGAGGGTAGAAGTCATAAATTTGAGTTGATTTTCTTGATCCCATTGGTGATAATCCTGGGTAATTCCTCATTCCTACAACCACATACACAAGGTAAGAGGTCATGAAATTTTTTTGAAGGTTAGGACATCGATAATTGGAAACAAATGACATCACTGATATATTTACCCATTTGATAAGATCAAAATTCTTCCGGAAAGTGAAAATGTATAAATACATCCACTCTTGGAAATCCTTAGAAGAAAGATATCCTGTAATTATGTTCAAGAAGGTGATGATATCATTCACTTCTTGGATTAAATATGATCGTGGAATAGTTTTAGGAACCCTAGCCAATGAAGCCTTAGATTTCACCAAGTGGCTCTCATTAAGGACCCTAAGTACAAGTATCGGTCTATGATTACCGGTGCTCAAGAGTGAACACGGGGAAATTTTGGCATATTCCTCGATATCGGGAAGTTTTAAGAAGTCTTAAAAATAATCATTGTTCAGTTTGATCACGACCATCCTTTCATCATATTTCACTATTTGGGAGACTTTATCAAAGTGTGCGAGCAACAATGAGCACAAAATATTTGTATTGCATTGATGGAGGAAAGCAAAGTGGACAAAATGAGTCCATTGTTGAAGATACCCTTCATCCATGTTTTTTTGGAGCTTTAATTCTTTCCCCAAAACTTGAGCAAGTCAATATGTTCAAGGGCGTGTATTCATTGTTGTCTACATCTAAAGTGATACTCGAAGGGGGAGCTACCCCTTGAAAACCATATTTCATCCTTTCTTTCCCTTTTGAATATGATCCAGACATCTTATCTTGGATAAGTACCTAAAATTTCTAATCAAAATGACAAGCGGGGGTTAGAGGTGGAGGTTCACCACTACAATGCGAAAGTCTTGTAGTTACGCAGAGTACACTTTAGTCGTGTAATTCCAATCTAGAGTTTTACCGGCAAAGGTTAAGCCTTGTTTCACAACATTGCAATTCCAAACTACACTTCCATCAGTTTTTCCACAAAGTTACACTTGTGATGTTTTATATGCACTTCAACTCCGAGTTCCAAACTACAATGTGCTTGTTAATCTCGTTTTTACGATGGAAGTTAAGCCTTGTTTTGATGACCAAGAATCTCACGAAATAATTCCTTCATGCTAATTTCTCCTCTTCATTTCCAAAAAATAAAGTTTTAAATCCTAGGCTTTAAAAAAGGAGAACCCGTGAAATTGAAAGAGCCATAAAACAAGTAAGTTCACAACTCAAAGATAAAACCATGAAGAATGACACAAACGAGAAAATGCAAAGGGCATCCATGGAAATAGATAAAAGTTGACAAGAAAAACCTGAAAAGTGAAACCAAAATAACTTGTAAAATATAACTTGCAAACTTACCTAAATATTAGATAAGAAAATGATGAAAAAATCTCAAAATCCACCTAAGAAGTAACGTTCGAGTTCGAGAGGGGTGTTAGCAGGTTTGCATACCAAGTTGTCGTGTGAAAATGACAAGTAAAACTCACCCTTTAATAGGAAAGTAAAAATTAATTACTATGGATTTGGTATGTGCGGGTAGTTGGCATTAAATTTTGACCTATCTAAATTTATCAAGCAAGCGAGAGGTGTTAGTGCTTGATTTAATCTCATCCTTTTATCCATTGTATTCCTTTGAAAAAAATTCTTTGACTGGTTCACCCATGTAAAAGCCATATGCTTGAAGATATAATCATGTTGAATTTGAATGAAAACCTTATGTTTAGGGTGTGAATCCTCTTTTTCGGTTGAGGAACATAATAGTCATGTTGCCCTGAAAATACTTGTAAAAAATTGACCATGAATCGAAGCCAATGTTGTAATTTTGACGATAAGTTAATGAAGTGCAAAGTGCAAAAATATCTCCAATGCCCACCACTTTTTTGCACCGTCCCCTTTTTCCTTTTGGTGTTCTTTTGTATTTTGCAAGACTCAATTTTTCCTAAGTATTGGACGTGGAAGGTATCCACGTGTCCCTTTGGCACATTTTGGAGAAGGCATAAAGAATCGGGGGCCTTCAAGAAGCGAGAATTGACCACGTGGCTAAAGCGCAGAAAGGTAGCCCAAGTGGGTTGAAAATTCAAGATAAAGAAGAAGATCTCACAGGCCTCCACGTGTCACCTGGTGTAGATTCAAAAAGAGAGAGAAAAGGAGAAGCCCCAAAGTTGCATGAGGTCTCCACATGTCGTACAAAGTGGATACCACCGTCGAAAGGACCAAACAAAGAAGCAGAGGACTCGATGTTCAATGGATTGAATGCGATCTTGGGTCCTAAAACATGCAATTGAAGACTTGGCTAAAATCAGGGTTGAGGTTTTGAATGAAGTTAGGGAGAAGATGAAGACTTCACGCTAAAAGAAATCCTAGGCTTCAAAAAAAAGGAGAACCCGCGAAATTGAAAGAGCCATAAAACAAGGGTTGACAAAATCATGGACACCATTGATATGAGATTAGAGGAATTACAGAGTTATAATCAAAGCCATGGGAATAAAAACAAAGGATGGACCAATGTGGGGATGCTTTGAACAGGAAAACCTTGATTTTTCAACACCATATAAGCCCAAGATGATGGAAGATGAAGATAGAGATAAGAATAGTTTTCTTTGAACTATTCTTTCATCTTATTTTAATCATTACTCTTATTTCATGAAGAATGAATATCACTTTGAAGTTATATTTTCAAAAATCAAAATTGGGGTTCTATAGGGGCCCAAACCCATGAAGAAAATTTACATACATTTTTGAAAATTATATCAAAAATAAACTAAGGAAAGCATTATCATCCTCTACTTCTACCTTGAAATCTTTTGTAAATGGGGAATTTTATTTAACAACTTGTTCTTCCTCGGTATAAAATCCTTTGAGCCTTGAGATGTTTGAGAAAATAAAATTGACCCAACCAAATTTTGAGACATCCCCATCTCCATCAATGATTCAACGGTCATCTTGGGGTAATCCATGATATTCCTCGGCTCTATCTTCTTCTAATAAGAAGATACCTTGTCCAAAATATCTAAACCACCTGTAGGAAATGTTGTCTTTCCTTTTGCCTTGTAAGAAGTAGGATGATCAGGAATAAGTTGAGAAGGAGAATTTAGAGTGGTTAGGAGAGAAATTATTACAGCCTGGGACACGATGGAACAAGGTATTTCAAACTAAACTCACCCCTGCATCTCCTTTTGGAAGGTGGATTCTCTCTTAGGAGAGGAATAGGAAAAGGTCTTGATAATTTTTGCTCCATCAAAGGAGCGTGTTGCATTGAGTGAATGGAAGGTTAGAGAGAAAACTTTCCCTTACCCTCCTTGGTAGTAGAAAGTGGTACCTTGAAATTTGAGAAGATGAAGGCTCTACTTATTCCTCATCCAAAATGACAATTGGGGGTTGAGAGCTTGATTTCCCCTTTTTCCCTCTCGTTGATGGTACTGGTATTGCAGATTGTTGAGGTGGTATAGGTCTTGTTGGACCTTTTTCCAGAGAAATGATCTGTCACTCCAATTCTTCCACTTTATGAGAAATGACAGAATAGTATCAATCAAAGTCTTTTCATAAAGCACGTAATACTCCCGAGGAACCTCTTTTAACACAAATCCTTCATTACATAAAAAGGGACATTTATATTCATCCATCCCTATCACAGTAGGCCTCCTCTCAATCCATAATTTCTTCAACTCTTCTGGAGATTTTTGGTGCTCCCAACGGAAGAGATGATAGTACATTGACTGAAAAGCTAAGAAAACATGATTGATCTTAATTGTGTAGACACTTATAATTTAGCTCAAGCAATTTAAATACTTAAATTTCGTTGATTATACCCTTTCCAACAAATTGAATACATATCGTCAATATCACACATTTTCTTTGCTATCATCATTAATTAATTACATTATGTTAGTTAATTAACTCTTCTATCCAACAATGATGCCAATTAACGACCTTTCGTTAATCATCTCCCCTTTCTATCTAGATTAATTAATTATTTCTAATTAATTAATCTCCCCTTTCTATCTAGATTAATTAATTATTTCTAATTAATTAATACCCCTTTCTATCTAGATTAATTAATTATCTCTTTTATTTAATCAATAAATCATCATTTATTTGATTAAAATCCTCTCATAACATAAATCATACTAACTATTCCTCTAAAAATCTTTATATAAGCTTGCACACCTATTAATTAATCACTTTGGTTAATTAATAAACCCCCTCAATCCCCATGAGTCACTAGAGGACAAACTAAACTCTCCTAAAGTAAACTCAACCACTTCTAAACCATGTTTATCCATAACTAACCTAGCTTTTCTATTATCCCACATATAATAGGATGCAAAGCTTCTTCAAACCATTGGGTTATAAAAGGAACCCTCCTCTAACCTTTCTACTTACACCTAAATGAGCATAGAGCCTATACTATAGCCATTTTATCATCTTAGAGAATTCTTCCATTAGAGGAGCTAGCTATCTTCATTTCTTGCATTCATCCATCCAAGTTTTGAAGTCATATGGAGATATGTCAAATGGTCTTGTAGTCATGGATTGACAAGACTCCATTCTTGAAAACCTTGGGATTCAAGCATACAATCAACCCTTTTGATTGCTAAGGATCTAAATAGGTTCATTTCATTAGCATTCAATTAGAGATAGAGGTTAATTTGTTTAGCATGTTAGTTTGAATCTTCATTTCATGTTCTAATGCAAATATGTTAATAGATTAGCTTTGCTTAAGCTCTAAGCATGATGGTATATTGATCTAGTTAGCATTGTATTGAAGTTATTAGGTGTTATCTTTGATTTCCTTTGCATTGTTAACTAATTCATATACACATTAATCAATCTCAAGAGGAGGAAATCGAACCTCTCGATATGTCAAGGGCCCTTTGCTATCCCTTGGGTCTGTAATTTCAAACAAAGCCCTGATAAATTCTTCATCTGGGCTAGTTAGATCGAAGATTTGATTTAAATATTCTAAGGATATTTCTTTCAAACTATTTACCACAGCTACTCTTGCCATTACACCAACAAAAAGCCTTGCAAAGTATCTTTTCAAGTCTAAAAATGGAAGGAGGATGCATACCAATGAAGAAATGAATCGAATTTATAATGAAAATGGTACAAATGAGTGAACTGGATGAAATCATTGCCATCAAATGAAGAAGGATTTTTCACTCATCTCACATGAAGGAAATAAATTTGAGAGAGATTAGCATTGTGCAACAAAATATATCTGGACTATTTCATAATTAAAAAAACAAAATATATCCTGGTGATGTGACATAATTAATGGAAAATTATTCAGCCTAGAAAGACACGAACATGAGTGTGTGTTTTTTGAGATTGATCCTCAAAAGGTGAAAGGGATTTGCATATCACATCAATCCATATGGAGGCACCTAAAAACTATTAAAATGGGTTTCTTTTCCCACCAAAAGGGAGAAATGATTAAACAAATGCAAAAAGGAATGACATAGCATCCCAGTCATATGTAAAAGATTTGAAAAATGGGAGTAACTAATAATTCCTCCACCTGGAAACATAAGATAACATATTAAATTGTATGTTGTGAAGAAGAATATTCTTTGGATATTCATGCTTTTATGGGGGAAATGAAGGGTGAATGAGTGATTGAAAATGTATAAATGTGATGAGAATACTCTCGCATAAAGGGGGTTAAATTTTTCTAAGCTTTAGAGAAAGAAGGAGAAAACCAATTTTTACTTTCTTAAGCTAAACTAATATGAGATACCTGAGATTTTATTCATTCATTCCCAAACCTTCTTGCCAAGATGATTGCATTGTATAGTCATTGGTAGACATTGAGGTCATAGGTGTTGTGTCCCCTTGTCAAAGTGTTGGTGTTTCATGAATTAATTTGTGTGTATTCTCATGAGCAATGTTAATTTGTTTCAAGATGTATTACTTTGAATCAATTCTCTGCATTCCCGTTGCAAACTTATGCTAATTAATTTCTTTGAATTACATAAAGTTTTAGTTTAAATAGAAAAAATTTAACAACTACAACTGCATTATTTATGGAGTTTTCCTTCATGTTGTGGTAAACGGTTTTAACTTCAAGTTGTATCTATCTAATTTAGTATATTTATGAATTCCTGAGGGTATTTAGGACGTATTTGATCAGGAATTATTAGAATTTCATTAAGAATTTATCATGATCTTTCATGTTTAAATTCTTGAAGTTTGTGTGAAATCTTATGTTCTTGGGCTTCCATGAATACAAACCTTCTAGTTGAAGGAGTGCTTTGGATCGTGTGATAAGTATTTTGCATCAAGAATAATTATATACAACATTTTTCAAGGTTCATTTAAGTATTTTGTATAATCAACTTTATCATGCTTAACTTCCCAACAATACATCAAAATCACAACCAATATCCATCAGATCCACCTAAACTACCCATTCTTACATTGTTTATGCATAAATGCTAAGGATATTTGTAATTTTGTCCATCCCTTATCCAAAATATGCAGAAGCAAGCTGGAATTGTAACTGTCTTTAGTAACCTAAGCCTTCTTTAGAGGACATCTAAATTTTCTAGTGTGATAACTCATGAGAGTTAGATGATGTCTACATTGACCATGTCTTCTTGAGGTTTCCTTTTCATTTCCCTGAGAAAGAGAGTATAAATATTGTTGCTTTATAAATTGCTTTCACAAATATAGGTTACAAAATGGGTCCTCTCACCTGGTTTCAAGTAGAACCTAAAGTAGCAGGGTAGGTCATACCCTTAGTGAGGTGTTATCCAACATTCCCAAGTCCAAGTAAAAAGAGGCTATAGATCCATCCCTGGCTACACAACGACTCAAATCATAGTATGTCTTTCTCTAAACATCCTTCTTAGCCTGTTGATGATGCTCGAATTACAATGTGGGACTAATTTGGATACCAACAAGAGGTTGGAATTCCGTGTGCAATTAACATTCAAAGCGCACTTCGGGTTCTAAGTTCCGACTAACAAGTGGGGAATCAGATTTCAAAAGTTGACATACATTTTACATGAAAATTGCACATAGAATTCCAACTTCCTATTTCCACGTATATACCTTATGTGATTGGTTTCATGTTTTGGAACTCAATGTGTAGTTTTCATGCAAACTACATGTTGACTTCTAAAATATGATAGAATTTCAAAACTTAAGAAAATTTAGACAATTTTTGGGAAAAATAAAACTTGGTATAAGGAAAAATTTTGTAAGAAAATTTTCAAAAATCCACTAGAAAGGAAACTTGGAAAGTTAATAAGTAACCCTATATATAGATTTGGGGTGTGTTCCTATATTCTATCTACCAAAGATCTCTTCTTAGAAAGAGTATCATTTATTGGTTTTGAGTATGTTGACTCGTTATCAATCACTCATCTTGTATGGGAAATATATTTGACTCCCTCCCAAGATAAATGTATCGATTGGTATGGTTAGATAGATAGATAAGATCTATTTCACCAGATTGGCCCTATTTATATAATTTATTATCTATAATCACATGCTTGTAAAGTATTTACACATCCATGATACAATTTTATCTTACTTCTAATATGAAATTATGGCTTCCGCTCCATGCTTAGGGGGAAAATTATGAGTCAATATATTCAAGAAAGTGTTTATCTTTGGGAGTAGTGAGGTTTATAAAATCTACTTTTAACACATCCAAAACTCCTATAAATATCAACAACCAATCTAGAAGGTCGTAAAACCTCCAAAATGATTATATATTTTTGTAAGCGACACCGATTAGAAAAGTTACACGATTAAATCTTTAGGTCCAATGTTGAAATCCTATTAAATGAGTAATTACTAACTAGATTATATTTTGAAAAACCATCTTCTAGATTATAATTGTTAGAGCTACGAGATCGGTTCTATCGGGTGTAGAGTGACCTTAATTTCTTATATTTACTAAAATAAATTTAAAGTATAAGAAATAATAAAAATATTAATAAATAATAAAATAATTCATATGCTTTCATGTATGCATTATAGCGCATATGTGCTTTTGGATCGAAACCATGAACTCAAGAAATAAAAGCGTGGATGCATTATTTAGGACTATGTATGCATTTTAGTTGATTTCATATTTTATGGCCTCTTTTGGCCCCCAATCTTCATGCACTTACCCGCATGTGCTTATGCTCACAATGGATTTGTTTTTGTACTATTGGTTTCCTATTTTAGCATATCTTCTCGATAGTAGTAATACCTCTCCTCTTTACATCATTGATTCTACTCTTTGTTTAGTAGATCTACTTTAATAGGATTATTTTTACTTTTCTTCTTTTTTGTCACTTTTTGTTTGTTTGATAGATTTGTTTGTTGTTTTTTTAACTACTAGTCATTGCAACACCATTATCGCTTGTTGAAGATAAAAATAAAATAAACTACTAATCAAATCACGTGATTTTCAATGTTTTATCATTTATCACATCTAGTTGTAGACACCTAATTTCGGTATCTATATCCTCATCACCTCGCATGCGCATATTTAGTCATCCCCGTCATCTAATTAAATTCCTCCCAATCCTCATTAATTAATTAAGTGACATTAATTAATTAATCATTTTAATATATTACATGCCCAATCATCCCATCCTCATTAATATTTATGCCCATCAATTAATTCATATTAATTAATCAATCTTCATCCATTGTAATAACCAAACCTTCGATTAGGATGCTTTTATCCTACACACACACCACCTTGCTTTTCTAACTTTTACCCTATCTATTTTTATGCCCTAACTAACTTAAATTCATCCCAAGCAACCTAATCCTACCTATATGCTTTAAAGCATTCGATCAATCCTTAAAAACACCAAAACATCCCATCAAAAGTAAAAAAATATTCCCATTGGGAAACTTTTCCCGTAGTCGGCAAGAACCCACCTAGTCACCGTCGACCCTATGAAACTAGATTCTTCCTTTCTATTCATCATCGGGAAATCGGAAAATCGACGCTTGAAATCTTCAAGCTTTCTCCCAGCTTGCACATCCTCATGCATGAGTAGTTCTAATACATCCACATACTTCTTGGACATTCCTCTAGCTTGCTTTCATCCCTCACAATCATCGTTCGTGATATTTTCTCATCAATATTGCATTCTGTTTGTATCATTGTCATATTATTGTATATGTTTTACTTCTAATATCTTGCAGTACATGCAGAAACTTTGAAACACTCAACAATCTTATCATATAGCTTTTTTCTTACAGTTGCCATTTTCATTTTATCATCCTTGGCTTTGCATTTTCATGCCACATTTTTACCGATCCCTCTAGTCACCATCGACCAAGGCCATGTTTATCCAATAATCTATCCAGCTATTTTTCAACCTTTATCCTACCTTTTGCTTCTTCTTTTCTCCGTGCAAATCCTCCGACAATAGTTATAAGTTCTCTTTAGCTTCAAATCACTCTCAGACACTACAAGTCTGTATATTTCATCCACAACTTTAGATCCATCCTCCCAAGTCTCCATCATCCCAGACTAGGTAGCACTTATTTTACATTCATTTCAATCAAATCAGCTTTAAAATCCATCTTAATCAATTTCTAGATTTAGTATTGTTGTTGTTTTTGCATGTTATTTACAACACTTATTTTATTTCATCCTTTCTAAACAAACATGGGTTGACATCCACCAAGGAAGTCAAAATATTCTTAGAACCACTTAGTCAAGCAACCCCGCATTTTTTTATCTAATAAAAATATTGTTTTCAATTTATCTTATTTGTAGGTCTCACAAAGAAAGATCCATCATTCATTTCCCATATCAATCATCAAACATCCGAGGTAACATAAACCCTCTATCTTTTCTGAGTTGCTAATTTCTTTAGTAGCTATTACATTAATTTGATTAACGAATAATAAATTCGACAACATTCGGTCACACACTGATGGGACCACCCTTTAGGTGGCTTCTTTATTTTCTATATTTTAATTTTTCCTACTAATACCGTAGCTTGAGGCTTAACTTTATTTCTTTGACATGTTGGGTTGTGGTTTGGATCACTCATCATTCAAAATTGTAGATAAATAGGAAAAGTGTTATCCATGTATTCCACTTTTTCCTATTTTCTCCTTTTACATCGCAAACTTTCCTTTCTTGTCTGTGTTCTCATCAAAAATAACATTTTATTTTGGGCTTAAAAGTAACCCTTCTTTTTCTACATCCTGTTTGCCCACATAGTCTAAGTAGGGGTTCAATCTTCTACATCTCACATTTATCACACACAACCAAAACCTCACGAATCAATTAACACATCAAAACATTCCCTTTCTGGTAGACTGATTGGGATTTGATCACCCAACAGAAAGTCACCTCAAACATTTCCCAGCCACAACTTACCTAAAACTAAACATAGATCACCTTCTTCTAGGTCCTCTATTATCCATCTCCCTTTTCTTTTCATATTCTTAATCAAAACATAAAAGGAATTGTTTTCTTGACTTGTTTATTTAATAATGGAACCAAAATTTTCCTCGAGCAATTCTCAGTCAGTCCACCATGACCCCATCCAGACCATTGGTTACTTCTAGACCTTCTTCCAGTCCCATCTATGATTATCTCTATTGTAGACCCTCTACTCCTCGATCACACCGACTTGTTTTACCCCCATCACCTTTATCCCCACCACCTTACACCATCCCTACTTCTACCTAACCATAGTTGTCTTTGTTACCTCATGATCTTCCTAGATCATCTGACATCACCATATGTACTTCACTTATGGATATTCCTCACGAGAACCCCATCCGTGAATTCATCCTCCGTAGATATCAATCAACACATGACATATCCCATTCATCCAACATATATGTCTCACCTAAGGATATCCCTTATGAGCCTTCTAAATCAAATCTTCTCATTCTTTCCCCATCCTTGTCATCTTACTATGACCCTACTTATCACCATGCTCCTACTTCCCCCCAAGTAATCCCATCTTCATCACACGACACCTTAAGATAACCATTTCCTAATCCCCCACCAGGAGTTCATCTCCACCTCCTACATCACATAAATTTAACCCATTCTCAATCAATGACATGCATCGTACATCTTCTCCCACATCCATTTTACCATCTTCATCATCTATCCCTATCTTATATATTATGCAAACCACCCCTTCAAGGGCTATCCTCGCATCTACTAAATCCATGATCCTACTACCTACCACTTTAACCTCCATTGCTTCTCTTTCATCTACAACTAGTCTTACTCTTATCACATCTGCATTATCCTTATCCGCACCTACCACTACATCTGTACTTGTCACTACACTTACATTGACATAATTATCACATATTGCTATACCCATGCCCATATCATCTGACAATGTATCTTCCCCAACATCTCTACCACCTATCTCCTCCCTTATGACCTCCTCACTCATTTTTATCCCCATCTACATCTAGCATTTAGAAATCCATTATTCCCACATCCACATATATTACATCTCCTCAATCCACTTATATGCCTCTTGAAACACCTGAAATAAACATGGTTGGAACCCATCCCTCTTCCAGTCCTACCCCAACCCATCCATCATCTACACCATCTCACATAGACATTATTAACCGCATGATCCAAACACCCCTTTTATATCCACATCTACTCCTGTTATTGATTCCACACCTAAACTTACTCAAACCACTGCATCGGACCATATTCCCTCATCCAAATCTCTTCCACCTTTTCCTATTGTGTCATCCTTAGATTCCATATTGGTTCCTCTTTCTGTGCTTCTACCCACTCCTACTACATCGACTATCGTGACCACATCCCCATTATCTCATTCTTCTTCTTCACCACCTACATCATTTGAGCAATATTGGAGATCACTTCAACTTGTAGCTACCATAGGTGATCCTCATGTCTCATCCACATAACCAGACATTCCCACATCAAACCAATTCCCATCCTCCTTGGAACAAATCATGCAAAAATTACTTCCTCCATTAGCCACAGCCCCATCTTCTAATCCACTGTCAAAATCATTATTATCCCTGCCAAGGGCACTCCTCAACAATCCAAATCCAAAAACCTTGGTATCCTCCCATAGCGATCCCTTGAGCATCCTCATAAGAAGATTGACATCCCTCCTATCAAGACCAAATCTACATCTTCTATCTTGGGGCCTCATCCTTCTGTCTTAGGACCCCCTCCTCCATCATGACCAATCAACCCATCCAAATCCAAATAGTATGGTTCTCTCCTAGGGCCAACCCCTTCATCAAAAACATCTCCAATTATCCATCCATCCAGTTCTAAATCATCCACCACTGTGTCTTCTTTGAGACCACCTAGACCTCAACCCAATCCATCTTCACCATCACCATCCACACCATCCTATAGGACTTTCCCTAGTGCCCACATCGAATCATATGTGGAAGTCCTCCAACATTTGATTCATACTTCTATCATCACGTTCCCACTTATCGAGCCTCGACCCAAATCGTCTGAAGCCCTCTACATAGTTTTAAAATAAAGTTAATCTAACAATGAACCATCAAGATAAGAGCTTAAAGAAAATGTTTCTTCAATGTATAAATGAAACCAACATGTTAAGCTATTTCTACTCTCTATGATTTCCAAATACAACTATGAGCCTATGAAAATCATAAGCAATCAAAATGGAGTGGTGGAGATCTCAATAATTGAGAATGGAATCTCCCCAAGAATGGCTACAAGGAAATTTTGGATCTTCCTATATTACTCAACTATGAGTGGATGGATGCAAGATGAAAGAGATAATCCAACAAATGGGATTGTTGAAAGTCAAATGTGTATAGTTTACCTTAGGAAAATACATTGTGCTTGTAAAGATGTAAGGAGATTGGTCCTTTATATAGATTCAATGTTGGAGAGAGATGTGAAACTTGGTACATGTGAGATAAGGGTAAAGCAAGATTAGGAATGGATAAGGTTGTTTTAGATAAGTTTGATTTTTCATTAGCAACCATGGGAATTGGGATATGTTTTAATTAATCAAGGGTGATTAATTAATAGATAGAAGAAATCTTATAGAAGTTGATTAGAGGAAAGTTAGTGTGATTTGAGGGATATAATAGGAATTTGATCCAATAGATGAAGATTTATGGATTTAGAGTTGTGAGTGTAATTAATTAATAATAATTAATTAACACAAGTAGAAATGAACACTAATTAATGAAATGTCATTAATCGGCATCCTAAATGATAGGAAGGATAATTAATTAATAAAATATCTTTAATTAATGAATATAAAGAGGAATGTTAGCTAATTAGTGGAAAAGTGATAATTATTATGGAAATGACGGGAAAGAGGATAGTTAGTGCAATTTTAGTATTAAAACAATGTAAGCAAATCTTAGGTGTCTACATTTTCCCCTCTTTGGGGTGGTGTAAGTGACACGACTTGAAGATAGTAGAAAACTACAAACAAATAAAAATTTTGAAGAGATAGAATAAAATTATTATAATGAAGGATTCCCCCTCAAATGTCGATGGGGTGATGAAAGAGGTCGATTGATAATCAAAAAAAGATGAAAGAAAAGGATAGAAGAAGGAATCCCTATTTCCCCAAGTTTCTTTGGAAGAATATTTTGATAGAAGAGAGTGAAGAAAAAATGAAGATGAAGGGAGATGGAAATAGCTATCATCTTGTTGATGTAAAAACCAACGTTATATCATCATTTTGCTTATGATCAATATCATCGGCCCTTATTGAAATATACACATACAAAAAAAGTGTACCATAACATGAAAAGCTATGATACGAACATTTGTTCATTGTCAAAAATTTTGACTCTATGCAACATACATAATGTAATGTAATGCAAGAAAGTACACAAGCTAACCTGACAAGGAAACAAGTACAAACACACATACTTCAATGAACAAAGTTCAAGACGGTTGCACAAATTTTTTTGTTATCAAGCTTCAGTTCCTAAATTTTTGATGTAATGACAAGGGTTAATGATGGTGCCCCAAGAAAGGATACATGTGAGGGGAATAAATGGAGGACACTCGGGTCATATGAAAAAGCATTTGTGTGCTATGAAACAGTACCCAACAACTTGTTGTGCCAAAGAGTACAGACATAGTAAGCAAACCAACTTTGTTAATGGAGGTAGATCCAGATGATCCACAAGTCATTTGCAAGAACAATTGAGGACTAAAGAAATATGTTTTATAGGATAAATTTTTATGTTTGGGTATGATGTATTTAATACAAGTTTTAGTTGTGTGCATGCTTGTTACCAATTTTTTTGATAGGATTTTTTTTTATGATTTTTTTGGATTTTGATGTTTTACCAATGTTTTGAATTTTTGAATGTTTTACCAATGTTTTGGATTTTGATGTTTTACCAATTTTTAGGATTTTTTGAATGTTTTACCAAAAAAATTGGATTTTTGATTATTTGTGAATTTTAGGGTTTTTTTGAAAGTTTTCCAAAGCTATGTACAGGGAAAATGAAGATGAAAATATGCCCCTAGTGAGAGGTGAGAATGTATAAGGGAAAATATTACACATATATACAAGAAGAAGATATGTTGGATCAAGGCCAAGGTAGATAGGTTCAACATGATGATGAACTCAAACCAATGAAGTGTTAGGAAGGAGAAAGTGTGCCCCCAGTGTAAGCTAACCAAGAAACATATGATAGAAAAGAAGGAGAAGAATATTTTATTAAAAGGGGACAAAGGTTCTCGTAAACATGGTAAAAAGGCAATCTTACACCCATGGATGTTCTGAATGAAGAAGAAGAATAAAGTGTGAATGCTATGGAAAATATGAAAAAGTAGCTAGAAGATTGGCGATGAAAATGATTAGCCAAAGGCAAAACCATGAGACAAAATATGGACTAAGGCAATAGTTTTAACAAGGTCCAAAAAAAGACACTTGGTAACATACTAATCTTGTTTTCTCATAGATATCCAGTGTGTGCATGTGGAAATTAATTACTTCTTGAAGGGAATATTTGATAGACAACAAGTGAAAACATGCTAGCCAATGTGTAGGAATGATTTATTCTAAAAGGTGATTTGTGAATGGAGGGTGGAAGGAGATCCGTACATTGCTCCGTTGTCAACCAGGCATCCATAGCCCCGATAGAGATGTATTTGATTCTAGTCACAACATTTCTCTACTACTAGCCAAGTGTCCATAGCCCCAATAGAGATACTGGAAATACCCCAAGAGAGAGTTATATATCAATTTTCTTTTCTTTTAAATTTTGCTTTTGATTTGATTGATTGATTTTGATTGATTTTTTTCTTTTTGAAAACTAATTTCAGCTCTCTTAATTTGACAAGGGGTTAAGAACCATTGATGGTATGATGGAAGGATATGGAAGTTATTGTGATGACGACATTGGCTAATGTCAACAAATACATCCAAAATTTCTTCACAACAAGTTTATTAGATGTATGGCATGATAGATCTCTAAGAGGTCATCATTTTTAATTTACCAAGGTGATGAAAGACCAAGATCAAATGGATACCATAGAGATAAATTTCACCAAATGCGTGTGAATAGACTAACCAAAATATCATCAAAGGGATGAAAATTGTGGATGAATTGCAAAGGAATGGAAAGAAAGGGAAGAAATAACATCCATGCATATGCAATATCTGATTACAATGTTTGATCTTTATACCTTTGATTTGTTTTTGTAATGTTTTGATATTTTATTATTTGTTGTATTTTTGAATTGTTTTGATTTTTTTTTTTTATGGTTTTGGGAAGTTGGGACCAACAATGTCACTTTGTGTGATAAGATCCAACAACGATGGTTGTTATTTGTTTTATAAGGGAGACTAGGAGATTTTGTTTATCAAGAGTGATATTATCTCCAATCTCGATGACCATGGTAAGATAATATTTGATAAGTGATTGTGACTTATATTTTAACATGGATTTTGTATGTGGGATCTTGAGTTCCTTATCCATAGGTTTATGCACTTTACGCCATAATTTATTGTTGTGTTGGTGTGCATTCTTGAATTGCATTATTTTTAAATTTATGGTCATTTGGTGGTTGGGAGCTTTAGATATCTTTGGAGTTTTGATCTTAGCTTGATAAAGAAATTTTTGGGTTTCGTATAAGCTAATGCGTGATTTTGTTGATCCCTAGAAGTGGGAGAAGAAATTGGATGTTTATGATTGATTAGAGGAATATGAGGAATGATGGTGGGCTTGCCCCAGTCATTGATAGAAGGATAATATTATGGAAAAAAAGGATACGGTCCAAGAATTGAAGAGGATGGGATACCATGAGGTGTCTCATAGACTGAAGATGAAGGGATACTAGGATGTGGCCCTAGGATGGAAGAAAATGGGCTACCAGGAGGTGTCCCATAGATGGAAGATGAAGGAATAATAGGATGTGGCCCAAGTATAGAAGATGATGGGCTACCAGGAGGTGTCCCATAGATGGAAGATGAAGGACTACTAGGGTGTGGCCCAAGTATAGAAGATGATGGGCTACCAGAGGTGACCCACAAATAGAAGATGAAGGGCTACTAGGAGGTGGCCCACATATAAAAGAAGATGATGGGATACCAGGAGGTGACCCAAGGTGATATTGTGATTGAGGAATTGTGATATGTAAATAATGATTGGGTGATGAGAAGATAGGCCAAGGATAAATGAAAGGAGTTTCTCCATGTAATGGGAATGTGAAAATGGAAGAATAAGAAGAGGATCAAGTTTGATGGTCTTAGGATCTTCCATTTTATTCGACAAAACAAATCACCTCTTCCCACGATACTTGAATGCATCAAGGTCAAAAGAGAATCCTTACTCATGGTCCTCTAGAGGGATGTCATCGGGTAGCCACATGAATTCTCTGATCACTTATTCATTGTGAAAGAAATCAATTGGTATGGGTTGTTGTTCTTTGATTGTGGTAGATTGATTAGAAGAAAATAGTCCAACAAGTATCGAAGATTTAGAATATGTTTGATGATGATTGATAGAAGAAGATGACTCAAGAGACGAAGTATAATTAGATCTAAATGTCTCGCGAGTAGAAGAAGATGGGGACCTAGAATAAATCATTATTGGTTTCCTAGAAGATGGCATAGTTTAGGTAGACAAAGAGGATCACGTATCCGGTCAATATATTATGACAAAGGATTTGACTTAGATGATTGATAAGACAAATTTGAGTCATGAAGATATTCGATGGAGGAAGAGGTCGTTGAGGAAACTAATAAAAGGGGTCCTACAAAGAAATGGAGTATTGCGATGTAGGAGTCACATTAGATGTTTTATAAAGGGGTCCTACAAAGAAAGTGAGGACTACGACATAGGATTCGAGTTAGAGGAATGATGGGGAGAATTTTTGGTGACAAAAATCCTTAGGGGAGGATTATGTTGTTTAGGAGGTTGATTACTCCCTAGAAGTAATTAGATTGAATGAAGTTAGAAGGTGAAAGGAATCCGAAAGATAGTTCATATAATAATCCTTAGAAGATTCAAAATAATTGGAAGAATAGTTTGGAGTGGAATAGAAGAAGAGTGGGGGGGAACCTAAATAATAATTTAGATCACAAGCATTCAAAGAATACCACCAACTATGAGATGAAGGTGGGGAGAAGGGTACCGAATGAGTTCTCTAGTGTGAAGAAGCAAATGAGATTTATTCGTGATGGGCATATTTTGAGTTAAATGCCTAAACCTAAGTTCCCTATTGTCGTAAGCATGAGGAACCCTGATAATCGGTTATTGTTGGCATTATTGGGTCCAAATGCCTAGACCTAGTTTGTATGTTTGAACTCTTTCATATAGAAGGAATTTTTGTGTCGATTTGGGCAACATAACGACAACCAACTAGACATTTTACAAAAAAAGGGGATACTTGTGTGATTTTACAAAGGGATCTAAGGAACACATATATAATGATGACTCAATTTTGATAATCCAACAAGGTTTGGACAAAAATTCACAAGTGTGAAGGATCAAAGGATCAAAAGGATTTTCCTTTGAAAAATAAATTCACAAGATGAACAATCAAAAGGAACAATCATGCAAGCTCAAAACACAAAGCCAATCTAGAAAGAAATAATCCCTATGCAAAAATGTGTCTCAATGATAGTTCAATGTAATATTATCAACTCAATGTCAACACTTACATAAAGTTTAAAATAAACAAGGCGTAAGTATTAACAAAGGGTTAAAGTGATTTCTATCAAGGTATATTATAACCCGTCTAAATACAAACAAGGCCTAAATCTCAAAAAGTGGAAGTTACAAGTGTGAGTAACGCAACAATTCCACTTAGATACGTTTAATCAAACATTGTGGAAAAGCAAGATATTAGTATCAATATGATCTTGATACGATGAAAATAATTGTAACAACACTTTTCAAGGTTGAGGCAATGTTTGGAAGGAGACAAAGTCAAATTATACCAAGGATTTGCTATTGTGCGAGCAATGTAATGCTAAAATCTTGAAAATTAAACCCGGTTTACAAGAAACAAGATATAAGGATAGTGTAGTTCCCACACAAATTTTTAAAATAAAATAATAAAGTATTTAGTACTACGTCAAATGTAGCTCTCATTTTAGCCGCCCAAAATCACTTTATTGTGGGTTAGACTTGCCTGCACACGACAACTCTAATGTCATGTCACATCACTTGTCACAAATTTAACTGACATGGATCTATATTTGCATCTGAAACAAGATAGTCTATCTGTCAAAAGGGTTTCTTGATCCTGCCATGGTTTTTGTTTGTTTGATGTTGCTGAGGTAGCTGACTTATAAAAGTGATTCCTATGCATTTATCTTCTGCAGAGGATACTGTTTCCTTTACCTCCTTTCCCAGTGCAGTCCACGCTAGTAATAGATTTTGGAAGTGAATTCGAGAGAAGCTTGTGTGGTGGTTGAAAATGCAAGATTTGCAATCTACGGCCACAAGAGAAGATGTTCGGTATTTGCCTTCTGCCGATAAAATGAGCATTTATTTGTAGGTTGTTATCAGACACTATGGCGAAATCCGGTTGTTGTTGCCATGGAAGTAGAACATCATGCCAATGTCAACCACCTCTCCCAATTGATGCTTGTAAAAGTGTTTCTCCATAGTCACTTAATCCAATAAAAATATATTTACAATTTAATATAAAATAAAAATAAAGCTAAATGGAGGAGGGCGAATAAGCTCAAAAACATTCAGTTAGGGTTTGTCTCCTTGCGTTTGGAAATGGGGCAAGTTGGGGCAGCGCGAAGAGCAAAACTAGGGACACGTCTTTGTTGGGAAAATGCCTGAAGGAAACGTGGCGCTCGTAATGTTGGGTCATAGTTTTTTTGTTTTACATAGATCCATTGCTCTGGCCACAACTTTTACTCAAACAATGTGCTTTGGGCATTTTTGTTTTTTTGTTTTTTTCTTGTCAAAAAAATGCCTCGCCAGATGTCATCTCGTGGAGTGCCATGGATGGCTGCGACCTATGCCAGCATCCTCCCAACCTATGTCAAACTCAAACCCCCAAACCTGCGTGGGCATCTTCAACACATAAAAAGATAGAGGGGTTTTGTCGGATCTTTGTATTTGTTAATGTGTGAGGGACGCGTTATTTTATGTTTGACCAAATGAAAGAATGAGACAGCTTCTCATGGAATATTATTATTGCAGCGTACAGAAGACATGGATCTCCTCATGAGGCAGTCACATTGTTTCACCATATGCAGCAAATAGGGCTCCAACCAAATTAGTTTACTTTTGCCAGCGTGCTTCTACACTGTGCAAGATGGAAGCTTTGGAGCAGGGTATGGCCGTCCATCTAAGCATAATGGAAATTTGTTTTTTTATTTCTTGTTTTCCCTCTCCCAATCTGCGCCAAAACAGGGAAGCTACTCAAAGATGTTGTATCAATAGGCATTGGTGGAAGCTCCTAGGTCCACTCTTTGTGCACACTACGCTTCAAACAGATCCAGAGGCAGCAAAGCATGTAAAAGGTCGTCAATTGCGATTTCTGGAAAACGTGGATCAAATTGATGTAGCTCAGAGTATTAATGGTTTAAACTCGAAACTACATTAGTTGTTGTGGTATCAAAGACAATTACAATAGTAGTCACAATGCTAAATGCTCGAACATTAAGGACATGGGTTGTATCCGCCCTTGGGACTGATCTTTGTTCAAAGCACATGGTGGCAGTTAGCAAAAATCTCAAGCTTGTTAAAGATTTTGGAATAGACCCCCAGAATGCTTTTGCATTTTGGGATTGGGTTGGTGGTCACTACAGTGTGTGCAGTGTTGTGGGTGTATTCCCCTTATCGCTTCGGTATGGCCTCCCTATTGTTAGCAAGTCACCGTGATGGAGTTTGGGTTGTTGATGCTCACGAGTCATTTGATGAAATGCCTAATTAAGATGTAGAACCAAATCCCTCAGTTTCAGTCGACTTCGTTCCTCCAGGCATGGTTCATCTTCCCTTACCTCTCATAATTCTCATGTTTTAGTTCTCTTTTGCAACTTAATAGAATTTTAAAATATTAGGATTTTAATACCGTTAAATGTTTTTTTAACTCGTTGCGAAACAATGAAATGTCGTGTCGTAACTCATGAAGTCAAAATAATCCGTTTACATTAAAACATGTACTTCCACCCTCATTCTGTGGTGATTTATAAAACTTCCTACCCACGGATCACTTCTATATTGTTTTATCGACAATATGAAATTGACTTCCCATTAATAAAGTTGATCATCTCCTATTTAAATAGTTAATTTTTTCATTTTTGAGACTCATTAAGTACCCTTTGTAACTACGAAAATGAGATGTTGCTTAATTTGTGTACCTTGTTATGTGAGGAGCTACCTTGACCTCTGGATTGACCCCGAATGAACATATGTGATCCTTTTGACACTCTTATAGAGCCTGTTACACTTTGGTTTCACTGAGTAGAAAGCTGTTTTTTTATTAAGGGTAAATAGTTTTGAAGAGACTATCAAAAAAGGGCTCAAAAGCCGGATACCAAAAAAAGCGAAGAAACAACCCAAAGAAGAGAAAAACAACCAACACCAGAGGGCTCAATAACCAGATAATACATCATAGTTATAGAAAAGGATCAAGACATACAATGATCCGAAAAATAGCAGAAGAGACCAAAAAACAAACAAGAGATATCGATCACAGAATATCTCAACCAAAAAACAACACCAAAACCGTCAGTCAATAACTGCAGCCAGTAAATAGCAGCATAGCTCTACATCACTTGATAGCCCGGTCAATCTTAGTTTTGATCACTTGAAGCGAGACAAAGAAGGCAATGGTTGTGGCTTGAGAAGGGTCTTTCAAATCTGCATGAGCAATTGCCATATCTCTTTTCTCCTTGGGGCCCCAAATGTCCTCAGTAATCCCGCTGAGACTACATACACTATGAACATGTTGTTTGATGAAATTGTAAATGATTTTAAGGGCAGATAGGATGCAGTCATTACGGATTTTTACATTTCCCAGTCTGCCATCCAAAGATTGTAGCTTCTTGAAGACTTCAGCAATAACACCCTCCTCATCATCATCTTGAAGTTTCCCTTTTCCCTTAGCTTTTTCCATATTTTTGATAACACTCTTAAGCTCTTGAATTTCCTTTTCCATCCTGCCCACTCTGACCAACAAATCCTCCTCCTTAGGCTCCTCCACCAGATGGCTGATGTGCAAGAGGCTCTCGGCAAGCTCAAGGTCTTTGTGACTTCTAAGAACCCTCTGAGAAGCAGGGACCTTAGTTTTCATACCCTTCCTTTTCTTGCTAGACGAAGCAATGTCAATCTTCCTTTCGAGTAGGGGGAATGGGCGGTGGGGCGGGGAGGAATGGAGGGAGAGGGAGGAGAAAAATCCAAGTGGGGACAGGTTGAGCAGTGGCGGTGGATAAGAAGAATTAGCCCTTGATGGAGTGGAGCGCCTAGTATGATTTTGCACTTCCCGAATGGAATTCTCCAACGATTTTATCGAGTAATGAGGAAGTGATGATTATTTTCTACAAAAGTGATTAAGAAAGATCAAATGTTTTTGAGGAATAGTAACAAATCTCCTCAAGAGTTACATACCTAACAACCATCTGTGGCGAGCTCGGTAAAGGCTCAGGAATCGAAGTCAACTTGATGCCGGCTGTCACAAATTCAAGATTTTCCCCTTCATCCAGGAATTTCTTTGCCTCCACCTCTCTTTCCACCTTCTTGTTAAAGAATTTGGTGCCATCAAGTGACCCCAGTGACTGAGCGATAAGCTCCTTCGTTATCTCAACCTCAATGTTGTTGTACTTAACTACCTAATTCTTCCATCCTTGAGAAAATTTAATAGAAATATCCTAATCAAAACCTTGTATTCTTTTATTAGAAATATCTTGATCAAAACCTTGTAGTAGAAAGTTGTTAGATCTAGAAAGTTGGCTTTTGTTTTGAACCGCCATTTGAAACTTAGATAGAGAAAATACTTTTTTCCTTCGCAAACCTCTAGTGTTCTTACTAGAAAATTGCATGGAACCTTGGTTTAGGAAAAAATATTTTTGGATATTTTGACGATGACATTTTGTAGGCCTCTGGTTGCGAGTTTGATAAGGTCAAAGCTGGACCAACTAGAGATCGGTGGCCTCGAAAAATTGTCGTCGTTCGAAACTATTTTCTAGTTCTAAATTCCATCGACTCTGTTGAATTCTCTGTATATATGGGAACTTGTAGGAAGTTTCTTGTGGTGCTTTCATCCATTGAACGTCATTTTTGGACATACAAGAGCCCTTGAACTAACTTTTGTTCTTTTTGAATCAGGTCAACTACGACCGGTGGCCCAGGAGAACTAGCCAAACGCAAACCGTTTTCTTTTTCTCAATTTGTCGAGTTCTATGAACTCTTGGTATATCTTGGGACACGTAGAGAGTTAATCGTGGTGTGTGTTCTCATTGGAAGATAAATTTTGGAAGTGGTTTCTTATCCTCGAGCCCTTTTTGAACGTTTTGTAGCTAGTGAGAAAATGTAAAAATAGAAAGCTGCGGGACCCTCGTAGGGTTGCCAAACCACCCTGGAAAATTTTAACACATGTAAATAACTATTTAAAACACTACAGTGTAACTTGTTGTGTTAATTAGAACGTTTGTCAAAACGGTGTTTTCTCTCTCTTCCCTTCTCTTTCTCTCTCCTGGGTTACAAAATGAAATAAAATGAAATGTAATGAATACATGTCTCCAAACCTATTATTTCGATTGCAAATTGTAATTATTATCATATGTAAATGGGGAAACGAAAGATGATAATTATGTTAGATTAGGGTGGATGTCATGCCAGTGAATTATCGTTGATATCATGCTCACGTGGTTTTACAGGATGAAAGAATGATGACAAAAAGGTGATGTGTAATTCATTTTTTTATCTTTGTAATTTATATAGTTCATTGTTAAATGAATAAATGTATAATGTTGTCTCATGTTACAGACTGTTATATTTGATAATCTGTTGATATGTATGAGATGTTGGTTTCAAGGACATCTAGGAAATGTGCATTTAATCTTAGGGTCAATTTGATTTATAGTACACCTGAAAAAAAAAAGAAAAAAGGGTTTGATATTTATATAAGGTAGATGAATTTGAAGTAATATCTTGTGGTGCATATTTAGTGTTCAATAAATGATTAATGAGTCATCTTGTGCATTCATACTTTGTAAATGTAATAAAGAGATTTAATCGAAACACTCTACCCTTGTTCAATATCGGGACATAACTTGTTTTCATGTGTGATACTCCTTACCGTAGAAGACATTGAAAACCGTAGAATGAACTTAAACTCTGCACTCGATGGAACGTCCTAATCTAGGAAAATCAGAGCTTGAGAATGGGCTTATCATCTTAGTCAGTATGTTTAGTGACATTGTCTTAAAACCATCTGAGAGGAGTGACGCAATCAAACTTTTCTTGGAGTGTGTAGAGTTAACTCCTCCTCATAGCCTAGCGGACTACCTTGTCTTCCGAAGTTAGATTTAAAATTACATTTCTTCATCAAATGAAATCCCTATTGGATCCAGATGGCATAGATGGAGGTTGTGACTTAGTTGTTCTAGGTCTTAAACTCTTGTTAATGAACTCCTTAGAACCACTCAGCTAAATGTGTTACCTTGGTTTCTCTCAACATAACACCTTGGTCCCTTCTTGAAGGTGGTTTATCTTATATTCGTCCTCTCACTTAAAACTCTTATATAGTTGAGGGGTAGACCCTTAGGTGACGTTGGAATTAATATAAAACCTCGGTTGATTTTGGATGTTTGCTTAAGGTTCGTGTGTAGCTTCAAGTCTCCTAATCATGTATGTCTTCAAGAGGTTAGGCAAACATTTCGTAACTCCTTTTACAAGACAATGCTAATGATAAGACCATAATGTGACATAGAAAATAAAGCATACAAGAGTATAAAACGAGAGTTGAGGTTCGGAGTAATGCCACCCTTGAAGACCTTATAACTCAATTAAATATACTCTTTTGTTTCAAAGAATATGAATTGCCTTGGTGTGTTCCACCTTCGAGAAAACAAAATACATATATAAATCAAAATGGTATTTCACAAGTCATTGAATTAGAATAATTATGGTAGCAAAATAACTAACCCGTGATCGAGGTATGTTTTCGGTAATGAGCTATCTCACATCTAAATCTCCGTTAAATCCTAAAATTGCTATATGGACACCAAGTCACATTCACATGAGTTGTAAGAGTAAAAAGGTAGACAATGAATATATGTCTAAGAAGAATATTCTTAACATAAGAACAAGATAATTAAGTACTTTATATGCATTTGAATTATGTCAAATAAGTTGCAAGTTATGGAAAATTTCTAAAGAATAAGAAACCAACTTAAAAGGGGTGAGCGATAATTTAACCACGATATGAACTTAAGAATATGTCGGTGGACAAATGAGAAATTTATCCTTACACAATAATGTTCTTGGAATGTTAACCGTAACTAAAATACAATTAAATAAAAGATGTGTTGTGGGTTTGCCTATCCTTGAGTATTCTTTCTATGGTTGGGGCATTGCTAGTATTTGTTCATTGAGAAAATTGTGGCATCGAAATGCCTATGTTGTTTTCATGTGTCTATGTGATTCGATGACTTATGTGATTTTCGTTTTACGAGTCGATTTTTTGTACTTGAATCCCATGTTGTGTTGTGTGTAGTGAGAAATGTAAGTCAAAAAAAAATTTATCCTAGCATTTTCTTGTTGTAATTATGTGTGTAAAATGTGGGCACTACAAATAGAAATTGTATCGATGTGATCTAACAAAGTAACACCTCAAAGGAAGATCGATGATGAACAATCCCAACTACAAATGAGACGTCGTGACATTGGTATCAAGACAAGGCTATCAAGATGCAAAGACATACCAACACACTTTCAACATTTACCATCTAGTATCAAGCAAGGATGAATGTAAACGGTGTAAAAGTGGTGGACACAATCAATTAATAGCACATGCATGTTGCTCCTCTTTTGATAAAAAATATCAACAAGATAACAAAGGAGTAGATCAAATGGGGGTGAAAAATACTTGGTGTCACTTGATAGAGTTTCACCTCATCTTATGTGCAAGTAAAAACTAATACGAAGTAACACTTTGCAAATTGTGATGAATGACACTTAGCTCAAATTTTAATGGACTCCCCTTGTTCAAAAAACAAGGTTTTGACTCTGAAAAATGTCTTGTCTCATGAGAGCTCTTTAAAACACAATTGGCTTTGATTCGATCAAAGGTGTTCTAAGATGAAAAGGCTTCCTAATTGGTTCTCTCAACTAGGTGTCATAAATTATATTCTGAGCTCGGTTTTCCAAGGAAGTTACACTAACTAAACCTTGGATTATCCTGACTTTACTTTACCTCCTTCGATACAATGAGAGTAAATGCGTTCAGTTGTATTTTCACTGGGGTCATGTTACGGATAATTTTGACATTAAATCTCACAAGTGTATACTAGTCAAGTAGGTAAGTAGAGTGCTTACCATTTCATCCAAGTGGTTCCCTCTTGCGTGGACTATTTTGGGGTTCTTAGGATCATTTCTCTTGTTTTCTTAAGGCTTATGCCAAAGGGATTTTCCCCTAGTTAAGTGGTGAGTCATAGCCCTTAAGCAGAACTGTAATTATAGTGTTTTTAATGTGGTGTATTTTCTTATCTTTTGAGCTTAATGTGGTTTAGTCATACACCTTTGTTTGGTAACCTACAACACATTTGTAGTTAAACTTTTGTTTAGATCCCAATTCTTTGGTAAGTGATTATTTCTTGCACTCAAACATTAGTAGTTATCCAAGCAAATCACATTATTTGAAAGTGGATTAAGATTTGTTTTTTATTCTCAAGATCATTCAAGGATGTAATAGAAGATCATACACAATAAATAATCCAACTAAAAATTAAAGGAAAACTTTGTAATTAATGAACCATACAAAAGGCTTGATAAATGTTCATTCCCTTAAGCCAAAAATGAAAGATGAAGTTTCCAATTAACCAAATGTTAGAAAATGGAGACTAAAGTTGTTTTTGATTCTCAAGATCACACTAAGGTGTGAGAGAAGAGCATACAAAAAAATTTCCCAACTAGATATAAATGGAAAACTTCAAATCAAATGACCATAAAAATGTTTTGTAAAAGCTTCGTTCCCTTAAGAAAAATGAATAATGAAATTTCTAAGTTAATCCAAATGTTAAAAAGATAGAGATAAAAGTCAATTTTTATCCTCAAGATCACCAAAATGTGTAAGAGAAGAGAATACACAATATTTGGTCTAAATTATGTAAAGCATGGAAATACAACATTCACCAAAACATTAGACATGTTAGAAAATGGCCGAGTTTTATAATAAAGGAAAAACTTGGAATTTTTGTAAGTCTAAATCCCAAATTTATATTTTAATTGCATAGTTCACTTCAATACCTTTCCAACACAAAAAAATGAAGTCATTTCAATTTGGGAGAAAAATTTATGGCCTCAGGAAGATGGGTTATGCATATGCACTTAACATGTACCCAGAAAATGTCAAAAAATGTCCCTTAATCTACAAAAAGGTCAAATTTTTCCAACCAAGATTAATTTTTGACAATAACCCATCACATTAATATGTGCAAAGAAGACTCAAGGCTATCAAATATTAACATTCATGATTAAAAACTTAACATTTTCAAGAAATTGGCAAAACTAGTATGTAGAATGTTGAAAAAGTAAGCTCTAATAATGAAAACATGGAGAAATATTGAAATTATCTCACCAAGATTCAATTTTGCAATTAACTCACCACATTAATATGTAAATAGAATACTCGAAACTATCAAACACTAACCTACATACTCAAAATATTAAGATTTTCAAGAATTTGACAAAACTAGCATGTAGAATGTTGAATAAGTAAGCTCTAAAAATAAAAACATGGAAAAATCTTGAATTTTTCTCACCAAGATTCAATTTTGATAGCAACCCAACACATTAATATGTAAATAGAGGAATCAACACTATCAAACACTAACCTACATCCTCAAAAATTTAAGATTTTCAAGAAATTGACAAAACTAGCATGTAGAATGATGAAAAATGAAGCTCTAAAAATGAAAACATGGAGAAAGCTTGAATTTTTCCTATCAAGATCCAATTTTGACCACACTTCACCTCCTTTATACCTAAAATGAAGACTCAACACGTGTAAACTCAACAAAACATGGTTATAAACACAAGTTATGTCAATCTATTCAAAAAAGGGGTTAGTATGCAAAAACAAACTTAACCAAAATAAAGAATGTGTGAGACAAATGGGTGTCCCACCAGGCGTGCAAATGTTCTCATGTTTTATCAACTAAGATATAAAAATTGAAACTAAGCATCTACATAGCTTCAAAATCAATTTAATCTAACAATGAACCACCAAGATATGAGCTTAAAGGAAATGCTTCTTCAATGCATAAATGTAACTAACATAAATACAACTATGAACCTATAAATATCATAAGAAATTAAAATGGAGTGGTTGAGACCTCAATAATTGAGAATGTAATCTCACCAAGAATGGCTAGAAGGCCATTTTGTATCTTCCCATATTACTCAACTTTGAGTGGATGGATGCAAGATGAAAGAGCTAATCCAACAATGGAGAATGCTCAAAGCCAAATGCATATAGTTTACCTTAGGGAAAATGCATTGTCCTTGTAAAGATGTAAGGAGCTTGGTCCTTTATATAGATTGAATATTGGAGAGAGATGTGAAACTTGGTGCATGTGGGATAAGGGTAAAGTAAGATTAGGAATGGATAAGGTTGCTTTAGATAAGCTTAATTTTTCATTACCAACCATGAGAATTGGGAGATGTTTTCATTAATCAAGGGTGATTAATTAATAGATAGAAGAAAGATTATAGGAGTTGATTAGAGGAAATTTAGTGTGATTTGAGGGATATAAGAGAAATTTGATCCAATAGATGAAGATTTATGGATTTGGAGTTGCGAGTGTTATTAATTAATAATAATTAATTAACTAAAGGAGAACCGAACACTAATTAATGAAAGGTCATTAATCGGCATCTTGAATGATATGAAGGATAATTAATTAATGAAATATCGTTAATTAACGTATATGAAGAGGAATGTTAGCTAATTATTGGAAAAGCACTAATTATTACGGAAACGACAAGAAAGAGGATGGTTAGTGTAATTTTAGCATTAAAATTGTGTAAGTGGATTTTAGGTGTCTATGATCCTGGTTCTCTTGTAGGGCCATCCCCTTCATCAAAAAAATCTCCAATTATCCAGCCATCCAATTATAAATCATACACCAATGCATCTTCTTGATACTTCTTATACCTTAAGCCAATCCATCTTCACCATCACCATCCACACCATCCTACAGGACTTTCCCTGGTTCCCACATCAAATCATATGTGGAACTCCTCCAAAATTTGCTTCATACTTCTTACATCATGCTCCCACCTATTAGAGACTTTGACCCAAACCATATAAATCCCTCATGGTTTGATCCCTATTGCATAGTGCTTATCATCGCACCTGGGCCATGACACCGAACATTGTAAGGCCCTTCAGACCATTTTCCACGATCTCATTGAGTGAGAGGACCTCCTTGACAAGTCCCCTTCCCCATCTACTACTTCATCCATAGTGCATATGGTTCCTCTTACCACATTTCCATCTGATCAGCTTCCTAGGTCCATTCACCCCTCTACATCATCTCTTATCACTTATATTGATGAGGGTCCTCCCTTGTTCATCGATATTGTTCACCTTGATACACCATCTTCTTGACATCCATATCCTTTGACATCCATTATCTTATCCACATCCCTTTCATTGGGGGAACATCTTTCCCCCGTTATTAATCCTTTAGCATCTTTCTTCTTATCTTCATTGATTCATCCTCCTACGCTAGGGGGACTTATTTCTAGGACTTGTATGTTCATAGATTAGTTCCTTTCCTTTTTGGTGTCATCCTATTTCATCTAGCTCGGTTTATCTAATCATATTTTCTATCTTATCCTCTTATGACCACATTTGTGTTCATATCTTTGTTTCCCTTTGGAAGCATCATGGATTTAAAACCCGCCCTTGCGGCGCCTATTTCATAATCTTTATTTAACTCATCTCATATGATCCTGATTTATCTTGTTCCCTTAGGGGACCATTTATTTATCTTAAATGCATATTTATCAATTTCCTAATGGGCAGCGCTCACTCCTTTTTTGGTTGTTCATCATGTCCCATCTTTTGACACGACGTTGATGTTAGTGGCCCCGTAACTTTATTAGAATGACACCACTCTAGAAAGGATCCAACGTGGAAAGTTTTCCCCTAAACTGGATTGGACGATACATTGTTACACACAAGTATTAGTTTAGAGCCTATCATTTTTCCTCCTTGATGGTAAAGCTGGAAGTGGAACCGCTTAACGCATTGCACTTGTGACCATTTTATTGTTAGCACATTTACCAAGGGGCCTTAGTCATGCCTTTAGATCATTCCTCCATCTCATCCCCTTCCGTATATCATCATGATGATTCGGAACTATGTGGTCTTCCATCACTTCCTATATGTGACCTTAAATATGGGCACCATGGCTCTACCCAGTAGCATATTCCTTATAGATAGGTTCTCCCCTTTAGTGAGAACTCCATGATCATCACATCCATCAACCTCTCATTCACCTATTGAAACCATGTAAAGGGTCCACATATGTCTATTGTACACTCTTTATCCCCTCCTATGTGGCCTACTTAGCTAGTCCCAACTCTTCCCCATGTAAAATATAAATTCATGGATGCTTAAATCAAAAATCAAAGTTATAAAAAAATACCGATCCCTCGAAGGACAGGTTGTTTGTGAAAAAAATCAAAAACATTAAATCAAAATCAAAATCAAACAAATAGATCAATCCCTCAAAGGATGACTATCATTCTTTCCATTTGTATATTGTATAAAGTAAACCATACCCTCAAAGGATGGATACTCCTTATGGAATTTGAAGGCTTCCCGCATTGATCAACCTTCAATTTTATACGCCTATATATACACACACCCTTGGCAAAGAACAAAGAGAAGTGAGGTAGTGAAGCTCTACTGACTAATTGCAAGGATTTGTGGGATGAAAATGGGTAAAGGATTCCAGTATGTATGTAATGGGGAAATGGGAAATGCAAATTTTGTTTTGTGAGAATACATGTATGGATCTAGATATGGCGCATGACTATTGTATGCCTCTCTCGTGATACTCTTAGCAAGACTATGAATGAGTATGATAAGGTTACCATCATGTTTACATTAAGATCTCCTTTTGTATTATCCACATGTTTTTACTTTGCTTTCGATCTTATATAATCATGGACCTTACTTGAATGAGTAAGTATATTTGTGGATTTACAACTTCTTGGTTCTGTTATTTCATTGCGTGCTTTATTTCTATTATGGTGAAGGAGTGTAGAAGTTGTCCTAAGATTTATAGCTTCTTCATGTTCGTTAAATCACTAAGTCAGAATCATGAACTATGCCTTCCACTAGACTCACATAAAAGAGAGACTCGGCTCCCTCTCGCGTGCCTCGGGTGAGCGCCCAGCACCCGTTGGGTGATAGGCCGGTGCACATGAGGTTCCCTTGTTCTTGGTGGGGTGCAAAAATGACTACATCTTGGTTCCATTGCGGGACCTCTTTTCAAAGTTGTAGTGGAACATGGCATACATCATGATCTGTGCAAAAAGTGATGGCAGAGTGCTTAACACTTGAAGGTGTTGAAGATTGGTTTAAAAGCATGGAGGACAAATTCACTCAGATATTTAGTACCGGATCTGGGTTTGATACGCGAAGATGGGTGGAAGACACTCTTTATCATGAGTTGTACGAAACCTTCTTTTGTTTCCCAGTAGAGTTATTCGAATGGCTCTCGGCTTATACATCTAGATCGGGGTGGTGTTATAAATCACACCCTTGGACCCAAGAAACATATCAGAACTTGCAAGATGTTGATCTAACATGGACCCATGCTATAGATCATTGGTGGAAGGGAGTATTGACTAGCTACACTCTAGAATACGCCATTTCCATGTATTCCTATTCAGAAGTTGTTGAGTTTGAGTTCTTGTGAGAGCCCAGGATCATTTTTGTGTTTTATTCCCTTGCGATCAAAATCTTCATGGTAACCATGGGTTTAGAGGCATTTCCTATGGCGGCTAAACCACCATGCGTGTTAGGCAAGGAAGCCGAGGTTGGGAAAGATGGTTGATCGACGACTAAACAGAAAGGGAGGAGAGATGGCTCAAGTATAACAAAGCACGTGAAAGGGAGATCGATAGATAGAGCGGGATTACAAGTGGGTTATGGAGCCAAACATGGTGAAAATGAGTTGAGGTTCACGTGGAAGATGTGGAACCCAAACAATCTGTGGTACCCCATCTTGGTAAGCGCGGGAGAGAAAACCTTGCGGCTTGTGATGAGAGTCGTCACGTAGAGAAAGAAGATTCGTTGGTGCGCATCTGACCCCACCTAGTGACCAAACCTTGGTGCTTGGTTTTTTCAAACGAGGAAAAGTACAGTTGATCCATTTGATATCAGTGGAAGCAACTAATCGGTGCCTAGAAGATACAACTTCTCGTTTGGGACTTCTATGGCTTCACACACTATTCCAGTATTTGGTGGAATGTTTGGACAAGGCACGTATACAGCTGGTTTTGGAAGCATGTTAGGAAGTGGTGGAGGAAATACAATTGGGAGTGGTACTAGTTCACAAAATTTCAACGTGCAATTTAGTGGGACGACGAGAGCATTGGCATGACAAACATAGGCCCTGTACCTAACACGGGAGGATCGGAGGTGGAAGCGATGGGAGTGGTGGCTTAGGATCTAGTGGATCCGGTGGAGGAGAACACTTGGAGGAAACTAGTGGCTGGATCGGGACGGTAAGGACCTCAACCACCTCCTCAAGTCTTTTTCGAGATGTCTCTACACTTACCATATTACATTGGGATAGAAGATGCCGCAGAGCATGTGCATAAGTGTGAGTTGCTATGGCATGCAAAGGGGATCACGACCTAAGATTGAAAGGCCAGTCAATTTATGATGACCTTACAAGGATGTGTGCATAGTTGGTATAGAAAGTATGACCCTCATCAGACTATTGTGGATTATACCGCACTAAGAAATGCATTCTTGGCGGAATTCCACATACCTGAGTTTGAACAGAAGAGCATCAGCTCTCTTAAAGAAATCCAGTAGGGAATGGCAGAGAGTATGCGGGAATATGATGCATGCTTTAAAACTCTTCTGTCTAAAATATCTTATGATATCCACCCTTCACAACATGCTCAGTGGTTTTTCAAATGATTGATCGCACCCTTTAGGAGGGCTTTATCTCATAAAACATTCACGAACTGTGCAAAGCATTGGAAGTTGTTCTACACATTGAGGTAGTTGGTAGTGTTGACACTTTGGTGTTAGCCCATTCTACGGAGGCTCATATTGCTGCCATGGCTAAGAAATTCCAAAAATTATCTGCCAACATAGTTCCAAAGATTCACGAAGGGATGTGGTGCATGGATTGTAACATAGAAGGGAACACAAAGGATAATGGTGGGATATGTACTCGGAAGGTGGTACGCGTAGTAGCATTAAACTATGAAATATGTCATGAGGACCATGATGCAAGTAGGTTGCCCCCTGTTGCAGCGCGTGATCCACAAAAATGTATCTTGTTATTGTAAGATATGTACCTTAACCACACATGACACCAAGGATTGTAGATTGATTGACCAGATTCATGAGGCAATCGATCTTGGTGTCTGTGAGATCAGCATTCAGTGAGTTCCAAAGGAGATGAACACGGATGAAGAGCGTGGAGATGGAGACACACGTGGAAGAGGGTTTTGTAGAGGATTTTTGGTCGTGGTAACCACAGAGGAAGAAGTGAGTTCCCGCATGGAACGTGTTTTAATTGTGGAGCCACAGACCATTATAAGCGTGAATTTCTAGATCTTCTACAATGCTCATGGTGTGGAAAAAAACATAAGTACGAAGAGTGCCTAGAGTTATATGAACATATGAGTCAGTAGTACCAAAAGGATAAGGGTGCTGCCATGGTGAGTATTAAGAAGGCTAACATGCAATGGCTCCCACGAGTAATACGTGAATCAGAACTAGAGCTATTGTTATGGTAACAATAAGGGTGGAATCCGCGCACGCAAGGGAAGCACCTAGGTAGAGACCTCTGGTTTCGAGAGAAGTAGTACACGGGAAGTATCCAAACCTGGCTCACTAGAAAGAAGTCTACCAGGAAACCATGGACGTAATTCGAAGCTTACAAGGGGAGATCTAATGCTTAAAAGAGCAAACTAGAAAGAATGAGCAAAGAAGAACCTTAGAAGCACCAAAGGATGACTTGGACGAGGTTAAGGAGGTGTGTAAAATGTTGAGGTAGGAGAATATTATTCCCCTAATAGGGGCATGGTTGAGAGAAAAAGTTCCACATCTTTGGGAAGAGCACAAAGCTAGATCCTCGCATGCAAACCTCCCACCTCACGGCCTTGATTATGACAAAGATATTACCTTGAACGCAGTAGTGGATGGATGGTTACTTAAGAACATCCTCATTGACACGAGCACGGAGGTTAATGTTCTCACTCTCTATGTCGGCATCAAATGGGAAAACCTACATTATAGCCATCTTCAAATGTGTTATATATGGCAAACAAGACAAAGGCAATGCCCATAAGTGTCTTGAAGGATGCGACCATTACCATTCGGGGACTAAGTTCTTTGGGGATTTTGAAGTCTTGGTGCTTTCTTTGAGGTAGATAATTTCCCAAAGCTTTAATTGGGCACCCATGGTCTTATAAGAATAATGTAGATCTCTGGTTTAACAAGGGGTACATAAGCTTTGAGAACAAGGAAGAGAGGGTAATTATACCGTTGGTTAATGGGAATTCCACCGCCTATACTGAACCCCTTGGGGAGGAAGTCCTGGATAGAATATGTGTGTGCTCCATAAGAGATCCAGAGACCATCCACCCTACAAAGGAGTCATCAGTTGATGATGCTCAATGGCATCGGATATGATACCGATATAGCATGCGATAATTGGGTGTATGGGACTTATGAATTGATTGGGTGACATCTGAAAGGATCGGTGACCAAGGTAACAATGGCAGTACTGATTTGATGCCCAGGAGGAAAGGTAATAACCAAGTATTTTGGGGATGCATACCCTGAGGTCTTTTTGAGAGAAATGGAAGCTCACTGGAGGGAGGACGAGCGACGAAGTCTGCTAGGTTATGTTTTGATAGGCACAACAGCAAGGTGGTGGGCCATGCATAGTGAAAACTTGATGGAATGACATGAAGTTAGGATTGCGCTCACTGTCTAATTCTCGAAGAGCAATATACCCACTGCTATCAAGGATTACAATGGCAATGGACCCACCTCTTCCCACATCTAGGCATGTGAGAGGGTCTAGGGAGAAGGCACATAAGCTTTACCACCCTCCCTTTGGGTGCACAAGTTGTATTTGACACTATAAGGTTGCACGCATACGTTACATCCATTCTAAAACTTGTCGCTAGATGGGAAATTGGCAGAGTTAGCGGCCCGACTGGTTCACACATTCGAGTACCGAAGTACTAAGAAACCAATTGATGAGGCATTGTAGACTATCAAGCACCTCACTCTGGGGGATTATGCCATGGCAGAAGATAGATTAGTAAACTTACTTGGTGGACCTAGCTTGGAAGCACGGTTTGAAGAGGAGGAACCAGAAGACCTACAATTCAAGCGTGCATGTGCTAAAAAGGAGAAAGGAAAGATGGTATACATTATTGATGGAGAGGAGATGGAAAGCCTAAATGTCGACCATTCGGTTGGAGCGCGTGAAGTAGTTGGATAAGTGTGGATGCATGTGCGCACACGTATCATGAACCACTCAAAACCAAGAAAGTTAATATCGGCTCGGAGAAGGAGCCCAAGGAAGCTATCATTGGGGACTCTTTGGTCGAGATAAGGAAGTATCAAAGATCATTTATCTCTTGTGTAAATTTGAGGATTTATTCTGTGCGGATACCACAAATTAAAATGCGTCCACCATTTATTAGGGGAAATGAGGATAAAGTTAAAGGATGGTGCACGCACAGTCGGGGGAAGAGGCCTTACAGGATGAATCCCAACATGCACGTAAGGGTTAAATAAGAGCTAGACAATAGCATCAGTATCATTGAGGCTATGGAGGAATCAAAATGGATAAGTCCAATGGTGATCAGCATAAAGAAGGATGGGCGGATTAGGATATGCGTGGATTACAGGGAATTGAACGTTGTTTGTATCATAGATCCTTTTCCCACCCCCTTCACTGAAGAGATTTTGGAAGGAGTTGTTGGGCGCGAGGTCTATTCCTTTACGGATGGATTCTCGGGATATCACCAAGTAAGGATTGCTAAGGAAGACCAAGAAAAGATAAATTTCGCCACCGAGTGGGGAAGCTTTGCATACACGGTCATGCCCTTTGGGCTGAAGAATGTGCCCGTTGTATTTTCGTGCATAGTGGTACAAGCATTTAAGGACTTCATCCACAAGTTCCTTCAAGTATATTTGGATGATTGGATAGTGTATGGATTGGTCAGGGACCATTGTGATAAATTGAGGTTGATGTTTGAAAGATGTCGGCAGTTGAGGATCTCCCTCAACATCAAGAAATGTATCTTTGTAACTCCTTTTGGAACATTGTTGGGGCATATCATATGCAAAGAGTGCTTCTTGGTGGATCCGTGAAAGTCGTAGTTATTGTGGGGTTAGGGAGCCTACTAGCCAAAGCATCATGTGTGGATTACTTAGACACACTAGAGTACTATAGAAAGTTCATTAAGGGATACACCAAGATCGCCGTGCCTTTGGAAATATTGCTCAGACACAAGAGTGCCTTTTAGTGGGGAGAGGCACAACAAAGGGCATTTGACACTCTAAAAGAAAGTCTTATCACCGCACCTATTCTATGATTCCCATCATGGGATAAACCTTTCCATGTCCACGTGGATTCTCTGCGGAAGTACGAGTAGTGGGACCCATTCTTACTTAACCAGGAGAGGGATTGTTGATCATCCCTTGTGTTTTGTAAGTAGAAAGTTGACACCAACAGAATAGAATTATACAATGACCAAGCACGAGGCATTGTCAATGATCTACACGCTCCACAAATTCAAACAATATATGCTGGCAACTCCCTTCATAGTCTACACTGACCATATGGCCTTGAAGTATCTAGTAAACAAAGTAGTGTTGCAAGGGCACATATGTCGTTGGGTACTTTTATTTCAGGAATTTGAATTCAAAGTGGTGGTAAAAAAGCGAGAAAGAACAATTGTGGGCTAGATCATTTATCAAGGATTGATTCAGGAGAGGACATGCAGTAAAGTATCGAGGAATAGATGCACAACTATTCGTGGTTGTAGCACGCGCCATCGAGAATTAGAAGACATTGCCATTTTTCTCAAGGAAGGTGTGGTGCTCGAAGGGATGAATGCTCTAGAGAGGAAAAGGTTAGCCATACGCACCACACCCTTCATGTTGATCAATGGGGATTTGTATAAAATGGGCCATGATGAGGTTTTGCACCGGTGTGTATTAGAACATGAACGCGTGGCCATAATCGAAGAAGCCCATGGTGGGATTGCTAGAGGACACTATGTGGGGAACGTAACAACGTGCAAGATCCTAATCACCGGACTATGGTGGGAGACGATTCACCAGGATTGCATTGAGTTTTGCAAGGCTTGTGACCACTGCCAGTGCCTTGGAAAACTGGAAGAAGGGATGAGATGCCTTTGCACCCCATTACCGGTGCGGAACCTTTTGAAAAGTGGGAAATAGATTTTTTTTGGAACAATCTCACCGGCTACGCGGAGGACTAACTTGCGGTATATTATTACCTATATGGATTATCTGACAAGGTGAGCGAAGAGGCCATACCCACTAAGGATTGCACCACGGACCACAGGCTGCTAGATTTTTGTGGGAAGACATTATCGGCAGGTATGGGTGTCCATTAAGTTTAACAAGTGATAGGGGCACTCACTTCTTAAATGAAACCATCAGATTCTATTGGCGAAATTCATGGCAACCCATCATAATACTATCCCTTATCACCCTCGGGCGAATGGGATGCGGATGCATTTAACAAAATACTTAGTCACACATTGACTAAGATATGTGATGTGGGTAGGTAGGATTAGGATGACAAGGTATCAGTGATTATTTGGGCATACTGAGAACAATGATAAAAGGTTAAACAAGGCCCACACTATTTCAGCCGGTGTTCAACGCGGAGGTTGTTTTTTGCGGTTGAATTCATGCGCCATCGAAGTATAGTGCGCATGTGGGGGTTGGATGATGAACAAGGGCTGAATGGAAAATTCTTGAGAAACTCCCACGGTGGCCCGAAGGAGAAGTAGAGTTTGTGGTATACCAGCACTTCTTCATTGGTAGATTCATCTTGGTGGACG
The DNA here is from genome assembly GCA_018340775.1 of Taxus wallichiana var. yunnanensis. Taxonomy (NCBI): domain Eukaryota; kingdom Viridiplantae; phylum Streptophyta; class Pinopsida; order Cupressales; family Taxaceae; genus Taxus; species Taxus wallichiana. The sequence goes on from CM031236.1 coordinate 46,508,912, forward strand.
GCGGTTAGAGTCCACAGTGCAAACTCCCCTTCTCATTTCTTGCCCAATTTTTCCAAGCGAGGGTAAACCGATATAAGGAGTCAAAGAAATTAAAACTTGACCTATCCACCCTTGACAGTGAACATAGAGAGATGAGAAAGAAGTTGGTCTACCTAGGGAAGCATGCGTATGTTGAAAGGTATGTGTCATAGGACGTGCACATCGTAAGGTCATTGACCTTACCGATTGTTGAGCGCCGTTGCTAGGATCTACCTACGCATAAGGCCAAAATTTGAAAAGGGTGCATACGTGGAGAATGAAATATCCATTCTGGATGACCCCATGGGAAGAAAGAAGCCCACACTAAAGCATAAGGAGAAATAAGAAGAAGAACAACAAAGAGTGGTGGAGAGAACGAACATAGATACTGTAGGGTCGAGTACCTACATCTGGAAGAAGAGGAGAACGGTGGTCAGGGAAAAGACCCTAGAGCCTGTGAAGCCACCATCCCCTGAAGAACCTTCAGATGAAGAGAAGACAAAGCATCCTGACTCCGAGTTTTCTTGAGGAAGAATAACAAGGAACGGAGGAACAAGTGGTCTCAAGATACGAGGCGACATGAACACCTATATAGGTGAAAATGATGATGATGGAGGGGAAGAGTTGGAGGTGGATCAAGAGCCAATTGATGTCCATGATTCGGAGGGAGAGGAAGTAGAGGATACAAATGATGCTTTCATCTTTGTAAGGAGGAAGGGTGCCCAAAGGGAGGAAGGCACACGGAGCGAAGAGAGGAGCGAAGGGGCTAGTACCAAGGAGCCAGATATGCCCAAGCTCACTCAAGAGGAGGTGAATGAGAAGGCAACAAGGGAGGCAGAGAAGATAATCAATACCCTGGTCAAAGAGGATTTAGAGCGCAGCGCAGTGAGCTAGTGCTCGGTGAATTCAAAGAAGAGTAGAGGGAGAAGAGTGTGGGTAGCACAAAAGGCCCAACTCTTTCGGTAATTGTTCCCAAGGGCGTGTGCACGGGAAGTAAACGCGTAGAAGGGGGAAGAACAACGATGGGTTACATTGATGACCCCAACAAATTTTTATGCACACGTTTCCAAAGTACCAGTGCCCACCAAGGAGCTCACCACCATGGATTCCTTTGATCCTGAGGGTGGATACCCGCGAACAAGGAAGATGCTATCATGGGCATTCGACTCCCACCTCGATGAGCCTGAGTTTGAGGTTAACCAAGGAGTGGTATTAACGCTATCCGAAGGAAAGGGGACAACCCCATTGTAAACACGCAACAACTATCAGATGAGCAAGTGTGTAACTTGCGCTCAAAAAATTCTCCATGGAAATCGAGGTTAGGCTCTTGGCGGGAATGATAGGGTTAAAGTCTTGGAGGACCTGTTGGAGAAGAGGAAGGAAGAAGTAGTGAAGCTAACAAAGGACCTCAAGCCTTGAGAAATTAATCAGCGCTCAACTACAGAGGGAGCTTCAGGAGGAAAAGGCCAGGGTATGTGAAGTTTCCAAGAAGGTGGAGCTCATCTCCCAAGTGATTATCACAAAGCACCCGGACCTTAACCCTCCCATGCAAAAGTATAGATCCTCCCTGGAGTGTCTAGAGGACTTGACTCGGATCCTCACCATGGAAAGGCAGCCTTTGGCATTAGAGTCGATAGAGGAGGTAGTGGCACGCTTGGAGAAGGAAGACAAGTTGAAGGTTGTCGTGCTCATGGCTGAATACAACAAGGTGCTCGCTAACGTAAGAGTAGCTGCACAAACCGCGGGGGTCACTTACAACCATTGTGTGGATCAAGACAAAGTGACAAGCATACTGCTTGCCAGTGATGAGGCTGAGCTGAAAGACTTTAGGGAAAATAATAAGGGTAATAGAGCCAAGTGAGAAAGGATCATAGCGAAGTGGAAAATAAATCCAAAGCCATTGAGAACCGGCGAGTCTCAATCAAAACCCGGATAAAAGAGATCTACAAGGTCATCACGAGGAAGATGGATGCCCTGGAAGATCATGTTAAGGAACTGGAGACTGTGGTGGAAACCATTACACACAAAGGAAGGGTTAACCTTCGACGAGGTGAGCACCTTGGTTGGTGACATCTGCACTAAAGCACAAGAGGAAGTCAAGCGCTTGGAGTACACTGGAGGCCGACCTACAACAAAATTTTCCCCTTCTTCTTCTTTAGGAAATTTTCCCCTATTCTTTCTCTCCCCCTTTCTTTATTCTTTCCCCCCATTCTTTTCCAAGGCAAGGCCTTGCATTCTTTTTGTACTGCATTCTTTGAGAAGGTTCCCGAGGGTGGAGAACAAGTGAAGCATGGGGTAATGTGTGGCCCCAACTATAGCTTCCAAATCTTAAACACGCGTAGGCGCTCATGGCTAGAGGAAGCGCATAAGTGAAGGCACACAAGGTAGTATTCAAAAAAAGGCTTCTTAAAGAACCCAGGCACGTACACCGCACGAAGAACAATTTGGGACTTAGCCATTTTTGGCCTTTTGGATAGAACACATGAAGAATGTGTTCCATTTGGATAAGGTTCCAGCTTGGCGACAAGGTGTCCTAGAAGGAATATACCTTGCGATAGGAAGATCCAAAAATCTAATCATGACATGGAGAGGCATGCACTGGGGCGACCCACACCTTGACACTTGGGGCTAGATCTAAGGCTACAGAGGATTTTGTTAGAACTCAGATGCCTATTTATACGCACACCCTTGGCAAAGAAAGAGAGAAGTGAGGTAGCGGAGCTCTGCAGAATTACTACGAGAACTATGGGATGAAAATGGGTAAAGGATTCTAGTAAGGATGTAATGGGGAAATGGGGAATGCAAATTTTGTTTTGTGAGAATACATGTATGGATCCAGATATGGCACATGACTATGGTCTACCTCTCTGTGATACTTTGTAGCAAGACTATGAATGATTATTCATGTTCTTAAGTGTAAATTCATTATGCTTATTTACAATGTTCATTTCCATTTATGATGCATATTGTGCATGTTATCATGTTATCTGTATCTTCTATTTTTTGAGTGAATGTCTATATTTCCATTCTTGCAACTCATTCTCCATCAATGGTGGATCATTCTCATGAAGCTCACATAAAGGAGGGTCTTGGTGCCCATGCATACCTTGGGTGAGTACCCAATGCATGTTGGGTGATAGGCCAACGCACTTGGGGTAGAAAAAAAGGTATATGAAGAAATGACTACATTTTGGTTCCATTTTGGGACCTCTTTTGAAGTTGTTGTGAGAATGATGTGTGATGATGGAGTGTTTGACCTTGGACAACATCGAGACCTGGCTTAAAATCATGGAGGATGAGTTTTCTCAGAGGTTTAAGTATTGGATCCGAGTTTGATGCATGAAAATGGGTGGAGGAGAACTGTATCATGAACTCTATGAGACATTCTTTGTTATTTCCCAAGTAGAGTTGTATGAATGGCTCTCAACATATGCATCTAAGGAAAAGTCAAGTTGGTATTATAGACCTCATGTTTGGACCCAGGAGGAATATCAGAGGCTACATGATGTCGATCTGACATGGACCCATGTTGTTGATCATTGGTGGAGTAGAGTGTTGACTAGTTATACCTTGGAATACATTATTTCTATGTATTCTTTCCCAGAGATTGTTGAGTTTGAGTTCTTGAGGGAGCCTAGAGGATCATTCTTGCATGTTATTCCACTGGCTATCAAGATCTTAGTTATTACTTTGAGTTTGGAATCCTTTCCCATGGCTGGCTAAACTCCTTGCTAGGTGCGGGGTGTGAAAGCTGGCATGGTAGAGGATGGTGGACCTTGCGGTGGAAATGGAGAGAGAGGAGAGGTGGCTCAAGTATAATGAATCTCAAGAGAGAGGGAGTTGGAAAGACAATGTGAAGCTACATGAGTGATGGATTTATGGAGGCAGATGTTGTGGGAAGGATTTGAGGTTCACGTGGAGGACGTGGAACTGAGAAGTCTGAGCTACCCCATCTTGGAAAGCGTGGAAGAGAAACCCCTCGGCTTCTAGAGAGAGCTCATCATATGAAGAAAGGAGGAGATTGTAGTGTGCATCTTAACCCACATGGTGACCAAACCCTTGTGCTTAGTTTTCTAGTTCTTGAGATAAGTTTTGATAATCTAGTTGGTATTGGTATTGGTAGTCGAGTGACACCTAGGAGGTATAATTTTTCATTTGGTACATCTATGGCTGCACACATCATTTCTATATTTGAGGTATTTTCGGTACATGACATTTGGGCAAGGTGTGGGTTCACAAGGTTTGAGTATCACATCTAGAAGTGGCATGGGAAACACATCTGGGAGTGGTTCGGTATCACAGACTATCGGTGTGTAGTTTAGCATGATGGTGGGATCACAGGGGCAACTACTGTTAGGCCCCTTACCTGTGATAGGAGGAGGATCTGGTGGATCTAGAGGAGTTGGAACTAGTGGATCTAGTGGGTCTAGTGGTGGTGGGATAATATTGGAGGCCAAGGTTCTGGATCTGGTGACAAGGTCCCTCAACACCTCAACAAGTATTTTTTGAGATGTCTTTGCATTTACCTGATTACAAGGGTGTGGAAGATGTTCAGAACATGTGCACAAATGTGAGTTACTATGGGCATGTGAAGGGTATCACTACCCTAAAATGGAAGGCAAGTCAGTTTGTAACCATGTTGCAAGGGCATGCACATAGCTGGTATAGGAAGTATGATCCACACCAGATGGTGGTGGATTACATTGCACTTGTGTAATGCCTTTTTGGTGGAGTTCCACATACCTAAGTTTGAACAGAAAAGCATCAGTGTGTTGAAGGAGATTCAGAAAGGAATGGTGGAGAGTGTGTGGGAGTATGACACATGTTTCAAGACTCTCCTATCAAGTTATCTTATGACATTCACCCTTTGTAGCATGCTCAGTGGTTATCGGAGGACTGATCACACCATTCGGAGAGGGCACTTTCACAGAAGACTTTCACAGATCCACGTGAGGCCTTGGAGGCTTCCTTGCACATGAGGCGAGGTAGTAGGAAGCATTGATATACAGGAGTTAGTCCATTCCTAGAAGCCCAAATTTCTGCAATGGAAAAATAAGCTAGAGAAATTATTCATGAACTGGCTCATGAGACTGCATGTAGGTTATGGTGTATGGATTGTGAAGTAGAGGGTCATACAAAGGAAAATTTCCCACAAAGGTCGGTTCATGCCATATCGGTGGACTGTGAGATTTTCCATGGAGATCATGATGCAAGTAGGTGTCTGTCTACTACTGTGTGTGATCTAGAAGAATGTGTCTTGCTATTGCAAAATTTTACACCTCTACTACTCATGACACCAAGGATTGTAGATTGATTGACTAGATACATGATGTCATTGATATTGTGTGTGCAGACCAGTGTTTCTAGTAGTTCCAAGGATGATGGTCATCATTATGAAAGGGCATGTGGATGGAGGAGGTCAGGAAGAGGATTTGAGAGGATTTAGAGGATCATGGAAATGGAAATGTGGGGAGGAAGGAGTGAATTTCCTTGTGGAACCTATTATAAATGTGGATCTACATAGAACATTACAAGTGAGTGTCTGATTTGTTGTAGTGCTCTTGGTGTGGGAAAAATCACAAGTATGAGGAATGCCCTAGAATTTTTTGAACACATGATCTAGAAGTAGTGGAAGGATAAAGGGTTGGGATGGTGAGTGTAAAGCATGTTGATCAATAGTGGATGCCAAGGGTGGCACGTGAGTTAGTTAGAACTGTATACTTGGTGATGACATGAGCTTGAGGTACATGTGCACCAGGAGATACCAAAGTAGAGACCACTGATTATAAGAGAAGAAGTGGTACATGGGAAGTATCCAGACCCTACACATTAGAAGGAAGTTTATCAGAAACCATGGATGTTATTCAAAGCCTACAAGGAGAGATCTAGTGCTGAAGGAGTAGTCATGGTAGTTAGAGAAGAAGAAGAGTGTTGAGGCTCCACAGAAGGATATAGATGAAGTCAAGGAGGTATGTAAGATGTTGAGACAAGAGAATATCATCCCTCTGTTAGGAGAGTGGCTGAGAGGAAAAGTACCAAGTGTTGGAGGAGAGCGTGAGAGAGGAAGGTTTTGCATGCTAATCTACCTCCTCACAGTCTTGACTATGATAAGGAGATTACCTTGAATGTAGTTGTTGATGGATGGCTCCTAAGTAATATTTTGATTGACATGGGTGTGGAAGTTAATGTTCTCACCTTGGATGCATGGAATCAAATGGGAAGACCTCCATTACAACCATCTTCAAATGTGTTGTATATGGCTAATAAGACAAAGGCAATGCCCATTGGTGTTTTAAAGGATGTTGTTATAACTATCAAGGGGAAAAATTCACTGGAGACTTGAAGTCTTGGCTTGTTGAGGTGGAAAACTTTCCAGCATTACTTGGGTGCCCCTAGTGCTATAAGAACAATGTTGACTTACATTTCAATAAGGGGTATATAAGTTTTGAGAACAAGGAGGAATGTGTTATCATTCCTCTGATGGATGGAAATTCAACACCCTATATTGAGCCCTTGGGAGAAGAATACCTAGATAGAATCTATGTGTGCACTATCAGGGACCTTGAGGTTGTGCATCCAACAAAAGAAGGTGTTATTCAAAGTGGGAAGACACTCAATCTATAAGTGATACAACTAGTGTGGCATGTGAAAATTGGGCACATGGGACATATGAGTTAGTGGAAGGTAGTTAAGAGGCTTTGTGACAAGAGTAAAAAGGTGCTGCTTAGTCAGGTGCCTGGGAGGAAAATAGTTTTCCAAGTTACACTGGGGGAGCCAACCTGATGTTTTCCTATGAGAAATGGAGACCCAGTGGAGATGTGAGATCAAAAGGAGAAGTATGCTTAGCTATACTTTTCTTTGGGACCACAACATGTTGGTGGGTGACCCATCGAGATAACCTTCTAGAGTGGTGTGAGGTGAGAATCACATGTTCTCTATTAGGTTTCTCTGAAGCAATGCACCTACTACTATACAAGACTATCATGGGAAGGAACCCACCTCATTTCATGTCCAGGCATGTGAGAAGGCCTAGATGGAAGGGCACAAAATCCTTTCCTCCATCTTTATGGGTGCATAATATTTACTCCACCTTACAAGGTTATGCATGTGCATGGTACATTCATTCAGAGTTGTACATCATTAGACAGAAACTGGTAGGAGTTGATGGTTGATCTCATTCAAGATTTTGAGTATCAGAGTACTAAACCATTGGTGATAAGGTGTTACAGGTTGTTAAGCACCTAACTATGGGAGATAGTTCATGGTGGAGAGGATAGAATACTAGAGTTTTGGGTGAACCTGGCTTGGAAGCATGCTTTGATGAGGAAGAATTAGAGGAGGTACAACTTGAGTGTGCATGCATGGAAAAGGAGAAAGGAAAGTTGGTCTACATGATAGATGGTGAAGAGGTGGAAAACTTGGATGTTAACCATACTATCGGTATGTGAGGTTATGGATAGTGTTGATGAGAAAGTGTGTGCTTACCTACCATGAACCCCTAAAAACTAAAGAAGGTTAACATTGGCTTGGAGGTGGAACCTAAGGAAGCTACTATTATTGGAGATTACTGGATAGAAAGGGAGGTTTCAAATATTATTGATCTATTGCATGAATTTTAGGATTTATTCCATGTGGGTACCATGAGCTTAAAGGATTTCACCACTCCTTGGGAGAAATGAAGATCAAACTAAAGGAAGGTGTGCACCCAATTTGGAAGAGACCTTATCGAATGAATTTGAATCTACATGTCAAAGTCAAGGAGGAGATTGACAAGATGATCGCATCAGGCATCATTGAGGTTGTTGAGGAATCAAAGTGGATAAGTTTGATGGTCATCAACATTAAGAAGGATGGGAGGATAAGGATTTGTGTTGATTACATGGATTTGAATGTGGTGTGTGTCATTGATCCTTTTCCAACCCCCTTCACTGAGGAGATCTGGAAGGAGTAGTCGGGTGTGAGATCTATTCTTTCACAGATGGATTCTTAGGATATCATTAGGTTAGAATTGCAAAGGAGGACCAAGAAAAGAAAACTTTTCACCACTGAATGGGGAATTTTTCCTATATGGTCATGCCTTTTGGATTGAAAAACATGCTTTGTGTTTTTTCACGCATTGTGGTTTAGGCATTTTCAGGACTTCATCCATAAATTTTTACAAGTCTACCTAGATGATTGGATGGTATATGGATTAGTGAAGGACCATTGTGACAATCTGAGGTTGATGTTTGAGAGATGCAGGTAGTTGAGTATATCTCTCAACATTAAGAAATGTGTTTTTCACTACTCCATTTGGCACCCTGTTGGGACATATCATATGTAAAGAAGGCTTGTTAGTGGATCCTGCCAAAGTTTTCATTATTGTGGGATTGGGGGAGCCTACCAGCCTAGAGCGTGGTGCATGGATTCCTTGGGCATATCGGGGTATTACCAGAAATTTATTAAGGGGTATGCCAAGATCATCATCACCATTGGAGGAGTTTTTGAAGCACAAAAGTACATTTCATTGGGGAGAGGTGCAACAGATGGCATTTGACACATTGAAGAATAGGCTTATCATCATTGCGCCCATATTATGCTTTCCCTCTTGGGATAAGCCTTTCCATGTACATGTTGATGCATCTAGGATGGTGATTGGAAATCTTAGCACAACTTGGAGAGGGAATTGTTGACCATCCCTTGTGCTTTTAGTAGGAAGCTAACCCCAACATAACAAAATTATACTACCATGGAGCGCAGTGTGAGGCATTATCGATGATCTACATGCTACACAAATTTAGGAAGTATTTTTCTAGTGAACACCTTTTATATTTTTACATGGACCACATGGCATTAAATTACTTGGTGAACAAGCCCATCTTGCAAGGGCATATAGGTGGGTCCTATTGTTTTAGGAGTTTGAGTTTATGGTTGTTGTAAAACTGGGTAAGAGTAATTTGGGGCTGACCATTTATCAAGGATTGACTTAGAGAGAGGACATGCAAAAGCATTGAGGATACAATATTCAGATGCACAACTATTTAGATTATAGCACATGCCCTCTGATTTGGAAGATATTGTTGTGTTTCTCAAAATGGGTGTGGCACCAGAGGGAATGAAGACTTTGGAAAGGAAGCAATTAGCCATACGCCATGCCACCCTACATGTTAATTAGTGGAGACTTATACAAGTTAGGTCATGATGAGGTTTTTGTTGTGTGTGCTTGAGCATGAGTGCACTGCAATCATGGAAGAGGCTCATGGTGGAATTATAGGAGGACACTATGTGGGGAATGTGACTATGTGTAAGATCCTCTTAGTTGGCCTTTGGTGGGAGATGGTTTACAAGGATTGTATTGAATATTGCAAGGCCTGTGATCATTTTCAACACCTTGGTAAGCCTAGGAAAAAGGGATGAAATGCCATTGAGACCAATAGCTAGTGTTGAACCATTGAGAAATGGGAAATTGACTTTTGTAGGCCCTATTTCACCTTTCACTGTCGCGTGAAGGAAAGTTCATGTTATATCATTACTTGCATTGATTATCTAACACGGTGGGTGGAGGAAGCACCTACGAGGGATTACATGGTGGCCACAATAGTAAGATTCTATGGGAAAATATAATCAGCATAGGTATGGGTGCCCTCTGAGTTTGACTAGTGACCAGAGGTACTCATTTTTTGAATGAGACCATCAGGATTTTGTTGGTAGAGTTCATGGTGGCTCATCACAAGACTACTCCTTATCACCCTCAAGGCTAATGGGACTACTTGAGGCATTTAACAAGATATTGAGTCATACACTTACCAAGATTTGTGATGTTGGGAGGAAGGATTGGGATGAAAAGTCTCGGTCATGTTATGGGTGTATAGAACAACTTATACAAGAGATTAAACAAAGCCACACCATTTCAATTGGTGTTTGGTGTGGAAGTTATTTTTCCGGTAGAGTTTCATGCTACCCTCTCTGTGTATTGCACACATGTAGGAGGATTGGTGATGAACAAGCATTACAAGAGTGCATTGACAAGTTAATGCAGTTGGATGAAAGATGATCCCTTGCTAGATGGAGTCAGAAGATTAAGAAGGTGAGACAAAAGGCATGACATGATCATCACATAAAGAATAAACAATTTGAGGTTGGGTAGATGGTTTTACTTTATGATTCTAAGTTTTTGTGCCATCTGGGAAGCTCAAGGTCCATTGGTTGGGACCATATTATATTACCCATATACTTGATTTAGCACTTGCCAGCTACAGTGTTGGATGGAAACATGACTTCTAGGTATTTCAATGGAAGTAGGTTGAAGCCCTACTATAAATAAGGCTTCTGGGTGTTTATAAATAAGGTAGTATTTCTAGTTAGCTTAGGATTTCCCTTAATGCATTCTCCTTTCTTTGTGTTTCCCTTTCTCGTTGCTTTGTTCCTTTTGGTTTGTTTTTTTGGTGTGTGTGTGTCGGTGGCTAATTACATCATCAAGGTGTTATGTGTAGAGGACCACACATATTTTTAGTGTGGGGTGGAACATAAAGGGGAAGTAGAGTAGGACATGGTAAGAGTTGGAGGAAGTGTGTGGAGAAATGTTGAAGTAGTTGCCCAGGTTGTAAAGTCAAAAAAGTGCATGGGTTCAAAAAAAGTGTGTGTAGAAGAGGTGATCATTAGAGAAGATTGGTGTCAAAAGGATTTGAGAAAACCATGTACAAGGATAAAAAGTACAGGAGAAACATGAGGTAGGAAGTGGAAAGAACTTGGTCCAAGACATAGAGGAAGATTGACTTTGGCATGGGGAGAAAGTGTGAAGAGTTCTATGGTCGAGGAAGTTACACCAGAAGGTTGCATGGAAGTGTTTGTGTAGGTTTTGTGTGGAGGAAAAGTGTTGGATAGAACATGTGGAAGGATGGCATTGGAAAAATATGACTTTAATGCATTTTGTACATTGGTAGGTGGCATCAGGGTTTGTGTGGAAAAAAAAAATCTATAAATAGAAGGTCGGGGAGAAGTATTCTTTCACCTTGTGTTTTGTTATCGAAGAAGTTCTTGCGATTTAAGGTGATTCTTGTGAAAGAAATTGTGAAGAGTAGTGTGTGGAGTTGAAGAAATCAAAGGACTTGTGAACTAGTGTGGAAAAAAGTACATGGGCATATACGTGGAGGAGTTTTTTTGTGGGTTCCCTGTGGGTGGATACGTTGTCTTGTGGAAAGGAAGTGCTCAGGTTAGGGTTTACAAGCTAGGGCATGGGTTTTCATGGAAATTTTCATAGAAGTAGAGCCAAGGGTTTGAGTAGTAATAGAACTTGATGCAAGGGAGAAACTACAGAGGACCGAGGAAGAGAAAAATGGCACCAAGGAAAGGAGTGACCACTTCACTGAAGAAGGGAAAGGGAAAGGGAAAAGGAAAATTGACCATTTCCACAAGTTTCAATGAAGAATGGTATGCAGAGATGTAGTACCCAGATGGTGTGCTGTTAGGGAAAGAGTGGGTGTCACATATAAGGAAGATGGTCATGAGTGATTACAATCATCACATGAGCACCATAGAAAAGGAGATGACCCTGGAGTTGGTTCACCCAATGGAAAAGAGGACACCTAGATGGGAAACCCATCTATGATGATGAAGTAAAAGTGAAGTTAGAAAAGGTTGGGCTTCTGTAACTTTATGAGTTTCCCTATTTTGGAAAACTAGAGTGACTATACCAGTGGTTAATGTCATGCATGTACATGAGGACTACTTCTATTTTCATAGGAAGGTGGATGTGCATAACCCCATAGTTGATTTCTAAGTTCACTGGCCTTGATCTATGAGGAGAGTTGTTGGATGAGGACTTGTGTGACAAGGAGGCCATCAAGAAAATGGTTGAGGCATATGATTACAAGAAGGGTTCATGGTACTTTGACATCACTGCAATCACCGACCTTATTATGAGGATGGTCATGTGCTTGGTGACAAAGCTGAATGGGTAGGAGAGATGGATGTAGATAAAAAAATTTGGTTGAATGTCTACCACAAGATCTCGGAGGGAACCATTTACAACCTCTCTAGCTTTCATTAGAGAGAGGATATTATTGATGCCACGCATGATGGGGAGAAGATCATGTTTGGTAATGTCCTCCTTACCATTGTCTTTTCAGAAATTGGAGTGCCCGATGGGCCAGATAAGTTTTTTTGGGAGTACCCGGATGAGAACCCCTCTCCCGTGCAAAGAGGTTTGAAGCTTATACTTGTGACACCATGATGACCACTCACAAAGTGTGCACTTGGAGAAATGGTATAAATGGATGTGTGATGCATTGGAGCTGAATGGAGGATACCAGAATAACTACCTACACTAGTGGATGGAGAAGTTGAATTCATCGTATACCAACATTTTTGTATCGGTAGGTTTACCTTGATAGATGGCACCAAGGGTCCTTGGTGTAAGTTACCCTTCTCCTTCACAATGCAAGTATTTTCAAGGCATGGTAAATAGGTTTAAGGAGGTGAAGAAAATGAGATTTGATCTAAGTGTTGTAGATCAAGATCACCACGAGATCGGACCTTGGTGTATCCCAAAAAGTGCACCTATGTAGAAAAGTATGTATCTCATGATGTACACATGGTAAAATTGGTGACATTTCCTATTGTAGGTAGGATGGTGACAAGGGTGTATGTGTGGCTAAGGCCCAAGTTTGAGAAGGGAACTTATGTTGAGGATGATGTCTCAATCCCTGAGGACCCCATCGAGAGAAAGAAGAAGGTAGTAATTAAGAAGAGAGAATGAGAAGAGACTCTGTAGAGAAGGTGCCAAGTGCACATGCATACAGCAAAACCATAGGGGGCACAGAGTCAGGCATGGGTACAAGCACCTATGTTTGATGGAAGAAGTCTCCCATCAGGAAGGAGTTCACCAGAGAAAGAAGAGTCTCCTAGGAGAGAAGAGTCACCTGAGAAGGAGGAGTCCCTGTGTTGGAGTCACAGTGAAGAAAAAGAAAAGGGTGGCACAAGGTTTAGACTTGGAGAAGATAGAGAGCATCAAGGATGATGATTTTACGAGGAGGAAAATGAAGGAGACAATGAAGAGTGTGAGGAAGCTCAAATCCTCCTGTGTATAATGTACATGAGTCTAGTGAAGAAGGGGATGAAGAGGAGAGGAGTATGAGGAGGGCACCCATACCAAAGGAGGAAGTGAGGAGGTAAACATGCATGATCAAAAGACCCCGACCCCGACCATGAGAGAGAGAGATAGATAACACTATAGAGAGGGAGGTGGTGGGTATTATCCAATAGTTAGTGGAGCATGAAGTAGAGTGAAGCATGAAGAAGTGTTGAAGGAAACTGAAGAGAGCGCAAGTGTAGGAAAGGAGTATGGGAGCATGGGTGGAGACCCCAACTTAGCTTAGTAGTAAGCTTCCCAAATGGCAAGCATGCGCATAGGTGGGAAGGGCATAGTAGTGGTGGCACAAGAACACTATGACTTATATTAATGATCCAAGAAAGGTATTATGCATGTGTGCTTCAAAGTAGTACCATGTGCCCACATAACCAACTCCTCACTTGGTCTTCTTTTGATGAAGAGGGTGTGTACCCATGCACATGAGGAAAATGTTATCTGGGATTTTGAGTCCCACGTTGATGAGCCTGAGTTTGAGGTAAATCATGATGCATTGATGAAGACACAGATGCCAAGGGAATAAACCCTCTTGTAAATTCCCAATAGTTATTGGATGAGAAATTTTGCAATGCATGCTCAAAAAAGTATCGGTGGAGGTGGAAGCAAGACTCTTTGGTAGAAATGATAGAATAAGGGTCTTGGAGGAAGAGCTTGAGAAAAAGAATGAGGAGATCATTGAGAGGGATAAGGAGATAAAACAAAAGGAATTGATCAATGTAGTTAAGGCATGAACTGAGGGATGAAAAGGTGAAGGTGTGTGAAGTCCACAAGAAGATAGAGGCCATTTCAGATGCCATTATCTTAAAGCACCCAGACTTAGCCCCTCTGAGTAGAAATATGAGTCAACCATGCATTTCTTGGAAGACTTAGCATGCATACTCACCATGGAGAGGAAACCACTTGCATTAGAATCAGTGGAAGAAGTAATGGTGCACTAGAAGAAGGAAGAGAAGTTGAAGATTGGGGAGATACTAACTCGGTACTCTGAGCTCCTTGCCTTAGTAAAGACCACAACACAAATGGTAGAAGTTTATATATGAAATTGTGGTGATCAGGGAAAAAGTAGAAAGCATATTAGTTTCCAGCCATGAAGTGGATCTGAAATAATTTCAAGAGAAAAATAAGGGAAATAGGGTGGAGGGGACAGGATCTTGGCGAGGTAGAGAAGAAATTAGAGGTGATCAAAACCTTAAGGGTTTTGATTAAAATTAAACTAAAAGATTTGTACCCCCAAGTCACTCGCAGGATGGACATGTTGGGAGACCTTAGCAAGTAGATGGAAAGCATTGAAGATACGTTGAAGGCTAAGGGGGATGAGATGAGTTTTTTGAAGTTAGCATGATGGTGGGTGACTTACTTCAAGCAGGCAAGAGTGAGGTGGATGTCTTGGGTTAAGATTGAAGCCCCCATGAAGAAATATTTCCCACTTCTCATGCAGCAATAGCAGTAAGATTCTTCCATTCTTCCATTCTTTATTCAATCACAAGATTCTTTCATTTCCCTATTCTTTATTCTTTGGTGGAAGGGAAGAGTGTTTCGAGGATGGAAACACATGCGTAGTGTGGGGTAATGTTGGGCCCTAAAATTGACTAAGTCCCAAGGAAGAAGTCAAATGCGTGCGTGCGGGGGAGGTAGTAAAGAAGGAAGGTGCACTCAGGAAAAAGTGTGCAAGGGAAAGGCACTGGTAGAAGAGGTTGGTGCATGTGGGAGCAGGAAGGTTTAGGGACTTAGCCATATTTTGAAGGAGTTTTGTCATAGAGAAACATGTGAAAATCCCGAGTAGGCATGTTGAATGGATAAGGTGCCATCCTAGAGCCTTGGAGGTCAAGAAAATAATATTCCATGTAAGGGATATTCCTAGGATGATCATTACATGTAGTGGAGGCATTTGCAAGCTGGCATAGGCATTGACCATGGAGGACCACACTTCCACTTGGCATGTGATCTATTCATGAAGGAAACCAAGGTGGTGCATCCAGATCCTATTTAAAGGAGTGCTTGGGTCCTGAAATGAAGAGAGAGAGAGAGAGTAATAAATGAAGTGTTGAGGAAATGAAGGGTTAAAGAGGGTTTTAAGTAGTAACAAGGTGTTGCAGAAATACTTGTAAGGATGTTATTGAGCATATATGCATGGGTTTGGGTATGAAAAGGGTTGTAATGGGTAGAATAGCTAAGAACTCTCTCTCTAGAGTATTTTTGGAGGGTTTAAGATAATATTCCTTGATGTATTTGGTCTATATGACCCTTATGATGTAATGAGGCCATTGTAAATGTTTATAAATCAATATATGTGTGTGATTCTAGTTATTCATGTTCTTAAGTGTAAACCCTTGTGTTCTTCATATTATTATAAGTCAGATCTAGTTTCATTATGCTTATTTACAATGTTCATTTCCATTTATGATGCATTTGTGCATGGATATGTTATCTGTATCTTTTATTTTTGAGTGAATGTCTATGTTTCCATTCTTGCAACTCATTCTCCATCGATAATTTAGAGCTATCTCATGTCGTGTGTCAACCATGTGTTAACCACTTCTGTTTTCACACATTGCCACCATGTTATCACGTGTCAACACCTCTTGTTAACCCGCGTCAACCGTCGCTTCCTTGTCATACATCAACAACTCTTGCGACGCATGTCAACCGTTGCTTCCTATCGTGTGTCAATGCCTCTTTCGGCGAGTGTCAATGCAACTACTTCCTATCACACATCAAACAACTCTTGTTGACACATGTCAACTACCACTTCCCTATCACGCATCAACACCTCTTGTTAACGCATGCATCAACAGCCACTTCTATGTCGTGCATCAATTCCTCTTACTAACATGTGTCATCATCACTTCCCTATCGTGCGTCAACACCTCTTTTTATGCACACCAACCGCTATATCCCTATTGCACGTAAACACCCTTTGTTGACATGTGTCATCGCCTTCATCCTGTCACATGTTAGCATTCCATCTTAATGTGCATCAACCTCCCCTTGTTGTCTCGCAATAGCATTTCTTCTTTGTCATGCAACAACCCATCCCTATTGGTGGATAAATTCCTCTCATTCTTTCAATCATCAACAAGGAATGTCAGGTATGGACTGGGCATTAATGGCATCGTATAAGGTAGCTCAACAACTAGTTTAATGAAGCATGGCACCCATGTCTTTTCTGATAGAAAAGTACCATTAGAAAGCGGACCGGTATGGCTACCCATACCTCCGTACATGTAATTAATGAGGGTTGTTGGTAGGTGAGACAAATTTTCTATATAATGTATTCGACCCCCTCATTTTTAGGGAGAGACATTCTAGGAGCTGGGGAAACTCTTGTAAAAAAATTTCCTCAACTCCATTTGAGTTGTGAGCCTTCTCTTGGACTTAGCAATGTAATAATGTCCTTATGCATCAAATATAATGGTTTGTACATACTTTGAAGCAATAAAAATTATGTTTTGTGGTGTTTCTTCAACCCTAGCTCATTTTTATTGTATTTTCTTGCCTCTCCATTATTATTGTTGTATTTTGTGCATGTTCTTTCACTTATAGGTTTATGATGTTGTGTTCCATGGAGTTTTGATGGCGGATTAGGATTTGGGTCTGTGTCACATTTGTTTGACCTCCCTCAGCCCCTTTTTCCTTGTTTCATCCTCCCTCAACAAAGTATCTCACCCCTTTTCTTGGTGCTATTGCCCCCTTAGTTTAGGAATTTCATTTTATGCATCTCTTTCTTCCCTGGTCCCTTGGAAAATCTAGGTTAGTGTTAGGATAGTTACATTTCCCTTTCTAGGAGTAGTTTAGCATTAGGATTAGGTAGAGGAAGCCAACCTTCTCTCGGAGGGTTATCTCAAGTTCGTAAAGTCTCACAGCTTGAGGGATATCCCCATGTTAGAAAAATTACACTGATTATCCCACACAAGTAGAGAGAAAATCAAGGGGGGTATTGTAATTGTGACATAATAATTTTGGCATGCCCAGTGGGACAAGCAAGTGAAAGCTTTACATTTCACAAGTGTTCCATTGTAGATCTTTGTTAGAATATATTTTGTAGGTGTGCAGTTCAACATGTGTTCTTGTCAAAAGAGCAGACTTCAATTTGACAAGAACACATCTAGCTACTCGATCACAGTCAACAACCCCTTCTCGAGTTACGAGATATTCCTCCATTCCATCCATTTTCATTTTCTTTCCATCCCTCTCATTTTCTTCCATTCCATGAAGTTGTGTAATCATGACTTCATTCCCATCTTGGAATTCACACTTACAACAGCGTGTAGTCCACCTCTAATGTATTTCTCAACTCCTCTAGATCAGTTTTATGATCAAATCCACAATCACTATGCCTACCCTTATGAGTAGTACTAGGATCAGTTTGGCTATGAAACCTATCGAGAGAAGGGATATGTATGTAGTGACATAAATTACATAGATAATGACGATTTGCAGAGAAGATTCAAAAAATGGAGGCAGGCATGGTGTATTCAAGGGCCACAACTCAAATGAAAGCATTTAGAATTGGCAATGATAGAGCACCTTGTCCATGGGTCGGACCTATGCCAAGACATTTCAGCCCACAATAGAAGATTGATTTTATGGTTGAGATACTTCCCTAGCATACGGTGGACCAAGGAGATAGAGGCCTGCAAGCTTGATGTTAGGAAACCTCATCAATGGGTAAGTCCTACACCTTCATCTAGTAACTTTCTCCCCATTCCCAAGCAACACCATCTCGGCCGAGCTTCAATTCCCAAGCTTCCCACCTATTTCCATCATTGTGGGACCCATTTCTCCATCTCCTAATATTTTATCCCATCTCAACTTCTCTACCATTTTTACTTCCAAGTCCAAATCCCTCCACAAGATCTAAATGCAATACCTTCACCCCCACCACAAACAAAGAAAAAAACTAGTGGCAACCCCATGCACCGCTCCTCCCACATTATCGGGTCCATTTTGAGAAGAGACTAAAAAATCCAATCAAGGGGAGCAGTAAGAAGAAGATCCAAGAAAAGAAGAAATGATTAGAAGCTTGGTGAGTTTGGCTCTTAGATTTGGGATTGATAAAATCCCCTTGATGGAGAAACCTTCGGAGGAGGCTGAGGTCAAGCCACAGGTGGTGGAAGCTTTAGTTGTTATAGAAGCAAATCGAGAGCGAATAGAAGGTGATCAACAATCGGTATGTTCTTAGTGCGGTGTACGTGAGGGTACCCTACTTATGGAGGTTTTGACTCATCACTAGCTACAACACCGGCGAGGAAGAAGCAACTACTCCAAATTTGAAAGAAGAGGAGTGCATTCTTGTTATGGATAGCCACCACACGGTTTGAGAGGCTATGAGTACAAAACAGGACATAGAAGAACCTTCGGTTATTTTTGCTACTTCATCCCCTTTGATCTCTAATGTTGAAGAAGAGTTTGATCTTTCAAACTCCATGTTCAAAGATGAGGGGAACCATGGTGAGAAAATTGCAGATCTGGAGGACACCATAGAGGAGGTCAAGCCAATCCGGTAGGATAACAAGGATGCAGATTATTTGTTTGACTTGGAATACTTATTGATGGAGAGGAGCCCATTTAGATCACATCATTTACTTCTCCATCATTTACCTTCTAAGCACAAGGGCCCCCTACCATGGGGCGTTCAATAAGTAAACAACTGCATTTCACAATGGACCTCTGGAGCAAAGATTGGAAGATTTGTATATTTCAAGCATCACACTAGATAAGGAGGAAGGAAACAATGATGACACCATTTCCACCATGTCATCAAGGTAGAGGATACGTTGTTTGCAAAAGCAATGCAAAAAAAAATCAGCATGCAGGCAGCCTCTTTTTTTTCAGGAAGGTCCGTAGGAAGACTCCATTTTTGGAGTTAAATTTTAGAGAAATGGGCACATCCATCGGATCAAACCATGCCCAATCAGGTACTTGGCTTCATTGGAGCTAAGGGAGAAGCCAAAACTAGTCATGTCCATTTCAAGGCATGAGGATGATATACAAAGCACCAAGGGTCACCATCAACACCTCTAGGAGTCTAATGTCAATCAACTTGAGGAGGTATTTTCAATTGATGTTGATACTTTGGTTATTTGGGTGGAAGATTGGCCTTCGTTCAATTTTTCACTCTCATACATGACCATGCCCATTTCCAAACCAATTGCATGGTCCAAGATTATGAGAAAGGGAAGTTACTTCTCCCTACCAGTTGTAGGATTTGTTTGAGTTCCCTTGCTTCTAGTTAGTGTAGAGTAGGTAGGTTTATTTTCAGTAGAAGAAGTGATTGTGCACACTCTGCATGCCTCTACTTAGAGCATGTTTTTTTTTCTCCTTTGTACATAGTTTCATGTGGTGGTTTCTCTTACACATTTCATCATGTTTCGAGAGGGAAATTTTGTAATAAGGGGTTCAATGTTGCAAGACATTGTTGCTATCTCTAATCAAATCCAAATGCAGAGTAACTAAATCAGATTGGGGGACGAGTTTTCAATGTTTTCATCTCTTATGTCTCCATAGATCAGTCACAATTGAGCTCTTATGTCTCTTCTTACATTATAAAATCAGTTATGGGGGCATTTCTATCTTCATCATTTTGGCCAATGACAGTATTCATGAGGAGAATCGATTTTTGGGACAATTTCATATTATATACATTCAGCCCCACCAGATCGGTTGCAGACTAAGAGTTCGTTGCACCTTTACCTCAATCAAATTTTTCGAGTTTTGGGGACAGTTTACATGTTTTATCCAAAGTCCCAAAATCAGCTTTAAGAGTAGGCCGAGGAGGTTTCATCCCAGATGCTAAGTTCATAAGAGGCCAGGGGACAAGTTTTCAAATGGAAAGATCAAATTCTTGAGGATAGGCTTGAATCCATGCCCAATGGATGTTTTAAGGAAAAATGGTCACTTTGTTAGGTTATGGATCTTGTTTTCATGTGAGAAAGTGTTGAATATTGTACACTTTCTATATTTGTCTCGTCAAGGTTCGAGGCGGGCCGGGCCCACGAGTGGGGGTGCGAGGGCACACCCCAAGAAAAATTTGTTGGCCTTGAAATGTGCCCGATATACCGGGAAATGTGCTTTTCTCATATGGGTGGTATTTTTGACCCATAGGTTTATGGGATGGTTTTGGCCCATGGTTTTGTAAAACTACTTAAGCAGTTGTCTACTTATGTGGTTTTGTGCATATGGTAGTTAGTATGTAACATTGCAGATGTGTTTTGAATTCAGGTGTGAATTCTATAGATTTTGTTGAGCATAGCTCTAAATAGATCTGGGTATTGTATTGAGAGAGTGGTGTCTTGTAATAAAATCTGATCAAGTGATTCTTGGTGGACGTAGCCCAAATTGGGTGAACCACGTTAAATATTGTCTCTTTATGTTGTGTTTTTATTATTTTGCACTTTTATTTGAGATCTGTAATATTTTATGCATATTAGTTTCTATTGTTGCGATTTTGTGAGGGATTATTCCACATATTTTATCCCTTATTTCCTAACAATTGGTATCAGAGCCTAGTTTGGTTTGTTAAAGTGTTGAATCGTAGGGAAATTTTTAGCTTGAGTGGGAGCTATGGCAGATGATGGAAGATCAAGGGTTGATAAATTCAATGGGCATAATTTAGTCTTTGGAAGATGCAGATGGAAGATTACCTTTATCAGAAGGATCTTTATATTCCGTTGTATGCGAGAAGGTGAATAAACCCTTGAGCATGATGGATGTGGAATGGGATTTCTTTGGATAGGAAGGAACTTGGGACAATTTGGTTGTGTCTTTCATCTTGGTATTATTTAATGTTTCAAAGGAAAAGACTACAAAAGAACTAATGGATGCATTAGGGAAGTTGTATGAAAAACCCTCTGCCTCTAACAAGATATTTTTAATGAAAAAGTTGTTTAATATGAAAATATATGAGAATGGTTCGAGTAGCAGATCATTTAAATGATTTTAATATGGTTGTAAATATTCTAGCTTTGGTTACAATAGAATTTGATGAAGAAGTTAGGGCTTTATTAATTTTGTGCTCTTTACATGAGAGTTGGAATAGCACAGTAATGGCGGTAAGCAACTCGGTTCCATAACTCAAAGTTGAAGTTTGAGGATGTTGTAGGGGTGATTATAAGTGAGGAAATGTGAAGAAAAACTCTGGGAATCTTCTACTTCAAGGAATGCTTTTGACAGTGGAAACTAGAGGAGACAAAAGAATAGAGGAAGCCATGGAAAATTAAAAGATCGAGGAAAGGTCAAAATCCAAAAGCAAGATAGTATATTGGCACTATGGAAAGTCTGGGCATGCAAAGAAGGACTATTGGGAGCTTTGGGACAAGAAGAAACAATAGGAAGAAAACAAGGAGGCAAATGTGGCAATGGGTAATGTATGTTAGGATGCTTTGATTCTTTCTTTACACAATATTGTTGAATCTTGGGTTTTAGATTCGGGGGCTTCTTTCCATGCTACTCCACATAGGCATTATTTTGTTGATTATGTTCAAGGGATTTTGGGCATGTTTTTCTTGGTGATGATGAGCCTTGTAGTATAGTTGGAAAAGGATATGTTTGGGTTAAGATGTAGAATGGGAATACATGGCTATTGAAGGATGTCAGACATGTGCCTACTTTAAAATGAAATTTGATATCGTGGGCCAGTTGGGAAGTGATGGTTGTATTGTGATATTTACGATGGACTCTTGGAAGGTTACCAAGGGTGCTCTTGTGGTGGAAAGAGGTAAGAAGGTTGGAACCTTGTATTTAACCACTTATAGCACTAATGTTTGTAATCTTGTGGCTTCAGAAGTAGATACAACATTGTGGCACTATAGGTTCGGTCATATGAGCCATAAGGGCATGGAGATCATAAAGAAGGATTTTCCCTGGATATACATAAACATGTTTGGAGTTATGTGAGAACTGCATATATGGGAAATAGAAGTGAGTAAGGTTTCTCAAGGTTGGACCTATAAAGAAAGAGAGTAAGTTAGAGCTGGTGCATTCTGATGTGTGGGGGTTGGCTCAGGTATCATCTCTTGGGGGTTCAAGTTATTATGTTACTTTTATTGATGATGCAACAAGGAAAGTTTGGGTTTATTGTATTAGAAACAAATCTTATGTATTTGACACTTTTGTTAAATGGAAAGCCTTGGTAGAGAATGAAACATGTCTTAAGCTAAAATGTCTTAGGTCAGATAATGGAGGGGAGTATTGCAGCAATGAATTTGATGATTATTGTTCTAAGAATGGAATCCACAGGAAAAAGATGGTTCCAAGAACTCCACAATAGAATGGGGTGTCAGAAAGGATGAATAAAATAATAATGGAACGTGTTAGGAGCATGAGGTTACATGCAAGACTGCCTCTTTCTTTTTGGGAAAAAGTGGTGAGCACAGATGTGTACTTGATAAACAAGAGGACCCTCAAGTGCCTTGGATGGAGGCATACCTGAGGAGGCTTGGTATGGTAAGAAATTTTATTATTCATTTCTTAGAGTCTTTGGATGTGAGGTGTTTTTCCATATAGACAAGGATGATAGGACCAAGCTAGAGGCTAAATCAAAAAAATTACTTTCATTGGTTATGGTGGTGATGACTTTAGATATAAATGTTGGAGTATTAAGGACAAGAAAATCATTGATCTAGGGATGTGGTCTTTAATGAGAAAGTCATGTATAAGCAACAGTTGTAGGAAAATAGGAAGAATCCAAGAAATAATATGTAGTGGTAGAGGATCTTCCGGATGGGAAAGTGACACATGAATCAATTCAAGAACCTCCTCAACATGAACCCCAAACTCCTATATTGAGGAGGTCTTCTAGGGTAAGAAGAGAACCTAAACATTTTTCTCCTTCTCTTTATTATTTATTACTCACTGATAGTGGAGAGATAGATAACTTTGATGAAGCAATGCAGGTAGATGTCAGGAAGAAGTGGGAGCAAGCCATGGATGAGGAGCATCAAGCTCTCATGGAGAACCAGACATGGGATTTGGTGAAGCTACCCAGAAGGAAATAGAGCATTACAGAACAAGTGGGTTTATAGATTCAAAGACAAAGAAGGTGGAAAGAAAAGATACAAGTCCCGGTTGGTGGTAAAGGGTTTGCATAAAAAAAAGGTATAGATTTTGATGAGATTTTTTCTCTTGTAGTAAAAATGACTTTCTATTAGAACTGTTCTTGGAATAGTTGCATAGAAGAAGACTTGCACTTAGAGAAGCTTGATGTAAAGACTACATTTCTCCATGGTGATTTGGAGGAGGATCTATATATGCAATAACTAGAGGGCTATGAGGTCAAAGGTAAAGAGGAGATGGTGTGTAAACTGAAGAAGAGCTTGTATGGCTTGAAACAAGCTCCACGTCAATGGTATAAGAAATTTGATAGCTTCATGATGGAGCAAGGTTATATTAGATGTCATTCTAACCATTGTGTATATACAAATAAATTTTAGGATGGAAGTTATATTATCATGTGTTTGTATGTGGATGACATGTTGGTTGCAGGTAAAAACATACAGGAAATAAAAGTACTCAAGAAAGAAACTAAGTGAATCATTTACTATGAAGGATTTGGGGGCAGCCAAACAAATCCTTGGTATGAGGATATCTTGGGATAGGAAGGAACGAAAGCTAACTTTATCTCAAGAAGAGTACATTAAGAAGGTCTTGGAGAGGTTTAATATGTAGGATGTTAAACTGGTTGGGACTCCTTTGGTAGGCCATTTCAAGTTATCAAAGGAGTAGTGTCCCAAGATAGAGCAAGAGAGAAACCAGATGTCCAAGGTACCTTACTCATCAGTAGTTGGTAGTTTTGATGTATGCCATGGTGTGCACCAGGCCTGATATTTCCCATGCAATGGGAGTGGTGAGTAGATTTATGAGTGATCTAGGTAGAGATCATTGCAATGCAGTAAAGTGGATCCTTTGGTATTTGAGAGGGACCATGGGGACAGTTTTGTGCTATAGTGGATCAGACACCACTTTTTGTGGTTATGTAGATTCAAATATGGCTGGAGATGTAAACAATAGGAGGATCACGATAGGTTATGTTTACATTGTAGGTGGGATAGTAGTAAGTTAGATTTCATGACTACAGAAGTTGGTGGCTTTGTCAACCATGGAGGTTGAGTATGTTGCTGCCACATAGGCAAGTAAAGAAATGATTTGGTTACAGAAATTTCTTGAGGAGTTGGGGCATAAGTAGGAGGAAGGAAAGCTTCATAGTGATAGTCAGAGTGTTATATACCTAGCTAAGAACTCTGTTTTCCACTCTAGGACAAAGCATATATAGTTAAGGTACCATTTCATCAGGACAACTTTGGAGGAAGAGAAGTTGAAGCTGGAGAAGATTCATACCAGTTAGAATCCTACAGACATGATGACCAAGGTGGTCATAAGGGAAAAAATGAAGTTGTGTTCAGCTTTGGTTGGTCTTCATGGAAACTAGTGAAGGGTTGAGAAGCTTGCTCAGAGGAAAACTAGTCTCAAGTGGGAGATTGTTAGGTTGTGGAGCTTGTTTTCATGTGAGAAAGTGTTGAAGACTATACACTAAGAGTATTGTACACTTTCCACAATTATCTTGCCAAGGTTCGAGGCCGCCGGGCTAGGCCGAGCAGGGTGGGGGTGCAGCCCCCTCGAGAAAAATAATTTTTCCTTGAAACGTGCCCGATATATCGGGAAGCATGCTTTTCTCATATGGGCAAGTGATTTTTCACCCATATGTTTATGGGATGGTTTTAGCCCATGGTTTTGTTACCCACGGTTTTGTAAAACTACTTATGTGGTATGTAACATTACATATGTGTTTTGAATTCAAGTGTCAATTAAGTAGAGTTTGTTGAGCATAGCTCCAAACAGATCTGGGTATTGTATTGAGAGAGCGGTGGCTTGTAATAAAATTTGAGCCAATGATTCTTGGTGGAAATAACCCAAATTGGGTGAACCACGTTAAATATTGTCTCTTTGTGTTGTGTTATTATTATTCTACACTTTTATTTGAGATCTGTAATATTTTATGCATATTAGTTTCTACTATTGTGATTCTGTGAGGGATTATTCCACATATTTTATCCCTTATTTCCTAACGACCACACATATAGTAGGCAGATGTCCCCAAGAGGTTACCAAATTTTTATCCCACATTCACCACCTAGGTTAATTTGGATAACTCATTATAAATGGAATTAGCCATTCAAATTCTAGGACGTGTGTGAGGCCATCAAATTCAGCCCCACGATATCAAAGAGAAAGACAACTTAGTATGGCTTACAAGTCAGAATTGATAACATATGAGTTGTCTCAGCAGGTCGGGCGCAGTGAAGGTTTGGATCCATCTCATGTCCCGAGTCAACCATGTGTCAACCGTTTGCCTCTGTCGTGCATCACCACCTGTTGTCACAAGTCAACACCTCTTGTTGATGTGCATCAACTACGACTTCCACGTCATGCGTCAATAAATCTTGCTAATGCACATCAACCTGTCACTTCCTATTATGCGTAATGCCTCTTGGCGACACATGTCAACCACCACTTCCTGTCACATGCATCAAAACTTTTGTTGGCGTCGTCAATCGTTGCTTCACTGTTGTGCATCAATTCCTCTTGCTGATGCACATCAACCATCACTTCCATGTCACATGTCAACACCTCTTACTAACGCTCGTAACTATCACTTCCCCTGTCACGTGTCAACACCTCTTGCTAACGTGCATCAACTACCTCCTCCTTATCACACGTCAACACCCTTTGTTGATGTGTGTCGCCCGCATTCATCTTGTCACACGTCATCATTCCATAATGACATGCATCAACCTCCCCTCATTTTCACACGATATCATTTTTCTTGTCATGCGACAACCCATCCCTATTGGTGGATTGATTCCTTCATTCTTGTTAGGCGTCGGCAAGGAATGTCGAGGTATAGACCGAGCATTAATGACATCGCACAAGGTAGCTCAATAACCAATTTGATGAAGCATAACGCCCATGTCTTTCCTAATAGGAAAGTACCATTGGAAAGCAGACTGGTATGGCTGCCCATACTTCCGTACATGTAATTAATGGGGGTTATCGGTAGGTGAGACAAATTTTCTATATAATGTATTCGACCCCCTGATTTTTGAGGGAGAGACATTTTTGGAGTTGGGAAACTCTTGTAAAAAAATTCCTCAACTCCATTTGAGCTATGAGCCTTCTCTTGGGCATAGCAACATAATTATGCCTTTGTGCATCAAATGTAATGGTCTATGTATACTTTGAAGCAATAAAATTATGTTTTGTAGTGTTTCTTCAACCCTAGCTCATTTTTATTGTGTTTTCTTTCCTCTCTGTTATTATTGTTGTATTTCGTGCATGTTTTTTCATTTATAGGTTTATGATGTTGTTATTATCCAAATAATTCTCCTAGTTATTTGGATAAGTTATATTTTTCATTCGACTCGATGTTTCACATTTCAAGTGGCACGCACTCAAGTTTTTTCCTTGGCACCATTTTCTTGGCTGCTTCTTCCACATGCCCCACAAACCCCACAAACCCCGCATGCCTAATTCCTTCCTTCTCCTCCCTCCGCATTCGATATCTCCTTCCATTTTCCCTTTACACCTTCCTCTTTCACACCCACTTTCTTTCATATCTGTTACTGCGCACTCCTTGCACACACCTCCTCGCATATTGGCCTTCCAAATTGGCTAAGTCCCTTGTATGCCTTTGCACTTGCCCACCTTGCACTTCCTCTTTTTCTTGGACTCCTTTGCATGCCCCCACCCTTCTCTATCTATCATGGCATGCCCTTCCTTAATTGAATGATTACACCCTGCTTCCATTCTTTCCTTCGCAAGTATGGCTTCTTTCTTACTGTGCGCGTTGCATTCACGCTTTTTGTCATTTGCACATGTACCTTTCGCGCATGCCTTCTCGCTTCCACACCTTGCACCTTCTTCTACATCATTCACTTTGTGTTGAATCCTAACAATCAAGCGATGCATGACATGTGGAAGAAAATACAAATCAAATAAACAACTGGTTGATTTCCTTAGTCAATCCATGCACACCACATGTCTTACGTGCCTGATGACAGCTTCGACATCTTCCAACAGCCTATATCTTTTGCTATAGAGATCGATCAAAGCCACGATCCTCAACTTGTGAGAGAGATTGCTGACATCAACTACATGTTAGACTATTCAAATTCAAATGTAGGTGGGATTTGGTAGGTGGAAAACAAGGAAACGTATCTCAGCTCATCAATGCACACATCTAATCAACCTCAACCACCATATTTCATCAGATCTTTCCTTCTTCTACATGCCAAACAAACATGGGGAAGCACATTTGACAACCTTGCAGGCGGATTTGTAGGCATTTATCATTGGTTATTGGTGGTTGAAGATTTGAATCTGATTTTCCCTCTCTTTCTCCTTCTCTTCTCTCCTTCTTCTTCTATAAATAGCATAGTTTTCTTTGTAAAAAGGATCCCTCTTTGTTGTAACAACACCATGCCAAAATGGTGGCTGACTTCCCATGGATTTTAGACCTTGGCATAGTATCTACAATGTATTCTCACCTCCTGCCATGAATGTAAATGATTGTGTGTCCCTTAAGCAATAAAATCATGTTTTGTGGAACTCTTGTCTTCCCTTTCTCATTTTCATTGCATCTTGCCTCTCTGTTTGTGTTTTCTGGCATGCTTTGTGTGTATTCTCGCTTGTAGTCTTGTGTTCATGTGTTGCGCATGTTGGAAGATCAAGCCCATGTATTAATATGTGGTGTTCCCGGTCTGCCCTCTTCTCTCATGCCCTATATGTTTCCTTCGCTACTTGTGGAGAGAGATCAACCCTTACTTTCTGGTGTTATCTCCTTCCCTAGCTTAGATTCCCTTTTCTAAACATATTTCTATCCTGGTCCCTTGGCATGTTTAGTCAAGGATTTTATTTCAAAATTAGGAGTAGTAGTAGCATTGGAAGTAGGTAGAGGAACCGACATTCTATGAAGATCTTTCCCGAGCACGCAAGGTCCCACAACTTTGGGGACGATTCCATTGTGGTCTTGAATAGCGGCTCTTCTAGATCCGAGACGCAGTGCAAGTTTAATGACCAAAAGGTTCTAACATGCTCAATGGGACAAGAATGAAGAGCTTTACATCTTCATCTCAACAAGTTTGATGTGTTTTGATGAGATCCAACCTTTGGAGGCATTTTTCAACACATCTGGCAACTCCACTGATCCAAACGCACCCATTTTCTCATTAGCAGACCAATCTCCCTTCCTCTTTTCATCCATTTTTCTTTCTTCCATCATTTTACCTTCCTCTTTTAAAGTGGTGCAATCATGACTTCTTTCCCTTCATGGAATTCTCATTTATAGTACGAGCTATTTTTCTCCATCCCCACCATTCCAAAATCCTCCTTCAAATCAGTTTTATAAGCCCCTGTTATCCCGAAAATGAATACAACCCAATTTTTTTCTAACCAAAATGTTTATGAAGAATAGGTTTATGCAGATGATGGTGACAACTCCATAGTAGAAGCTAATTTTTAGAGGCAGTGCAAAAGATGGACATGGACATGATACATTCAAACTCAAGTGCTCTATAAAGGTAGCTAAAGTTGGATACAAGGTCCCTTGTCCATGGGTCGACCCTGTACTAGGTTGGTTTAACACCCAATAGAAGTTGCACTTTATCACTGAGATTTTCCGCAGATTGCAAAGTGGGTGAAAGAAATGGAGGCTCAAAAATCTATCACACGATAACCCTATCAATAGGGAAACCCTGCACTACCATCTTACAACCCTCCCACTCCTCCATGCCAACTTACATCATCTCAGCTCGTTGCGCATGTTCCTAGCTTCTTGCATGCTACCCCCATTGAGAATTCCCCTCCTCCATCCTCTCACCTTCATTTCTCTACCATCACCCCTCCTGCGTGTGCTTCCACTCCTCTTGCATGCACGTCTTCCATGCCTTCTCGCACCCATCCTCCCATTTTATTCCAAGTCCCCTCTACCTAGTTGTACCATAAATGAACAACCCCTTACCAATGCATCTTTCCCAACTAACGTCATCATGTTCAACGACTACAGAACAGTTGAAGAATGACATGACTCATGTGACTCTGACTGGGAAGAGGAAATCATACGAGTGCATGTTCCAGAAGAAAATCAATTAGTTCTAGAGGGCACACTCCTAGAGGAGACCAAGTTGTTTACAGAGGTAGAACCATGTGCACCTCATCTTTTTTGTAACTCATCTTGTAAGGCAAATCACCTTCAGAAGGAGAGTCTGCAAGAAAATCCCATCTATGGGATTGAGCTTCAAAGCAATGGGCAAATCAAAAGGATCAAATCGTGCCTAATCAAATATCTAGTTAATCTAGAGCCAAAGATAGGGTTTCCACCGGTCATGCTCATTTCAGAGCATGAGGTAGAGCTTCAGCGTGCCAAAGGTCAGCAATAAAGTGCCTCCCAGATCCAAGTGCATAACAACTTCAGGAGGTATATATTCTATTTGTTGATACTTTGAGGAGGGTGAAACACCATCTACGAGGCAATTTTTCACTCTTATTTCTGACCATGATCAGTTCCAAATCAATTACATGGTCACAATTTGTGAGGAAGGGAAGCTACTTCTCCCTTCTTGTTATAGGTTTTACTTGAGTGCCTTTCTCGGTTAGTGTAGGGTAGATTAGGTTTGCTTTCAGTAAAATAAGTGCTCATACACACTCTTCATGTTCCATTTGGGACATGTATGATTTTAACTTTGTACATAGTGTTGTGCTTATGTTTCAGGCGTGCTCCCTCTAGTGACGTTCCTTTCTCGTTACACCCACGCGCCCATTTTTTTGCTTCCTAGGATGATAGTTCAATCTTGCGCGAAGAAGTTCCAATGGTCAATGCATAGCTTTCACTCTCATCAATCCAATTCATAATATCTTCATATAAGAGCAGCAGTTTAGTTCAAATTTCCGGTAGAGCTTTAAGTGACTTCAGGGATGTTCTTCAAAGTTGCTAGATCAGATCTTAAAGTTTAGTGATTGACTCCATGCCCAATGGACTTATAAGGTTACTAGTCTCTTCATCTAGCAGGAAGATGGCCCCTGAAAGTTTCCAAAACTGTTATCCAAATAATTCTCCTAGTTTTTTTGATAGCTTATACTTTTCATTTGACTCTAATGTTTCACATTTCAGTGGCGCGTACTCAATTTTGTTCCCTTGGCACAATTTTCTTGGTTGTAGTTCTTCCATTGCACCCGCGCGCCTTGCTTCCTTCCTTCTCCTCCCTCTGAATTTTTATATCTTCTTCCATTTTCCCTTTTTGCCTTCCTCTTATGTTCCTACTTTCTTTCATATTGTTGTGCACTCCTTACACACCTCTCGCAGACCGGCCTTCAAAATCAGCTAATTCCCTCGCATGCCTTCACGTTTGCACACCTTTTAATTCCTCTTTTCTTGCGCTCCTTTCGCACACCCCCACCCTCCTTTATTTTCATCACTTGCCCTTCCTCGGTTGAATGCTCACACCTTGCTTCAATAATTTCCTTTTGTAAGTATGGTGTCTTTTCTTCCGCGTGCATTGCATTCACACACATGTCCTTCATGCATGCACCTTTGTGCCTACCTTCTACTTATGCGCCTTGTGCTTCTTCTTTTCGCCTAGTCATTGTACCACGTCTTCTCGCTCGAGACTTTAGTGTGCAAGCACATGCAGAAAATTAAAATGCACCACCATAGGGTGCTAAATCCTCGACAACTAACCATTCAATGACATGTGGAAGAAAAGACAAATCAAGATGAACAGTTTGCTAATTTCCTCAGTCAAATACGCATGCCACATCTCTTATGTGCCTAGATAGCTTTGACATCTTTTGATAGTCATATCTTTTGCTACTGAGCTCTGATCAGCACGCGCCTAGACTTGTCAGAGAGTTGTTGACATCAGCTACAAGTTGGACTATTCAAATTCAAATGTAGGCAGGATTTTTAGGAAAAAATAGGGAAATGTCTCTTAGCTCATCAATGCACACATCTAATCAACCTCAACCACCATATTTCATCAGATATTTCCTCCTTCCTTCTTCTACACACCAAATAGACATGGGGAAGCGCATTTGACAACCTTGCAGGTGGATTTGTAGGCATTTATCGCTGGTTGTTGGTGGTTGAAGATTTGAATTTGAGTTTCCCTCTCTTTCTCCTTCTCTTCTCTCCTTCTTCTTCTATAAATAGTAGAGTTTTGCTTTGTAAAAAGGATCCCTCTCTCTATTATAACGGTACCATGCCAAAATGGTGGCCGACTTCCCATGGCTCTTAGACCTTGGCATGGTATCTATAATGTATTATCACCTCCTATCGTGAATGTAAATGATTGTGTGTCCCTTAAGCAATAAAATCATTTTTGTGGAACTCTCGTCTTCCCTTTCTCGTTTTCATTGCATCTCGCCTCTCGTTTGCATTTCTCGGCATGTTGTGTGTATTCCCGCTTGCATTCTCGTGTTCATGAGTTGTGTTCACTGGAAGTCCGAGCCTCGCGTGTTGATCTCGTGGCATGAGTGGCCCACCCTCTCTCTCTCGCGCCTCTCGGTTTCCATCGCCACTCTTGAGAGATATCAACCCTTTCTTTCTGGTGTTATCACCTTCCAAATTGCCTTAGGATTTCCCCTTTCACATCCTTCTATCCTTGGTCCTCAAGATGTTTAGTCTAGGATTTTCTTTCAATTAGAAGTAGGAGAGGAACCGGTTTTCTCTCGGAGATCCATCCGAACACGCAAGGTCCCATAACTTGGGGGAGTTCCATTGTGGTCTCGAACATCTCGACTCTTCTAGATCCGAGATGTGGGTGCAAGTTTGATGACCAACGGTTGTGTTTCATGAATTTTTATGGCGGATTAGGATCTGGGTTTGTGTCACATTTTTCTAACCTCCCTCGGCCCCTTTTTCCCTATTACATCCTCCCTCAACAGAGTATCTCGCCCCTTTTCTTGGTGTTATCACCCCCTCGCTTGGGAATTTCATTTTATACATCTCTTTCTACCATGTTCCCTTGGAAAATCTAGGTTAATGTTAGGATAGTTGCATTTCCCTTTCTAGGAGTAGTTTAGCATAAGAATTAGGTAGAAGAAGTCAACCTTCTCCAAAGGGTTATCTCAAGTCCAGTAAAGTCCCACATCTTGAGGGATTATCCCATGTTAGAAAAATTGCACCAATTTCCCCACACAAACAGATAGAAAATCATGAGGGTGTTGTAATTTTGACATAACAACATCTATTTCATCATCATCATCAAATATAAAACAAACATATAATCTAAAATCACCATTACATCTAATCTAAAGCCATCATCATATCAAATTAAAAATCCATCACATCACATAATGAACACAAGATAATCCATGACAAAACCATATATCATATATCAAAATGTTTATCAATACATCATGGCCCTCTAGGGCTCCCTCAAAGTAGAAATACTATCAAAATATGTAAAGTGAATATCTGAGGCTCTCAAGTCCTCATCTCCTGGGACAAGCACAACACTTGATCCCTGCACATCTCTATCACCCTCATGGCCTCCCTCTACTCATTGTGGTTGTGCCACACTAGTCATACTCCTAGATGCCCAACTCCTCCATTCATCATCCTTTGAAGATGCTCCCAGAATGCAGGTCTTGAAAATTCTTGAACAAAATCCCTCGTAGTATCTAGCCTCTGCGGCTAGTGCTCTATATATGTCCATTGAAATCATGCCAGGAGGTTCCATCTATCTTGATCCCTATGGTCCTTCATGATCACCATTGGTCAACTTTGTCACTACACTACTAGCCGAATATCCAAAGCGGACCTTATATGCCTCCCTCCGCCCGCGCGATAGGGATCTCTATCTCCGAGTGATCGCATCTTGTTGCTGCAAGGATGTGTCTCTCTCTACTCTCATCTGATCTAACTTAGTACACAAGCATGCCACCTCTACAATCTCTCCTACTCCATCTCCATTACCTCCTAGAGCCACCTCCATCTCAACCTCCATCTCATCGATATCCTCCTCTCATCCCTACTCAAATGCACTAACTACCCATGCTACCATGTGCCAATCAAAGTATCCTGCTCCTACTCCCACATCATCATCATCATCCCATGGCACGCCTCCTCCTCTAATGGGTTTACCATAGTAGGACTCTGTAAATCTCTATCTAAATCCTCTCTCCCATAAAAATTGGATCATGAGGCACTGATTGAATGACTCCAAATTGTCATCTCACCTGTCAAACTAAACGACCTCTATCATCTCCAGTCATCTCCCTTGCACCCATCTCATCCTCCTCATCCCCACTAGCTCTGCATCTACACCAAAGTTGGCAGGGAAATCCCGATATGGCCACCATCTAACCTAATCAATATCTAACTCTGTAAGTTGATCTACATACCAATCCACCCCTCTCTCGCCCCTGTCTCTAAAGGCCTGATCAACCCTCCATCTCAAAAATCCAACCTCCAATTGAATATGGTCTCCTGTGACCCATGGAATCCCTGGTGGCCTAATCATAACAATATGTTCGTAGGCCTAATAGTGAAGTAAGAAGCCTACATCTAACCCTAACCTCCTACCCGCCCTATATCCAGATAGCTCATGGTAAACATGAGCCAACAGTGTAGTCTCAAATGAAAACATTGTCTGGTGGTCAACAATATCAGCCACTACACCATTCAACTTCCATAAAACCGAGCTCCTCCCAAGTCTGGCAAATCATAGAAGGACACTACCATCATAACCATGAAAATCAATTGGTTGCATGCCACCCTAGCCTCTAATCTCTACTCATAGGAAAATTCCCCTGAAGAAAATCTAATAAGGGATGCATCGGCTCCAAATAACTACATCAAAACTACCAATCTTTAAACACTAGTAATGGGAACTATTTTTCGCCTCAGTATCGATGACTGAGAATCCGATACACATCCTCCAGGGTGATAGTCATCTCCCTTATCCTAAACTAGAATGTACATGTCTGTCTATCCCACCTCTTAACCAAAGAAATCATAAGCCCCACATCTCATGGGATCCTCTAATAATGTCTAAATCCTCCTAATCTAACTACAGACAGATGGTCCCACTCAACATCTGTCACATCCCCTCTAATCTGCTCATATAGAGTGACACCTGATCTCTCAAATATAAGGTCTCTCTAGCCTGTAATCACAAATAGAACATACATACATTAGACCTCTGATCCAAAATCCATCCAAAACTTCATCCAAATTTCAATCTAAACCCTAATATAGTCAATATAAACTTGTTATATGTTGAGTGAGGTCGGGTCGACACATCTTAGGATCATTCGACCGCCTTAGGCTAGGTCACCGCCAACCGCCCCTAGCATCATCCATTTTTTACAAAAAAATGCAATATGAAATTAAATCAACAACCAGCATGAGTTTTGTTACTTACCATCATCCGCACCCTCTGGCATTTCCTCGTAGCTCCAAAGAACCTCCATTTCCTCAATATCTCTTTCTCACTCGCTCTCTCTCTCTCATCAACTCCACGCATGAAAATGAGCTTTGTTGATCGACCATGGACTTATATAGCCCACCGACATCTAGTCGTCATTGACCCCTTTGGGTCGTCGCCGATTAGCCTCACTACTATCAATTTGCCTTAGCACCAACCATTTTAGGAATTTCTCCCTTCTTTCTTGCATTCCTTTCTAGGGCATCATCTCTTATTGACCTTAATTCCACATTTATGGTCATTTATATTTTTCCCCTTTGGGAATTTTCATACAAAATTTTCAACTATCTCTTCCTTCGGGCATACATATTCTTTAAGTCCACACCCGTGGCCATAATTAATCTTCCTTTGGGCATACATACTCTTCAAGTCCACATTCGTGGCCATCTCTTTTTCCTTTGGGCATGTTAATCATATTTATTCCATAAGTCCACACCCATGGCCATAATCACTCCTCTATTTGGCATTTTACTTTCCTATCCAATTCACACATGAAGTCCTCCTTTGAGGCCTTACTCATCTTCCCATTTTGGCATTACATCCATTATATCAATTCCACCTTTATGGCCATGCTCATCCCCTCTTGGGGCATACCTTTCTCTTTTTTTCCTTTGTGGCCATACCTTTCCC
Source organism: Taxus wallichiana var. yunnanensis (assembly GCA_018340775.1). Taxonomy (NCBI): domain Eukaryota; kingdom Viridiplantae; phylum Streptophyta; class Pinopsida; order Cupressales; family Taxaceae; genus Taxus; species Taxus wallichiana. The sequence goes on from CM031236.1 coordinate 46,544,165, forward strand.
CATTTGGGGCATATTTTACTTTTTCCTTTTTTTTTTTTTCCTTTACGGCCATACTTTTCCCCCTTTGGGGCATATTACTTCATCACTCGCTTTTTCATTTTTCCTTCTCGACCATTTTTCATGTCCCATTGGACACCATATCATTCATCCTCATCCCTTATGGATGCATACATTTTCGCATATAGTTATACATACTTTGATAACTTGTCTATGACCCATTGGTCATCTGGCTTGCATCCATACTACAGTGATCTTCACCCACTCACTGGTCCATAAAATGTTGTTTTATGTCTCTATTGAGACCACAATTGTCCCCTACCGATGTGATATTGGAATCACCACCATAGTTTTCATTATTATTGTGATCCTTTTTGCCTAGGGCATCTTGCCTTGGTTATGCTTTCACCCATCTTTTCATCACCCACCCACCCTTCATCATTTACCTTTTTCAAACACATCATCAATTTCCCTTGACGCGTCATCAATCCCCATTTGAGGGGGAGCTCATCATCAATTCTTTTTATCCTTATCCAACTCTCATCATTTTTGTCTCATGGCTTGCTAGCCCAAACCACTCAACAAAAAGGGGCAAAATGTAGACACCTAATTTCAGTATCTATATCCTCATCGCCCGCATGCACATATTTAGTCATCCCCATCATCTAATTAAATGCCCTCCCAATCCTCATTAATTAATTAAGTGACATTAATTAATTAATCATTTTAATATCTTACATGCCCAATCATCCCATCCACATTAATATTTATGCCCGTTAATTAATTAATTCATATTAATTAATCAATCTTCATCCATTTCCCTAACCAACCTTCTAATTAGGATGCTTTTATCCTACACACAAATCACCTTGCTTTTCTAGCTTTTACCCTATCTATTTTTATGCCCTAACCAACTTAAATTCATCCCAAGCAACCTAATCCCGCCTATATGCTTTAAATCATTCGGCCAATCCTTAAAAACACCAAAACATCCCGTCAAAAGTAGAAAATCATGCCCATTGGGGAAAATTTCCCGTAGTCAGTGGTGACCCAACCTAGTCATCACCAACCCTATAAAATTGGCTTCTTCCTTTCTATTCATCATCAGAAAATCAGAAAAAATGACGCTTCTAATCTTCAAGCTTTCTCCCAACCTGAGCATCCTCGCACTGAGTAGTTCTAAGACATCCACAGACTTCTTGGACATTCCTCTAGCTTGCTTGCATCCCTCATGATCATCATTCATGATATTTTCTCATCAATATCACATTCCTTTCTATTATCTTTGTCATATTATCATATACGCTTTGCTTATAAAATTTTACAGTGTACAAAGCAACTTTAGAAACACTCAAAGTGGTCCTTTCCCACAGCCTCCTTTTTCTTGTAGGTTACCATTTTCATCTTATCATCCTTGGCTTTGCATTTTCATGCCACAGTCATCACCGATCCCTCTAGTCATCATTGACCAAGGCCCTATTTATACAATAATCTATCCTAGCTACTTTTTCATCCTTTATCCTACCTTCCTTCTTTTGCTTTATTCCCGCATATATTTTGACAAAGAAGCATGTGTTCTCATCACCTTCAAATCACTCTCGACATACTGCAAGTCTTCACATTTCATCCACATCTTTAGATCCATCTTCCCAAGTCGCCAACCTACCTTTACACAGTCTAGGTCGGCATCGACCCAAACTAGGTAGCACTTATTTTACGATCATTTCAATCAAATCAGCTTTAAAATCCATTGTAATCAAATTCCATATTCAATATTGATGTTGTTTATGCATGTTATTTACAGCACTTGTTTTATTTCATCCTTTCTAAACAAATGGGGTTGACATCCACCAAGGAAGTCAAAAGATTCTTGGAACCGCTTAGTCGGGTAACCCTACATTTATTTATCTAATCAAAATATTGTTTTCAATCTATCTTATTTATAGGTCTCGCAAAGCAAATATCCACCATTCAAGCACTTGTATTAATGGGAAACATCATCTATGATCCCGAGTTTAAGAGATTTGAGAGGAAATAAGACATACAAGCACCATAGAGCTCACCCGAGGAACGCGGGTGCCAACTCTCTCTTTTATGTGAATGGGAAACATTCTAGATCCTCGCAGCTCATTCCTAGCAGCATAAAAGAGCTTAACAGATTATAGAACTTACACCAAAATAGAAAGGAAGTTGTACAAGCATTCATACTTAGTTCATAAACATAAATGAAAAAGAGCTATGAAGAAGGATGTATGCATCAGAACCATTAATGTTCATATTCACATAAACTGGTAACCTCATTACATTCATTAGGCCCATTATAGAATGTCATAGAAAGGTAGACTGCGTAGTCATGCATTATAACTGGATTCATATAACTAGGCTCTCAAAAGAAAATTTATAACCCCCAACCCTTGATACATCCTTTCCTACACTTATTTACCCAAGCTAACAGAGTCCTTGTAGTATTTCAGAGCTCCACCCTCTATTCATTTCATTTTATTTACTTTACAGGCACTTGTATATATAGCCTTTCTGAACTACCAACTCATTCTTCTACGGCCTCAGATCTATCGCCAAGTGTCTGAATGTGGTCCTCCATGGGCGCATGCTCCTCCAGGCCTGAGCTCACCACTCCTTTCCATGATGTCCTTCTAGAAGCTTCTATCGCAGGGCATATTCCTTCTTCCTAGGCAACTCGTCACGCTGGCCGGCACCTTATCCACTCCGCATGCACTGTGAAAGTCACATTTTTTCAAGTGTCCTACCCGAAGGTCCCAAAAATGGCTAAGTCCTCAAACCTTAGCTCCTCTCATGGGTGCACATCCTGGTTCTACCAAAACCCTTCCTTAAACCCTTCCCGTGTGCCTTATCTCTTGCATGCCTTTTTTTCAACTAGGCCTTGTGTGCTATACGCACCTTTTTATACTTAGCCAATATTTCAAGGGGCCCAACATCACCCCACACTACACTATTCTCTTCATCTATGGGAAACTTCTTAAATGAATAAGGAATCACAAAGACTTAAAGAAAAAAGAATAAAGGGGACAAAGAATGGGAAAAGAAGAAGAATGGGGGAATGATGCTATTAAAGCAATAAGAGGAAAGTTATTTTTGCAAGTCACCTCCAATTGTTCCAAGCATCGACTTTTTGCTCTCTAGAAAAGATCACCTACTAAGGTGCTCACCTGATCAAAACCCATCCCATCCCCTTGTGCACTCATGGTGTCAAAAATTTTCTCTAACTCCTTTCCTATATCCTCCAGTGCATCCATCCTTCATGTAATCTATGGGTATAGTTCCTTCAACCAGTTTTTTATTGAACCCCTTAAGGTTTCAATGGCCTTAGATTTATTTTCTACCTCAGCTAGGATCTTTTCTCACTCCGCTCTGTTTCCCTTGTTCTTCTCCTAGAACTCTTTAAGTTTTTTGCTTCATCATTGGTGACCAACATGCTTGCCACTTTGTCTCTATCTACGCAGTTGTTATATGGCCTCAAGCAATCCAGGAAGCAATCTTTACATCAGCAAGGACCTTGTTGTATTCAGCTATGAGTGCCATGAATTTCAATTTATCCTCCTTTTCTAAATGCGTGGCCACTTTTTCGTAGATTCCAAGGCTAGTGGCTGCCTCTCCATGGTGAGGATTCTTGTTAAGTCCTCCAAGCATTCTAGGGAAGATGCATACTTCACACGGAGAGGTGCTAGGTCCGGATGCTTCAACACTATTGCATCTATAATGGACTCCACCTTTTTGTATACTTCACGCACTCTAGCCTTCTCATCCCTTTAACTCACGCTGCAACTGGGCGCTGATCAATTTTCTTGACTCAACTCCTTTGTCCTCTCAAGCTAGCTCTTCCTCTTTCTTCTCCAGTTCATCCTCCGAAATCTTTGATTCTATCATTCCACCCAAAGAGTCTAGCTTCGACCTCAATGGAGACCTTGTTGAGCGTGTTGCACATAGTTGTTCATCAAGAGCCGAGCATTCACCAATGGGTTGTCTCCTTTTGATCCGCAATGTTATTATTGCCCCATGGCTTACTTTGAATTTTGGCTCATCAAGATGGGACTCAAATGCCCATGAGAGCATCTTCCTTGTCCATGGGTATGCACCTCCTTATCAAAAGATGACATTTTCAGGAGCTCCTCTACTGGAACCATGCTTTGGAACCATGTGCACAACACTTTTTGGGGTCATCAATATAACCCATCCATGGCCTCTCCTCCTTCGTGCGCTTTCCTCCCGTGCACGTGCCCTTAGGAATATTTATAGTTAAAGTGGGGCCTCTAGTGCTTGTCGTGGTCCTTTTCCCCACTCTCTTCCTTATCCTTATTCATCACAAATCTCATATGTTCCAACTCCTCTTCCACCAAGGTCTCAATGATCTTTTCTCTCTTCTACCACCTTGTTTATCTTTCCCGTAAGGCTTTTCTACTCTCTGCCAACCTCCTCACTTCTTCCCATGTCCTGGGTGCCTTCCCCCTCCCCGCTACCCTTTCTCTCCATGAAAAGGAACCCTCATTCTTCTCTCTCTCCCTCTTCTTCTAAATCATGCTTGTTGAACACAGGTGGCTCTTGATCTCTTTGGATCATTTACTTCAGCTCATCTTCTTCATCATCATCATCCTTTTCACCTATGTATCTCTCCAAACTCTCATTTTCTTCCGAGGCGATCTCCTCTTCTATCCTCTGCTTCTTCCTAACCTAGGGATTCTAGTGTAGGTGACTTTGTCTCTTCTTCTTCCGATGACTCCTTGTCTAATGGCTTCTCTGGCTCCGAGTCTTCTCTTTGACTATGGAATTTTTCTTGCGTGAATACATACTTTTTCTGGCGCTTGTCCTAGGGGTACCTATTGCCTGTGTATCCACTACACTTGGTACTTTCTTCTTTGGTTATTTTTCCTCCCATTTGGGTGTGGGTCTCTTCCTGCTAGTTGGGTCCTAGGTATGGACATCTCATTCTCTAGATATGCCCTTCTCAAATTTGGGTCTTATGGAGGTATACTCATGCCGCATGGTCCCTCCTGTAATGGGAAAAGTCATGGGTCTCACCATTTGGACCTCATGTGACACGTACTTCTCCATGTACATGTGCTTGTTGGGGTAGACCAACCCTTTGTGCATTTCTCTATGGTCCGATCTAGATTACCAAGGTCCAACTTCAACTTCTTGGATTCTTTGAACCTGTTCACTCCCGCTTGGAAGTGTTGAGTTATGAAGGCAAAAGGGAGCTTGCACCATGGGCTCCATGTCTCATCTATCAGTTTAAATCTACCAAGGTAGAAATGTTGGTACACAACAAACTTGGCTTCTCCCTTGGTGGTCACTGGTAGTTGTTCAGGGATCCTCCATTCCACCCCGAACATGTTCCTCAGTGCATGTGTACCACTTCTCTAGTGCCTTGTGCATGGCCATCATACTATCACAAGTGTACTTCTCAAACTCTCTTCGTGGGTGAAGGGTCTTCAGCAGGGTACTCCCACATGAATTTTTCTCACTGCATCTCGACACTCCAATCTCTAAGAACACAATGGTTAACATGACATTACCAAAAGGATTTTATCACCTTCCTTCGCATATCGACAATCTCATCCGTGATGAATGTAGAAAAGTCAGTAGATGGTGCCCTCCGAAATCCTCCCGCAAACATTCAACCAGGACTTGTTTACTTGGGTCCATCTCTCATGGCCATTTAATTTGTCACAAGGTGCATGGCCATCTTCATCAAGGTCCTTGATGTCTGTGATATCAAAGTACCTTGACCCTTTTTTTGTATGCATAAGCAAGTGAGAGTTTCCTTAATTGCCTCTTGTCGCATAGGTCATCCTCCAAACTTCTCCTTCACAGATGAGGCCTGTGAAATGTGAAACAAGCTGAGGGGTAATGCATCTTGTGCCCTGTGAAGTGAAAGTAATCTTGTGCACGTGTGACATCAACCATTGATATAGGTGCTCAAGGCTTTCAAAGTAGGGCAACTCAAAGAGTTGCAATAATCCTGACTTCTCCAACTTCACTTTTACATCATCATTATAGATGGGAAAACCTCTGGTGTCCTTTTATTCATCGGGCACACTAACTCCAAGTGCCATTTCCTTCTCGATTGTGCTCGAGTGATGATTGTAATCATTTACTAACATATTTCTTAAATGGGACTCCCACTCCTTCCCCAAGCAATACTCCATCTGGGTACTACATTTCTACATACCACTCTTCATTTATACTCACGACATAGTTTGTTGCTTTCTCTTGCCTTTGCCCTTTCCCTTCTTAGGTGTGCCAACTAGTTTCTTGGGTGCCATTGTTTATGTTAACACTTCAACTTCTTTCACTTGCTTTGTTTTACTACCCTTTCCAAGTTTAGATCTCAAACTGGTGAAGAAAACTTTTCAACCCGTGCCCTAGATACCAAACCCTAACTGGAATCTCTTTTCACCAGATGACGCTTCTCCACAACTCTTCCCACACCCGTGAATCACTTCCTTTCTGGTTTGTAAATCCAAACTGGTCACTCACGCTCAAATTCTTTGCAATTTTTCTTCACATGGATCAACTCTGGAAACCCTAGTTTCACAAAATCTCTTCTCTTCATATACGCAAAGTGAATAATGAAATGTTCAAACCTCTATTTATAGTTTTTCCCATTTTTAAGCATTAAATGCTACTTCACCTACCACCATAATTTTAACATTTAATGCAGATTTTTCAAACAAAGCCCCGACTTTTACACCCTAACTCATGCCAAACCCGCGCATGGAAAATCTTCCAACCTTCTCGTGCACGCAACCAACCATCCATCTTGACAGAGACTCTTTGCATGCATGTAACCAATGCACCAAAGGCACTTCTTCTGTCATGATTTTTTCTCTCACCTACCTCATGTTGTTTATGCGCTTCTTCCTCCTCCTTTGTACGTGGGATCTGAAAGTAGCCTTATCTTGACACCAACCATCCTTTTCCACCTTTTCTTTCATGCACCTCTTTCAATAGGCCATTCAACCGGATTTCCAACACAATCCTCCTTGGCACTTTACCCATGCTTTCCTTCACATCACTCCACCCCACACTAAAATGATGCGTGGTCCTCTACGCATTCAAAACCTTCAAAAAGTAATAAGGTTACTAGCACCCAAGGTGCAAAACAAAACAACAACGTGAAAGGGAAACACAAGAAAGGAAATGCATAAAGGAAATTCTAAACTATCTGGAAAAAACTACCTTATTTACAAACACCAAGAAGCCTTATTTATAGTAGGGCTTCAACCTACTCCCATTGAAGTGTCCAGGAAATTTCATTCCATCCAACGCTTCAGAATCGGCACATGCCTCGAATCAAGGATGTATGAGATTATATAGGACCTAACCAATGGACCTTTAACTTCCTAGGGTGGTGCAGAAACTTAGAATCATACAAGTAAGACCATCTACCCAACCTCAAACTTCTTGTTCCTAATGTGGCGATCATGCCATGCTTTTTTTGCTTTTTTTTTTGTTGTTTGGCTCCACTTGGTGAGTGATCATCTTTCATCCAGCTTCATCAATTCATCAATTCTCTCTTCCAGCACTTGCTCATCGCCCACCCTCCGCATGCATGCTATTCAAGAGAAGGTAACATGAACTCAACCAATAAAATACTTCCATGCCAAACACCAATTGAAATGGTGTGGCTTTGTTCAACCTTTTATAAGTTGTCCTATAAGCCCATAATATGGTTGATACCTTGTCATCCCAATCTTGTCTTCCAAACATCACAAATTTTTGTCAGGGTATGACTCAATATTTTGTTAAATGCTTTCGCGGTTCCATTTGCTTGTGGGTGATAAGGTGTAGTCTTGTGATGAGCCACCATGAACTCTGCTAATAAGATCCTCATGGTCTCATTCAAGAAATGTGTACCCCTATCGTTGGTTAAACTTAAAGGGCATCCATACCTTGTGATAATGTTCTCCCACAAAAATCTTGTTGTTGTCAGTGATGTGTGCAGTCTTTAGTTGGGGCTGCCTCTGCCCACCTTGTCAAATAGTCCATGCAAGTGATTACGTAGTGATCTAGTCCTACACACTACTGGTGCAATAGGGCCTACAAAGTCTATTGCCCATTTCTCAAAAGGTTCAATGCTAGGGATAGGGTGCAAAGGCATTTCATCTCTCCTTCTGGCTTTCCAATGCACTGACAATGGTCACACGCTTTACAATAGTCCTTGCAATCCTTATACAGAGTTTCCCACCACAATCCTGCCATTAATATTTTACATGTGGTGGCGTCACCTACATAATGTCCACCTGCACTTCCTCCATGTGCTTCCTCTATGATGGTGAGGTGCTCATGCTCTAGTACACACCTATGCAAAACTTCATCATGCCCTAATTTGTATAAGTCCCCACTGATCAACATGTAGGGCATGATGTATATGGCTAGTTGATTTTTCTCTAATGTCTTCATCCCTTTCGATGCCACACCTTCCTTTAGAAATACTACAATTTTCCTCCAAATATGAGGGCACACACCGCAACCTAAACAAGTTGTGCATCTGGCATAGTCTCTTCAATGCTCTGCATGTCATCCTCCTTGAATCAATTCTTGACAAATGATCAAGTCCACAATTACTCTTTCCAAGCTTCACAACTACCGTGAACTCAAACTCTTGAAATAATAACACCCACCGACATATGTGCCCTTGTAGAATGGGCTTGTTCACCAAGTACTTTAATGCCATGTGGTCGGTGTAAAATAAAGGGAGTTGCCAACAGATACTTCTAAACTTGTGAAGCGTATAGATCATTGACAATGCTTCGCGCTTAGTCGTAGTATAATTCTACTCTGCTGGTGTCAACTTCCTACTTGCAAAGCATAGGGGGTGATCAACAATTCCCTCACTAGGTTGTGCAAGCACTACCCCAATGGTCATTCCAGAGGCATCTACATGAACATGGAAGGGCTTATCCCAAGAGGGAAAATATAATATAGGTGTGGTGACAAGCCTATCCTTCAATGTGTCAAATGCCTTCTTGTGCCTTTCCCCAATGGAAGGCACTTTTATGTCTGAGAAATTCTTCTAAAGGTGGTGATCTTGGCATACCCCTTGATGAACTTCCGATAGTAGCCCCACGTGTCCAAGAAACCCACATGCACTATGCTTTGGCTAGTAGGCTCCCCCAATCCCACAATAACTGCAACCTTGGCAGGATCTACTAGCAAGCCCTCCTTACATATGATATGCCCCAATAATGTTCCAAAGGGGGTAGCAAAGACACACTTCTTAATGTTGAGGGATATCCTCAACTACCAACACCTCTCAAACATCAACCTCAAATTATCACAATGGTCTTTTACTAGCCCATACACCATCCAATCATCTAGATAGACCTGAAGAAATTTATGGATGAAGTCCTGGAATGCCTGTACCACTATGCGTGAGAAAACAAGTAGGTGCATTCTTCAACCCAAAGGGCATGACCATGTATGCAAAACTTCCCCATTCAAGTGGCAAAATTTGTCTTTTCTGGTCTTCCTTTGCAATCCTGACTTGGTGGTACCTCAAAATCCATCCGTAAAGGAATAGATTTCATGCCCAATGACTCCCTCCAAAATTTCTTCAGTGAAGGGGGTTGGAAAAGGATCGATGACACAAACTACATTCATCTCCCTATAATCCATGCAGATCCTAATCCACCCATCCTTCTTGATGTTGATTACCATTGGACTTATCCATTCTGATTCTTCAACAACTTCAATGATCCCAGATGCTATCATTTTGTCTATCTCTTCCTTTACCTTCACGCAAATTGGGATTCATCCTAGTAGGGTCTCTTCCTGACCGGGCATGCACCATCCTTTAGCTTTATCCTCATCTCCCCAAGGAATGGTGGATGCCTTTGAGCTCATGGTACCCACATGGGAATAAATCCTCAAATTTGCAAAAGATCAATGATCTTAGAGACTTCCTTCTCCTAACCAATAATCTCCAATGATAGCTTCCTTAGGTTCTTCTCCTGAGCTGATGTTAACCTTTTTAGTTTTTAAAGGTTCATGGTAGGCACGCATGTGAGTATCAACACTGTCCACTACCTCATGCATCCCTACAGTAATGGTTAACATCCAAGATTTTCTACTTCCTCCCCATCAATCACATATACAAGCTTTCCTTTCTCCTTTTTCACACACATGTGCTCAAGTTGAACCTCCTATTTCCTCTTCTTCAAAGTGCTCCTCCAAACCTGGTTCACCAAGCAAGTCCAGCAACCTATCTTCTACCATGGCACTATCCCCCATGGTAAGGCACTTGACAACCTAATGCCTTATCAATTGATGGCTTGGTACTTCGATACTCAAATGTTTGAACTAGGTCAGCTAGCTCTTTGCCAATTCCCTATCTGGGTGGCATGTCAGAATGTATGTACCATGCATGCGCACAACCCTATAGTGTAGAATATAGTTTGTGCACCCAGAGGGATGGTGGAAAAGCTTCCGCACCTTCCCTCTAGGTTCTCTCACAGGCTTGGACGTGGAAAGAGGTGGGCTCCTTACCATGGTAGTCCTTGATGGTGGTGGGTGCATTGCTTCTAGAGAAATGAACAGAGAAGGAAATTCTCACTTCACACCATTCCAAGAGATTATCCCGATGTGTTTCCCACCAAAGCATGCAATAGTTCCTAGTAGGACGTAACTTAACATCCCCTTCTTTCATTTTCCTCCTTCCACTGAGCTTCCATTTTCTACAAAAAGACCTCAGGGGAGGCTCCTCCTGAGTACTTAGGTAGCTCTTTTCCTCCTAGGTGCTGACTGTGCACCTTTTTCACCTTTGTCACCGATCCTCTTAAATGTCATCTCGATCAACTCATAGGTCCCATGTGCCCAATTATCACATGCTAGACTAGTGGTGTCACTTACCGACTGAGCATCTTCAAACTGGATAACTCCATCAGTAGGATGGATTATCTCTAGATCCCTGATTGAGTGCACATATATTCTATCCAGGACCTCTTCTCCCAAAGGTTCAATATAGGGTGTTGACTTCCCATCAGCCAAGGGTATGATGACTCATTCCTCCTCATTTTCAAAGCTGATGTACCCTTGTTGAACCAAAGATCCACATTGTTCTTATAACACCATGGGCACCCAAGCAGTGCTGGGAAATTGTCTACCTCAGTGAGTGCCAAGACTTCAAAGTCCCCAGTAAACTTAGCTCCCTGAATGGTGATAGTTACATCCTTTAAGACACCAATGGGCATTGCCTTTTTTTTTTTTTCCATATACAACACATTTGAAGATGGTTGTAATGCAGGTCTTCCCATCTGATGCCATGCATCCAATGTGAGAACATTGACCTTCACATGTGTGTCAATGAGGATATTACTAAGGAGCCATCCATCCACGACTGCATTTAATGTGATCTCCTATCATAGTCAAGGCTATGTGAGGGGGAAGGTTTGCATGCAAGACCTACCTCTCACACTCTTCTCTCGATGTGTGGTACCTTCTCTCTCAACCATGCCCCTAGCAAGGGAATAATATTCTCTTGCCTTAGCATTTTACATACTTCCCTGACCTCATCCAGTCATCTCTTGGTGCCTCGACCTTCCTTCTTTGCTCCTCCCTCCTGGACTACTCCTTTAGACACTAGATTTCTCCTTGTAAACTCTGAATGACATCCATGGTATCTTGATATACCTCCTTTTGATGAGCAAGGTCTGGGTACTTTCCATGCACCACTTCTTCTCTTGAAACTAGAGTCCTCTACCTTGGTATTTCCTTTTACGCGTGGCCTCTGCTCTTGTTGTTACCAAAACAGTTCTAAGCCTGCATCACGTGTTACCCATGGCATCCATTGTGTGTCCATCTTCTTAATGCTTACCATTACAATGCCCTTGTCTTTCCATTGCACGTTGATTCATGTGCTCAAACAACTCAAGGCACTCCTCATACTTGTGTTTCTTCCCACACCATGAGCATTGTAATAAGTCTGGGCACTCTCATTTGTAATGCTCTGTAGACCCACAATTAAAATAGGTTCCACATGGGAACTCACTTCTTCCTCCTCCATGGTTACCATGACCATGAAATCCTCCATGAAATCCCCTTCCATGTGTGCCTCCATCTCTACGCGCTCCTCATAATGGTGATCATCACCTTTAGAACTACTGGCAATGTTGGTCTAGTGCACCCCATGATCAATGGCCTCATGGATCTGGTCAATAAGCCTACAATCCTTAGTATCATGGGTTGTAGAGGTGCAGATCTTACAAGTAGCAAGACACATTCTTCCGAATTACACACGTTGTAACAAGGGACATCTACTTGCATCATGGTCCCCATGAAAATTTCACAGCTTCATCATCACATGCGTACTATGTCCTCCAGGGGGAAACTATCCTTGACATGCCCTCTACTTCACAATCTATACACCATATACCACTATGTGAGTCTCATGGGCTGAGTTCATGCAGAAAATTTCTCCTACTTGCTTAGCCATAACAACAATTTGAGCCTCCAAAAATGGGCTAATAACACCAATATCAACACTTCCAACAATAGCCTCAGCATGTAGAGCAGCTTCTAACGCCTCACACGGGTCTATGAAAGTTTTATGAGATAAGGCTCTTCTAAAAGGTGTGATCAACCCTCCAAAAACCACTGAGCATGTTGTGAAGGGTGAATATCATATGATAACTTAGACAAGAGAGTTTTAAAGCATGCATCATACTCCCACACACTCTCTGCCATTCCCTATTGAATCTCCTTCAGGGCACTTGATGCTCTTCTATTCAAACTCGTAGGATGTGGAATTCTACCAAGAAGGCATTCTTTAAAGTAGTATAATCCACCACCATTTGATGAGGGTCATATTTCCTATACCAAGCTATGTGCGCCCCGCAATGTCATTGCAAAATGACTAGCCTTCACTCCAAGGTTGTGATCCCCTTTGTGTGCCATAGTAGTTCACACTTGTGAACATGTTCTACAACATCTTCAATACCTCTATAATCTGGAAAATGTAAAGACATCTCAAAGAAGACTTGAGGGGGTGGCTGGGGCCCTTGTCCTCCTGAGCCAGAGCCTGGTTCCTTCCAGTGTTTCCTCCACCACCGGATCCACCAGATCCACCAGGTCCTATGCCTCCTGAGCCACCAAATCCACCTAGATCCACCAGGTCTATTCCTCCTGACCCACCAGATCCACTAGAACCACCAAGTCCTATTCCTCCTGATCCACCAGATCCACAGGTCTTGTAGTGGTCGTGCCAAGTGTCCCCAAGGTTCCACTAAACTACGTGCCGATGGTCTGTGATAATGCCCCACTACCACTAGTGTACCCCACGCCACTCCCAGATGTGAGACCAAAGGCTTGTGTACTTGCTCCTTGTCCAAAAATTCCTCCAAATACTAGAATATACGTAGCCATAGAAGTGGGAAATGAAAATTATATCTCCTGGGCACGTAGATCTGTCACTTCCACTGATACCAACTGGGTCAACGATACTCCTTCCTTGATCTAGAAAACCAAGCTGCCAGGGTTTGGTCACTAGGTGGGTTTAGATACATGCCAATGAATCTTCTCTCTCCATGTGATGAACTCTCATCGAAGCCAAGGGGTCTCTCTTACATGCTTTCCAAGATGGGGTAAGCACAGATACTGCTCAGGTTCCACATCCTCCGCGTGAACCTCAACTCCTTCCCGCAACATCTGCCTCCATAGATCCATCACACTTGCAACCTCACATTGTCTAGAATCTCCCTTTCACGTGCTTCACTATACTTGAGTCATCTCTCCTCCCTTTCTTTCTCCATCGTAATATCTACCATCTTCCTCCACCCTAGCTTCCTCACCTAATGCTCATAATGGTTTAGCTGGCCATTGGAAATGCCTCTAAACTCAAGGTAACAATCAAGATCTTCATTTCCAGAGGGATAACACGTAGAAATGATCCTCTGGGCTCCCACAGTAAATTCAAACTCAAGCAACTTCCTAGACAAGAATATGTAGAAATAGCATACTCCAGAGTGTAGCTAGCCAACACACCTTTCCACCAATGATCCACAACACGAGTCCACATCAGATCTACATCCTGCAGCCTCTAGTATTCTTCTTGGGTCCACACACATGATCTATAATACCAGCTTGATCTAGATGCATATGCTGAGAGCCATTCATACAGTTCTACTGGGAAGCAAAAAAAAAAAGTTTCATATAAATCATGGTAGAGGTTCTCTTCTACCCATCTACGTGCATTAAACTCAGATCCTAGTGTTGAATCTCTGAGAAAATTCATCCTCCGTGCTTTGAACCATGATTCAACACTTTCCAAAGTTAAACTCTATCATTACTCATTACACAGATCATGATGTATGCCATTTCCCACTACAACTTTGAAAAGAGGTCCCAAGCAATGGAACCAAGATGTAGTCATTTTTACACCCATCACAAAGGAAAGAAATCCCATATGCATGTCGACCTATCACCAATGGGTGCTGGGCACTCACCCGAGGCACGCGTGGGTGCCGAGTCTCTCTTTTATGTGAGTTTAGTGGGAAACATCATCTATGATCCAAGTTTAAGAGATTTGAGAGGGAATAAGACATACAAGCACCATAGAGCTCATAATGGCTTCTAGATCCTTGCAGTCATTCTAGACAGAAAAAAGAGCTTAACAAATTATAGAACTTACACCAAAATAGAAAGGAAGTTGTACAAGCATTCATACTTAGTTCATAAACATAAATGAAAAAGAGCTATGAAGAAGGATGTATGCATCAGAACCATTAATGTTCATATTCACATAAACTGGTAACCTCATTATTATTCCATTACAGAATGCCCATTGCATTATAATAGTCACTATGCTCTCAAAAGAAAATTTCTAACCCCCAAAGATACATCCATTATATACAAGATAGATTCATATAACTAGGCTCTCAAAAGAAAATTCCACGGGAACACTTCTTAAATGGATAATGAATCATAGTGCAAACAATTGTTTAGGAGATAAGTGTTAGTACAAGCAAAGACATACATGTATGTATAAGACAAGTGTAAGCTAAACAATCAATGTGTAAGCTAAGCAAGGTAAGTAGAATACAATGTAGACTACAAAAAATTGGGCCAAAAGCATGGGACATCACTCACAATGCCACAATACAATCAAGGCCAACAAAGCCAAAATCATACAAGTGTGTACACAAGACAAAGGAAAAGTTGACAAACAATGGCATACAATGACAAGCAAGTACAAGAAATATAATAGATAACCATGGTGGAAAATAGTCCTACAAAACAAATGTTGCACATGAAGCACCCGTTAGCATGTTAGAAAGATAAAAATTATGTCAATGCATGTATAATATGATAAAATAGTGTGTTATGAAACAAAATGAAACAATATCACATGTAGTGTACGAAAGTGGATGCCCCAGGAGCCGCTGTGGGATTGGTACTAGGTACTATGCCAAGCATCCATGTTGTGTGTAATGGACTTGTATAATCTGTTATCACAACTAGAAAGCAAGTGAATGTGCATGTGTGTATGATAAAGATAATGATATACAAGATATCTATCTAGCAAGTGTAATAACATGAACATATATAAGTAAATTCAACCAAGATTAAATGCAACCAAGATATGCAATATGTTGTGGGTGGATGGAATGGAATGTAGAGTGAATGATAGGAGCCACATGCCCCACGAATGAATGGAATTATATGTAGTTATGTTCATTTGTTTATGTCTCGGTACCAAGTCAAGAATGAACCAAACAAGAGTGTTCCATCCTGGAAATGTCGAACTATATGTATTGTGTAAAGCATGATGTGATGAATGTGTAATGATGATAGGTGACATAGGGATGAGGTGTGATAATGTGTGATGATTTAACCTAAAGCGTAAATCACAACATTAGAACATAATAAGTGATGATTTATCCTAAATCCTATATATCATTAAAGGATGCTAGAAGAAGTGATGATGTAGCCTATAACTTATATCACTAATGTAGGAATGTCACATGATAGAAATATTAAATGGTTGAATGTTTGAGTGTGATGAGGTCCATTTGATTTTTATACCCTCAAGAGTGCCCTGTGAAACTAGAGTTCGTCAAGTAGGGTAGTGAGTACAGCACATAAAATTAGATGTGTAAAAATGCATAATATGTGTAATAGATGTGGTGATGATAAATCGTCATGTGATGTGTAATGTGTATTGCTGTGTAATGCAAGATGTGTAGATGAGATAAGATGTGTAGATGCATAGTAAATGTAAGACGTAAGATGTAAGATGTAGGATGTAGGATGTATGTATGTAATATGTGTGAAGATGTGTGATGTGTAGTGTCTATTGTGTAGTGTGTGAGGTTCATGTGTATAGGATTCCCTCAATAGTCAAGTGTGAACCGAAGCATAAGAGTGTGTCATCGGGTAATGATGATACTAGGTGTGTGTGAGGATGATGTGTGTCATGTGTATAGGTCTAGATGTGTGGTGATGAGAGAATTAGATATTTGTTAATGTTAGGAGGGGGATAAGTGCGATGTCCCCTAAGTGTGTATGATGTAGAACACAATCATGTAATATCATCTAAGAGGTTGTCATTTTCATGGTCAAAACCAAATGAACAAGCATCAGAGACTTGGTAAGCAATAGTTTCAGGTTGATCATGTAATGAGCCATTGAGACATAGGTTGTACATGCCCATGGAATATTCCTCATCAGTGAAGGGTGGTAATGGAAACCCATGTGCATACCAGCAAGTGAGGTTCTACGTGTAGCCATGAAAGGAATTTTACAAATGAATACATGACCAAAGGGAATGGGAAATGATATATTAGTTTGATCAAGATCTAACGTGCCCCTAATGTAATCAAGCCAAGGTTTCCCTAATGCAAGTGGCAAAGATCAAGGACATCACACAAGGAAAATGTGAGATGAAAGACACATAGACCATAAGTAGCAGTAATGTGAATGAATCCATGATAAAGGTGAGAAGAATGTGGCGGAGGATAGAGATCCTCAAAATTGAAGCCTAGCCGAGTCAAGCCATCATGTGTACATATTGTGTCATCACAAGTAGGATCAAATGGAATATTCTCCAATAAGAATCATTCATGAAAAGTGTGCATGTGAAAGGAGGTCATACTGATGGAGGTAGTACATGAGAAGGTGGAGTAGCTAGAGTGACATCCGTTGTATAGACAAAGCCCCTGATAAACAATCATAGTAGTGGTAGAAGTAGGGGGAGGTGTAGATGTAGTTGGCATGGAATCTATCATGTAAATAACACCTTCAAGTGGTGGTAAATGTGGTAGCTCATCTATAGGTTGTGGGTCATCAGTAGTGTCAGCTCTTAGAATAGGAAGTGTATTATTTGGATCATGGTTGCAATATTTGTATGGATGACAATCATGAAGAATAGTATACTCGACACCCTCATGTAGAAATTTGACACAATGATGCACTGTAGAGGCAATAGCTTGCATGGCATGGAGCCATGGCCTACCAAGTAAATAATTATATGAAACCAGAAATTCAATGACAAAGAAGATTGTGTTGAGAGTTTTTGGCCCTATAGTGATAGGTAAAACAATGTGACCTACGCATGGACGAATAGATCCATCATATGCATGAAGAGAGAGACATGATGGACTAACATTAGAAGTCAAAAGGCCAATATTTTCAAGGAATTACATGGGCCATAGATTGAGTTCAAATTTTTATTGATGAAAGTACATTTGATACCCATATTGTAAATGTGAATCATGGTGTGTAGACATGGATCGTTATCAAAAATAGAAAGATAAATATGAGGATTAGATGGGAAAGATATATGTTAATAAAATGCATCAACAAAAGAGTTATATATGGAGTCTAGATGCATATCGGAAGGAATACAAGTGGTAGCAAGGAGATGTTGTACTATGTCTTAATTCAGGATTGGCTAGAAAGAATTCATTAATTGAGATACTCATGATGATGAGACCCTAGGAAGATGAGTAATAAAAAGCATGAGCATCCTAGGAGCGTGAAGATCAAGTTTGGGTTCACCAAAATGATTATGCTAAAATGTAAAATAATAGCCTAATCTAATGCAAGTTTGCAATAAATAAATGAATACTGAAATAATACCCAAGTAATTAAGCAATGAAAGTATGAAACCCTAATTACAAAGAGGGTTAGAAGAGCCTTAGCTGATTCGAAGAGGTTGCTAGACTATGTCATAGTGGAGACCAGCTCAATAGAGATGGAAGACCATCACACTGAGATGCCTGGGAAAATGTAGATCCAAAGTAGATTTGACTAGATTGGGGCACATAGAGAAGGATAGGGGTTCTTATGGGTGCCTTGGTCTAATTTTTTGAGTTCCCCTCGGTCTGCGTAGATGCTCAGAAAACTTCCTCTAAGATGTCACAAGAGGTTCACACTTATTAACCTTTGATAACTCATGATGTTTTGTAAGATCTTTGAGGTCAATGTAAACCTGCAATGAAGAAAGCACCTGCAAAACACTCAAATAGACATTAAATGATCAAAAAGAAAGATATAAAATGACGGGTTGAACTATCCTTAGCAACCACAATGGTGGACTTACAACTGAGCGTTACACTACATCTTAGACCCAATGTATTTGTGTGTGTGTGGTGTGAGAATTGTGCCCTAGGTTTCCATTTTGTGTTTCGCACTTGAAGTAAGAAAGTAGCTAGATGTAGAATGTAAATAATGTGTGCGTGGAAACAATAGGCTCCCTCCTATGAACTTTGATGTAGATGAACCAGCCATCTTTGTCCTGGTGATGGAGCTAGATGGATGAAAATAGATATATAAATGCCTTTGATATATGCAACCTTAGGTGGAGATAGTAGATACTTAGTGTTTAGCCCTTATTATGATCACATAACTTTATACTTATATTATGCCCTTACTTTAATTTTTAAGTTAACCCTGAAAAGGCTGATTGCTAAAAAGACAAGATGCTCAAATGGATAGAAAGGACCTAAAAAGTGTTATCAAAGTACAAATATGACAAGGGCACCTAGAGGGGACGGGGCACCTAACGCCGACATCCTGGCTAGGTGCTAAAGTGTCTGAATGACAAATTTTGAAAGGTGAAAAAACAAATTGAGAAAGTAAGAATGAAAGGCTGAAAGTATAAGCATAAAGCAAAGAAAGGTGGTCAAGGACATGGGTTAATTAGTACTTTTCTTACTTAGGAACCATATGAATAGTAGTATGTGATTGAGACTATATAATTTCCCAAAGTGCGTGATTTTGTGTCTACAGTCAATACTACAAGAATATTTTGAAAAAGGATTGTTGGATAAAAGATTACAAAGATTGTGTTTTTGATTTCATAAAAGATATTAAAAATATCTTTGAAATGGCATATTAGAGGAAAGTAGGATACCGAAATAAGGGTGCAAGAGTTGAGGACTTGGTTGAAATGTTGCAAATGATGCACACTCATTTATCATCCCATGCTCAATGTCAAGGTATTGTTGTGGAGGAAAATGGTGATGATGAAGTTGGATCTACACAATAATGAGTGCAAGATGCTAATGAAAATTTGGATGTAAACATAGAGAAATAGGAAGCATAATATGGTCCTAATGATATAATACTTTATGTAATTAGTAGGATGGGGAGTAAATATAAGTTTGATACCTCTTTTTACTATGGTAGTTTAGAACTAGCATAAATTTTCGATTGGATAACGAGAGATGGAAATTTATTTTGATTATGAAGACATGGAATATCCCCAACATTTCAAGTTTCTATGCATGAATTTGAAATGGCATGCATCCTTTTGTTAGGATTATATTCATACCAAATAAGTGAAATAAGGCAAGTAGAAGATCAAGACACGGGACACAATGGTGGCGAAGCTTAAGGAAAAAATATACCCATAGATTATTATCTTATTTTGTTTATGAAGTTGTAAGGATTATGACAAAGAGAGTTTAGTGTGAGAGAACCCAATAAGGAATTTTACTAACACATCGTTAGAGTGGGACATGTGGAGAATAACATGGATAAAATATTCAAGAACATAGCCAGATTGTGCATTAAATTTTAGGATGAGATCAATATATTGCAAGTTCATTCCATGGAAAAATCCTATCAATATGTTTTAAAGGTAGAAGAGAAATTATCCCAAAAATAGCAAAGTGCTGACCTTGAAAAAAGAAAGGTTGCAAAATTTCATGTGAACATTAAGGAAAAGATAATTTAGCACAAGATGAGAGCAAGTCATGTTTGAATGTGCAAGAATAAGGAACATATCGATGAGGTGGTTATGCATCTCAAGCAAGAGGTCATTAAGGAGGTTGAGAATACAACAACACATGTTACATGTTAAGAGAAATAGGGCATAGAGCATATGAGTGCCCATGTGCCTAGAATGGTGGATAGATAATTGTGTGTATTGTGCATGGATAATTATATTCTTTTAATGATTCATTAAGAAGAATCAAACATGGAATAAGTGTTAATGTTCAAGAACATATTGTTGGAACCAAAAAGAAGATATTAGTTGTGAACATAGAAGAATTACTTTTAGTATGGCTTTAATTTTGGAGTGGGAGCATTGCTAATTTTGTAGCAGAAGAAATGGTGGATAAGTTTCATTTAAAGAAGATTGAACATCTAAATCTATATTGGGTTTCATAGTTAAAAGGGACACTGGCTGTTGGTGAAGAATAAATGTCTTGTCAAATTCCATATTTGAAAATATGAGGATGAGGTGATGTATGACATCATGCCCATGGATGCATGTCATGTGCTACCTTGTAGGCCTTAGAAATTTTGGTGTAGGTATATATTTTCCTTATATTTATTTATTACTTGGAATATTTCCTACACACATGGTGACTCATCTTGCTTTATGTGTTTTTTGTGTCATAGAGTTACTTGACTTGTCATAGATTGTCATACATGTCATAGATTGTCATAATGTATCATAGGAGTTACATTTGACTATCTATTCTAAGAATGTAACTCCCCTTCCTATTCTTGGACTCTTGACCACTATTCTCATGGAGGAGTTACTCATCACTCTCTTATTTGTACACACTACATTGTGTTATTGAGTTGTTCCATGTTTTAGCACTATTCTTTTGTTTTGTGATATTATTTTCATATGACATCTACTTGTTAGTGATTTCTATATTTGTGCAACTACATGTGCATTTGTTATTATCCAAATATTCTTATGGGAACTCGATATGGTGTTAGAGTGATTCTAGTAAAACATTTTTTTGTTTGGTCAAGATGTGTTTTTCTAAAAATCCTCGTTTGTTTTAATCTAACTAGTCCATATGTAAAGATTTGTCTTTGTTTCTTGAAAACATGCTAAGTTTTTATTGATGATATTGGATCTCAAGGTTTTAGTGCATGCATTTCCTCGGTTTAGTGTCTTGCAGATTTCATTCTTTACATCTCTTGGTTTACATTTGTGTTGGTTCAAGTTTCACTATTTGGGGAGTTAGGTCTTCATAAGGATATCAATATAGATAACCCAATTCTTCTTCTAACTAAGCCTTGACATAGCTACCCCAGCTCTTTAGTCCAAATTTTCCCTATAAGGATATCTAGTTGACTATTGACTCACTTGTCTATCTTCTCGCATATACAATAACATCAACGACTCAAATTGTTTGGCCCCAAACTCATCCCTATCCTTACTCAAACTTGTCTCGTGCACTAAAAATCCACTAGGATGCCTCTCATTTATTTTTTTCTTAGCTTTGATCTAGTTCTCTCAAAAACCTCATTGAACCAAAACCCAATATGAGCTCCTAGCTTTCTCCACATGCAACAACACTTAATGGCTATCCTACTCCATCCGGCCCCTTACTTAGAGATCCCTGGATAGACTCATTGAGTTAAACCCTATCGTAACTTGATCATTTTGTATCCAATTCACTATGACTCATTAGGTCCTTGCACATCTTGGTCTTCACACTCTACCCAACTCAATCAAATTTTACTTGGTTCAAGCAATCTCCTTCTAAACATATTTATAAAGGAAAGTTTAAATTTTTAATAGTTTTTTGTGAAGGCTTAAAAGGGATTTTTTTTTTTCATTGGTACAAGTATGAGAATGTAGGCTAAGTGTCTAAGTGACTTAAATTGTAAGTAGGAGGTCTCAAGTTCAAACATCTCTACCATCATTTTGTTGAGAACACCTAGTATAGTGCATTTAAATTGAAAGTGTAATTTTATTAAATAGGTTATAGTGGAAAACGTAATCCTCCATAACTTTTGTGTGGATACTTGGAATTAAGAGGTGTGTTTTGTAAAAGTGGTCATTTTTTCGTCACCATTTTGGTGAACCTATTTATTTTGTAAAATGTACTAAAATTTTAAAGTGCCAAATTTGGTGGGTGCAAAGCATAATTTTATGGGGTGAATATTTACGTGTCCTTTTGAATTATATTTTCTATTCCACTTTCTACACTTCTTTCTCTACTTAGAAATGGAAATGAATTTTGTAACACCTCTCACGCCCTTTATTATCATGAATGGAAGTATAAAATTCAACTCATTATAAGGGGCAAGGGAATACATCGAATAACAATAAAGATTGGCGAATTAGATCTTATTTGAGAGAAAGTGAAATGGTACAACTGGTGTGATGAAGCTTTCAAGTTATTGCGTTTGTATGTTTCTATGGATATTATCTTGCATGTTGAATCTACAAAAATCCCAATGAAGTTTGCACCATATTAGAATAACTCTTTGGGAAATAAGATGAAATGATAGGGCATGAATTGGAAAATGAGCTTATTATTCTGAGCCCCAATAGTTTTAACACACTTCAATACTTCTTCACAAAGTTTAAATTAGTGAGATTGTAGTTGAAGGAATGTGGAATTGACAAGAAGGAATCATAAATTATCATTTGAACGTCCTTTCAAAACTAGGCCCATAATACTCATTGTTCATCTCCACCTTTCATGCCACCAAGGATGCACTTGGAACAACATGGAAAATGCCCTCTTTTGACATGTTTGTTGGTCATTTGACTAGGAACGTGAAAAGTTGATATAGATGGACACATTGAAGTCTTCTAAATCACATGCCTTGATTTCAAGAATGGGAACCTAAGGGTTCTAATGACAAGGATAATAAATAAGAGAGCAAGGATCAAGGACTGAGAAAGATGATCATAAACCACCCACCCCCAAAACAAACATTGAACCCTCCTCCTTTGAAACTAAACCTAAGAAGGAAACGGTTAAGTGTGCCTATTGCAAGAAACTTGGGCATGATGAAAAAAGTGTATGAAGAATAAAATTGATCACCTTACTCACATTCTAGAGAAGAACAATATAGGGGGCCCTTGAATCTATAAAATAGAAATCATCAAACCAAGAAACTTCTATGGAAAAAGGCAATAGTAAAGAGAAGAAGAAGGGAAAGGCTTTAGTTGTATTAGTGCCTCAAACTTTGTCATGGGTCATTTACTAAAGGTTTGGTTTTCTTCCTATTATCCAAAATCCCCCAAGAGGTAATTTTGATAACTTGCATTTTATCTTGGCTTGGAAATGGATAAAACTAAAAAATTAGCTTTGGGGCACTCCTTTTCTTCTTCTCTAGCTCTCCTATTCATGAAAAATCTGAGTTAGTAAAAATTTGGAAAATTTGAAAATGTGAAAAAGGCCTAGTTTAGTGTATTACGAAGTGTAGGGTGTAGGTGGAAAAACTATATGTGGAACTAAGGTTCCCGCCCTTGAATTAGAACCGCAATACAAAGGGGTCTTTGTTGTGTGGAGAAGTCTGGTTTCAAGGCCCATGAGTAACAAGTTCCTGTGGTTCAATTTCCCCATGGGACCAATTCATCTCGCAATATGAAGGAGGCATCGAGTTCAATGGAATGCATGACGATTGTCCAATGCTGGTCCGAGTGACCCGAGCGGAATAGGTGTTGCGGGGAATTAAGTTCCCGCAGAGGTGATATTACCGGACAACGAATCGAGTCAGTGTTTTGCGGGAATGTGAGCTGTGAGGCACAAGTGAGCGGTGCACTATGTACCCCAAAACCTGTAGTACATGCAATCTAAAGGAAAAGTGAATTAAACATAGACCGTGGAGTCGCAAAGGGAACCAGTTTGACCCCCAACCCCGAACTTAACGGCCATAACTTTTGACCCATTACTCGATTTTCACAAAATCGAGACTTTTCGAAAAGGTCTTGACATCTGCTTTCTTAATTTTATTGAGGTTAGATATATGAAAATGTGGAAAATGTATCCAACATTGAATTATGCAGATTCAGTGTTTCAACCACCAAAATTAATGGAAGCATGGAGCATTTTATTCTACAAAAAGCTATGATACCATGAAGAGATGGATTTTCAAGGGTTCCCATGATGATTTGTAGCCATTTAATGGCTCTTATTGGTGGGTGAAGCTGAGATTTTAGGATTTCCCCTTTCTTCTCCCTTTCTTTCTTCTTCTATATATGTAAAATGGAGAGCTCATTTTAAAGGTTGTTGAACATTCTCTAGTTGCTCCTCCATTCTTCTACAGGTTGTTGTGAGCTCTAAACCTCCATTCCGGGTTCTTTTTACAGAAATTCTGCCTCTTTTCTTCATTATAATGGACTGTGTAGCCATTTGAAGCAATAAAATCAAGTTTGTGGTTATTTTTCAACCCTTGTTTGTGTTTTATTGCATTCTCTTACCTCTATATTACAGCTGAAGATATTTTTGTGCATTTTATTATTTCTTGAAAAACTATAAATGGTTGTGTTTAATGGAATAATGTTGTAAGTGTCTGTTTTTATAGACTATGGTGTTCTACATACCCTCTCTATCTCCATTTCTTCACATTTCCATTCATTAGAGAGTGTCCCAATCACCCTTCTCTTGGTGTTATCACCTCCTTAGTGTAGGATTTCTTCATTTTTATGTATTTTCCTCTCTCCCTGGTCCCTTGGAATCATAGGATAGGATTAGATAAGTGTATTTCCAGCATTAGGAGTAGTTGTATCATTAGATTAGGAAGAGGAACCATCCTTCTCTTGAGAATTATCCTGTAATTTTTCAATTACACTTCCATATAACCATGTAGTATGTCCTTTATCACACTAGATGATGACACCTCTTTAAAAATTGCAGGGAGTGAGTTAGTTTAAGTAAATGGTGTAACATTCAAAATGGTTCAAGTGTTCCAACACTTTGCACCAATTTTTTATCCATGTACCAAATCACTTACTTAAGGAAGGGCATGAGAGTTGAATTTAACCAAATTTTGTTATCATTAGAATGCTACGTAGTGATATTATAGTTGTAGAGGAAGGGCATATCCCATAGTAAAATTATACACCTTATCTCATTTTACTCCCGACACTTCTTTGAATACAGTGTTGACTCACTCATATGGGGTTAGAAAACTATGACATGAGAAATTTATCCACCTTAACTATCACTACTTGGAATAATTGAGAAAACATGATATGGTTTAATGTTTTCCTAGAGTTAGTTTTTCTAAAGGTATTTGTGAGGGTCGCACCCTTGGAAAGCATCTAGAAGAGAAATTTGACAAAGAGAAAGCTTGAAGAGCTACACAAATAATGGAGTTAGTTCACAGTGATGTATCAAGGTCATTTATCAAACCTTCCTTCACTGGGGCATGATACATTTTCACATTCATTGATGATTTCTCATGATACACTTGGGTCTACTTCTTTTGTAAGAAGTCGATTTTTATGAATTTTCTCATGGCTTCAAGGATCTTGTAGAGATATAGTTAAATAAATTTATCAAGATTTTTGAATGAGATAATGGTTTCAATAGGTTTGCACTACATATGGGATTGCATTACAATGAATATTTATAGTCCTTCATGAGAATGAGGTTGTAGAATGGAACAACATATTATTGAAAGAGATGGCTAGTTTTATGTTTCACTCCAAATCTCTAAGACCACAATATCAAGAAGAAGCTATTAACTATGTAAATTAAATTCAAACCCATTTGCCTCAAAAATTATTGAAAGGACTCACTCCTTTTGAATTTTGGCATGGTTAAAAGCATTAGTTAAGAACTTCGTAGTCTTTAGATATCTAGTTATATCTCACATCCCTAAAAGAAACACAAGCCTATGGAACCTAATAGTTGGCCTCGTATATTTATTGGCTACCCATATGGTATTAAGGGATATAAGATTCTTCATCCGACCACACATGAGTTGTTTAGTGAGAGGAGTGTCCAATTTTAGGAAGTTCCACCAGATTTGACACTTAACATTTTTCCACTTCCATCAACTTCACTTGGATTTTTTGAGTATGATTGTGACAATTCTAATAATCCGAGAAGATTCCTAAGAATATATCTACGATCGATGAATATTATTCTTCTAGTTCGACATCGAGATTAGATATGGAGCTTTGTATCCTTACACATATAGCCACAACTCAAACAATGAATAGTTTTCCTTGATCTCCTACTTTTGGTACTCTTCATATCAGGTGGACTTCGTAGAGTGTAGAGTACTTGGGTAGGGGATCCTATAGGTGTTAAAGGGACATGTTTAAAGTTCAAGGGTGGGACACATTCTTTCTTTTCATCTTCTCTCGATCTATGGAATTTTCGGGAGGCATCGAAAATATTGAATGGGACATTGTTATGTAAGAGGAGTACAATTCCTTGATTAGGAACAACACTTGGGATTTGACATGCCTTCCTAAGGAAGGAAGATGGTTCAATATAGGTGGATATATCAAACCAAGTATGCAAAATATGGTTCCATTGATAAGTTCAAAGAATGATGGGTAGAAAAAGGTTTTTAACAAGTTCCTAGAATCAACTACACTGATACTTTTACACCAATTGCCAAAATAAACTCTATCCAAATAATTATTACCATTACCACAACTTATCATTGGGATGTTCATCAGATGGATGTGAAGAGTGCCTTTCTTTATGGTGACCTAGAAGAGGAGATCTACATGGAGCAACCACATGGTTTTGTTCAATACTATTCCTTAGTATGTAGACTTAAGAAATCTATCTATGGCCTCAAACAAGACCCTTGGGCTTGGTATGCCAAGATGGATTCCTTTCTTCTCACCATAGATTTCACTCATTACCAATCTGATTTGAATGTATACATTTTATAGTATGATGATTTACTTATGATTATGGTTATTTAGGTTGATGACCTTTTTGTTCATGGGGATCTCTTCATCATCCATTGCAGTAGTGAAAGAATCTCTACAGGATATATTTTTGATGATTGACTTGGGTTTGTTGCATTACTTTCTTGGGATTCATATTTCACAATTTGACTCAAGGATATCCATTACACAACCTAAGTATGCTCTTGATTTACTTGCTCGAGTTTCACATGGTTGATTATAAGCCAACTCTGACTCCATTTTTATCAAGATTCAAGCTTGAGGCTGATTGCACTTCACCATTGGTTGATGTTACCTTATATCAACAACTTGTAGGTAGCCATCCTTATATACTTATCTCACACTATACCCAAAATTTCATATGTAGTAGGATTGGCCTCTAGATTCATGTAGGATCCTCATGAGTTACATTGGAAAGGAGCTAAGATTATTATTCACTATATTTAGGCACGCATAGATTCAAGATTCACTATGGAGTTGGTATTGATGTTGACTTGGTTGGATACACAAATTCAGACTAGGTTGGTGATATTCAAAATTGTAAGACCATTTCAAATTACTGAGTTTCTCGTTAGGTTATAGCCGATTAGTTGATCAAGAAAGAAGAAAAATGTAATTATTTTATCATCTATTGAGACCAAATACAAAGGAGCTATAAATGTTTCCATGGAGGCCATTTGGCTTCATGGGATTTTGACATAGTTTGGTATTTAGTATAGGTGACCCATGGTCATATTCTATGCCAATCATAACATTGTTCATATTTATAGGGATCCGGTCAAGTATCACGGTGACCAAACACATCGAGATTCATATGCATTTAATCGAGGAGATGATTCGTGGACATATCATCAATCTCATGTATTGTTAGGTAATGAAGTTTATTTCTAACATATTCACTAAATCCTTCACCAAGAGCAAGATTCTTCACATGTATACTCGTCTTAGGGTGTAGGCTACATCAGCATCATCTTGTGTGGGGGTATTTTAGTCCTTCTTTCTTCCTTTCTCTCTTTTGGGGGGAGTTTTCCTCGCTGGGTTTTCTCCTTTTCTCCACTTTTTTAGAATTACATTTTAATTGGATAACTAATCAATCCTTGTTTATGGGACCCACTTTTTTCCCACCTAAGCTATGCTTTAGGGGTTTTGGTGTAGGTATATATTTTCCTTGTATTTATTTATTACTTAGAATATTTCCTACACATATGGTGACTCATCTTTCTTAGGTGTTCTTTGTGTCATAAGAGTTACATGATTTTTCATAGATTTTCATATGTCATTAACTTTCATAGTGTGTCATATGAGTTACATTTGACTGAATATTCTAAGAATGTAACTCCTCTTCCTATTCTTTATCTCTTGAGTGCTATTCTCATGGACTAGTTACTTATCACTCTCTGTTTGTACACACCACATTGAGCTATTGAGTTATTCTTTGTTTTAGTCATGTTCTTGTGTTTTGTGAGATTATTTTCATATTGCATCTACTTGTTAGTGATTTCAATATTCATGCAACTAAATATGACTTTGTTGTTATCTAGATATTATGATGGTAACTCAGATAGGAAATTCTACTAGAAGGAACAACGTGATGGATGAAAACAAATACATAATGGATAAGGATGGATAGAAATATACTTTGAACCAATTTTGAGAGAAGATGAATAATATAAAAAGTGATATTAGTTTTAGTGAATAGTTCCCAAATTAAGTGAAGTAGGATAGTACATGTATTTTACTAAGAGTATTGACCACGCAAAAAGGAGAGTATGGTAAAAGTAACAAAAGGAGAAGAAAGAATACTACTAGAAGTGAAAGGAATGTTGGAGGATATTTTGGATATTATGTCTAGTGAGTTACCTTAAGGGTTACCTCATGTAAGATAAATTATTCAAGTTGCATCAATTTAATTCTATGATCAAGAGTTTCAAATAAGGTAGCCTCATGAAGATGACACCACAATAAAATGTGGAGATAAAAAAGCAATTCCAAGAGTTGCTAGATAAGGGAATCATTAGAGAGAGTATAATCCCATACACTAAAGTTTGGGACGCACAATGGACTAAAAGGGGGTGAATCAGTCCTTTAAACCCTTTAAAAAATCATATTAATTTCCATACAAAGCATTAACATTCAACCATTCATTAATGTGATCTTAACAATATGCAACAACCATCCACAGAGAAAAACCATGAAAGAGTACACAATAACACAAGATATAAGTGGAAAACCCTCAAGGGGAAGAAAACCCACTGAAACTCTACTTATATTACATAAATAAAATAAATTTAGTGAAGCACCAACTTCACAAGGAGCACCAACCCCTAGTTTAGTAGAGCACCAACCCTACAAGGAACACAACCCCTAATTTAGTGAAGCACCAACTCCACAAGGAGGCTACAACCCCATAGGTGATTAAGAACCAAATAAACCAACTTTATATGAAGATATTTGAAGTATTGTTGTTGCCACAACTGATGGAGATCACTAATTCAGCTCACACACCTTCAAACCCTCTTTCTCCTAACTCGCTCAAACTTGATCTTTCATGGACTGATTTCAACTCAAATCCTTACACACAAGATATTAAAAATTCCTCATACTTTCACACAAATTCTCATATCTATCTTGATTCTTTTCACTCGTTTGTACTCTCTCACCTAGCTCGCATTTTCCTCTCTTTTCAACTAGTTCAAAAATGAACCAAAACATGCACTTTATATGAATCTCAACTCAAAAACATAACATAGGTCAGTCTTAACCCAAGATATCAACCATTAAAACATAATAAAATAACACCACACTTATAAAAATATATAATAATGACCCATGTAGGTCAATTGTGCACCAAGACAACTAAACATGCCCAAAAAGGCTTAAAACCCCATCACCAAGCTCATGAAAGACCTCCAAAGACATCACCCTGATTATTAAAGACCCAAAATTCCTCACACATGTAATATACATCATGAAAACATCACCAATGCTCATACCATGCTCTACACCAATAATTTTTTTCATAAAACCACTTAGTATGATGATTTCCTACTCAAAATAGAGGCTTCTAAGAGCCAGTCTTCACCCATGGAGCTCAAGATCACCCAATAACAACTCAAATATTCCATATAACAACTAATTTGAAATTAAATGACCTATATAACACATACATTCTTTCTATACCTCATGAAACATCCAACAAATAAAATCACACCTCTTTTCCTCTTTAGAAAATTGAACTACCCAAAAAGTAATTTTGGAAACTCAACTGGTTTTCACCCTTTATATCACTTTCAAGACCTCTAAATTCCTTCACAAGGAACAAAATTCATCCCTATTCACTCTCAAATTGATATAAAACATAATATAATACAAATTATGGGTCTTTTACATCAATCTTCTAGCCAAAGTAGTCATGTCTGAACCAGTCAACTTGTGACCTCAACCATGGAAACTTAGTACACTTTCAAAGCTTCACCAAAACATGAAACATGTCACATGATATTTCAAAAACACCTCCAAATCCATTATACTTCATCACAAATCTTACAATTACTTAAGCACTTCCATTTTCTAACATTGTTAAACTGCCCTTTTAGGCCCAAAACCAATCTTCAAAAATAGGGCACACTTTGCCCTATAGGACCTCAACCAAGACATGAAAATATCATGGAAATATATTACAAATACCAAGCTTCCATAAATGGTGATTTATTCATTAGGTTCAATGTACAACTTTACCACAAACTGAAAATCTCTATAAACTTGCATTTTTGAGTGGGACCCAAATACTGTCACAAGATCTAACATACCTCTTTGGAAATATGGAAGATTCCTATACAATCTCCAATCATCATATTTACAAAAACAATCCATTATGGGCACCTACCATGAGTATCTTCTTCACCTCCCTCAACCTAGGTTTTAAGCTCATAAAAAGTTGTTTAACTTCTTAACATTCACCTCCGGGATTAACATTGTATCTGGTTTGAAGATCATGGAGGACTGCGGGAGGGTTTTGAGAGTGCGGTTTCAGCAGCTCTGGCTGCTGAATGTCTATCAAAAGGCTGCGAACTAGCTGATAAGGCACCATTAAGTGAGGGAGAATCGGTTAAAGGTGTTAGTATTGGATCTAGAGCCTGGGCTGATATTTTTAAGGTACCTCCTGACAAAAATGTGGGTCCTCATCCTACATGTGATCTGAATTTTAAAAGTACAAAAGATGTTGAGGGGGTGACCCACATACAAGTTCTGATGGATGTCTGCATAGAGCTCTTGAGAAAACCAATCTAGCCCTAGTCGGAAAGTTTTTGGGATCAAGACCCAATGTAGATACTATAAGAAAATGGGCCATTCGCAGATGGAAACCAAAAGGGGATTTGATTATCACCACCATGGCCAAGGGTTTTTTTCTAGCCCGATTTAATCTCCAAGCTGATGTAGACTCTATCTTATTGGGTGGTCCCTGGTGTCTTGGCAATATGGGGCTATTTTTAAAAAATGGTATCCTGGGTTCAATCCATATACTGAGAACATTCATGCCATACCCATCTGGTGTAGACTCCCAGGGCTACCCCTTCATCTGTGGGATGATGAAATCCTTCTTCATATAGCCAAATTGATTGGTTCACCAGTTGGGCTTGATGGACCTACAAAAAATAGATCAAGACTGGCCTTCGCAAGGTTCTGTGTCTCTACTGAAATGGATCAAGAGCTACCTGATCACATTTTTCTGCAGTCCAAATTTGGAGCATGGAAACAACAAATAGATTATGAAGCTTTCCAACTAAGATGTAGCAAATGTCATAAATTAGGGCATTTTGCCAGCAAATGCTCTGAGAAAATAATGCAAAAGCTGGAAATACCCTTAGATCATTTTGAGGCTCAAGAACAGAAACAGACGGATAAGGATGATAAAGATCCTCTAACAGACCAGAATGTTGGAGATAGCGCATGCAGATGAATCCCAGGCTAAAAGACCGGAAAAAAGGCTTTAAGACAAAGAGGCCACCAGTTTATAGGAAGCTGTGGAGGCCTAAAATTCACCAGATGGAAAATCTTGATGAAGCCCAAAAGGAAAAAGATCTTGAATCGACAAAGGGTGAAGAAAGCAAGAGGGATATGGCAAGTGGATCCAGCAATGAACATTAAGACACCAAATCCGGTAAAGTTGAACATGGAGGTTGATGAAGAAAATGAAAAAGTTTTCATTCATCTTATCACTTCTAAGGAAGAAGAGATGGAAAAAACTACTCCTTTTGCTCATCAAGAAGCTGTTAAATAGGAATAGCTCTCTGGAGCTACTCAAAATGAGGCAAGGAAAAGTCAAAGAGGTTCTGGAATCCATAGCAAGAGATCTAAACCAAGATAAAGAGTTTACTGATATGGAGGAGCTCACTCCTAAAATGGTTAAACAGATTGATGTTGATAAAGGAAAAGAGGAAGGGGAAATTACCCCTACTAGCAAGAAAATTCTATCAGACTGTGATAAAGATGGATTCATCATAGTGAGAAGTAAGAAACGAGGACTAAAAAGTCTTGAAGAAATTCTAGAATCACTCTATAGTGATAAAAGAAATGATTGGAAGCTGGGAAGCTTCCACCTCAAGAATCACAAGGGCCACTACTAGAAGAACTACAAATATTGGAGTTCCCTATAGAAAAGGTAGACTATCCAAGAGAGAAGTAAGAGAAAAAGAGACTGAGAAAGAAATTACAGATGGTACACAAAGGATTTTGAACCATCCAAGTAACTGCATCTCCAAAATTTTTTTAATGAAGGTCATTTCTTGGAATGTCAGAGGACTCAATGGGGGGCCTAAGCAAAGAATGCTTAAGGAAATTAAAAGATCAAACAGGCCAAACATCCTTCTTATTCAGGAAACTAAAATGAAAAGTAAAGTTGTTGAAGATTGCAAAAGATATTTCTGGGAGAATGTTGCCTTTGCTGCTGTTGATTCTCAAGGAGCTTCTGGAGGCTTAGCGATCTTCTGGGATACCAAAATTGTTAATGGTAATGTGTTTTCTTCCTCCCAGAATCATTTAGCTATAATTTTTAAAAGCCTTGAGAATAATTCTAGCTGGATTCTTTCCAATATTTATGCACCCAATACTGTTGCTGGTAAAAGAAATTTATGGAAGGAGTTAACCTTGTTTTAGAATAATGTTGAGGACATGAACTGGTTGATAATGGGAGACTTCAATACTCCTTTAAATCTGGGAGAAAAATTTGGGGGAACTCTGAATTTTCTATCAGTATGGAAGAATTTGCTGACTTCATCTCGACTCTTAATCTTATGGACATAGAACTTCATGGTAATCAATTTACCTGGTCTAACAGAAGATTTGGGGAGAACTTGATCCAGGTTAAACTAGATAGAGCTCTCATTTTTGCTAATTGGATCTTAGATCAGAATTTTCATCTCTCTTCTCTCCCCAGAACGGGCTCTGATCACAATCCTATTGCCCTAAATTTCTTCAATTGGTCAAAACCTTTTCACTGCAATTTCAAATTTGAGAAAATGTGGCTTGAGCATGAGGATATTCTGGATAGAATTAAAGAGTGGTGGTATTGGGAAGGCATAGGGATGGCCCAATTCAGGCTTCTACAGAAGTTGAAAAATGTAAAGCAAAAGGTTAGAATCTGGAATAAAGAGGTTTTTGGGAATATTTTTGAAAAGAAGAAAGAACTTAAGCAGCAGTTGGAAGAGCTTGAACTTAAAGTTTCCTTGAAAGGTATGACCCTAGAGGATCATCAACATAGGAAAAAAAGCTTCTCTCAGATCTGCATAATATAAATAGCCGTGAAGAATCCTTTTGGAGAATGAAGTCTAGAGCTCTTTGGCTAAAAGCAGGAGACAGGAATACAATTTTTTTCATTTGACAGCCCTCAAGCATAGAGCTTGTAATAGAATTACTGAAGTATCTAAGGACAATGGGAGCATTACTAAGGATTCTGAAGACATCAAAGAAGAAGCCCTCAAATTTTACAAGAATCTGCTCACTGAGAATAATTCCTACAATGAACAAGCGGCCTCCTTTCTCTTAGACTCCATTCCTAATAATTCACTACCTGCTGAGAGGTTTAAGAGTCTTTCCAAAATAGTCACCATTGAGGAATTGAAAAAGGTTGTTTTCACTTTAGAAGGGGATAAGGCTCCGGGCCCCGATGGTTTTTGACCAACTTCTTCCAAAGATGTTGGGAAATATGTTCTGAAGATCTATTGAAAGTTGTTAATGAGTTTTATAGAACTGGAAATCTTATCAAAGAATTAAATAATACACATATTGTGCTTGCTCCTAAGAAGTTGGATGCAAAGGACTTCAAATATTTCAGGCCAATCAGTTTGGTTAATGTAATATATTGGATCTTCACAAAGATTCTAACCACTAGGATGCAACCTATTCTTATGGAGATTATTTCACAGCAAAGCGGATTCATTCAGGGAAGAATTATTCAGGATGGAATTATCATGGTCCATGAAACAATCCATTCTATGGATAAAAGTAAAAAAGCAGGGATGGCTATCAAGCTAGACATGCATAAGGCCTTCGACAGAGTCTCCTGGAAATTCATGGATGAGGTCTTATCCAAGTTTGGTTTTCAAAATAAATTCAGGAAAATTATTCATTCTTGTATTTCTACTTCTAGATTCTCAGTGGTTGTTAATGGGGAACCGGTTGGTTTTTTTTCCAGCAATAGAGGAATCCGGAAAGGGGACCCAATCTCCCCTTTATTGTTCATTATAATGGCTGACAGTTTAAGCAGATCTATCTCAAAAGCTATTAGTATTGGCATGATAAAGGGCTTTCTACCAACTTCTGGTAATCAGGTTTCCTCTCATCAGCAGTTTTCTGATGACACTCTGCTTCTTTTGATGGCCTCAATAATTGAGGCAAAGGCTATCAAAACTATCCTTAGATTTTATGAGGAAGCCTCGGGGCAAAAAAGTTAATTTTGACAAAAGCTCTATCTATTTCTTCAATACTCCTATAGAAAGGCAAAGAAAGATTGCTAATATTCTTGGATGCACTATTAATTCATTACCCGCTACTTATTTAGGTCTCCCTTTGAGTACTGGCAAGATTTCTAATGAGGTCTGGAATGATCTTATTAAGAGATTTCAAAAAAAACTGGTTGGTTGGAAAGGAGCTCTACTTTCAAGCGCAGGCAAGTGCTTATTGATAAAAAGCACTCTTCAGAACCTGCCTATTTATATCATGTCAATGTTCAACATACCAGCAACAGTGACAAACAATATTGAAAAAATTCAAAAGCACTTTTTATGGCATGGTACTGAGGACAGGTTCAGGTATCATTTAGTGGCTTGGGAGCAGGTATGTAAACCAAAGAGGCTTGGGGGGTTAGGTATCAAAGATATCAAACATATGAGTGCTGCTCTTATTGCAAAGTTAGGTTGGAGACTTATAAAAGAACACAAGCCTTGGACAGAGTTGGTTAAGATCAAATACCTTTCCAACCAAAGCAAGATCTCCTTTATTTCTGATCAGTTTCTTCCAAATGGTTCTATTTTCTGGAACAATCTTCTACACAACAGACATATTCTCTCTCAGGGATGTAGCTGGAAGCTTGGGGATGGTCAAGACATTAATTTACGGGTGATAAATGGACTGATATTAATTGGATTTCATCTTATGGCCACATTAAAGATAGCTTAATTACAAAGTATGGGCACAAAATACAGGGCTATATTGAGGTGGATGAAAACAAAAGAAAATGGAAACAACTCAAAGTTGAGGAGGATAATGTGCAGACTGATGTTTCATCTTTGCAGAATCAACTTTCTCTAATTCATATTAGTAATCAAAATCATAAGGATGAGCTCATTTGGAAAGATTCTTTTGATGGAGAATACTCAGTTAAATCGGGCTACAATTCTTTCTTTGCCTCTATTGAAAGTGAAATTAAGTGGCATAAGTTGTGGATGCCAGAGCTAACCCCTAGAGTGAACTTTTTCTGGTGGCTCATCATTAAAGGCAAGATATTGACTAATGACAACCTCATTAGGAAGGGATTCATCATGCCGAATAGGTGTTGCATGTGTCAGAAAGAAGTAGAAGACATCAAACATTTATTTCTTCATTGTAAGTACACTTCCAAAATTTGGCATCTTGTTTTTGAAAAATTTAATCAGAAATGGATCTTTCCCCTTACTTGTCTTCAGGCCTGGGAACAATGGGACTCTCCTTACAAACATTGTGTGGTGAGGAGATTATGGCAACTAGTTTTACCTCACACCATGTGGCGAGTTTGGAAGGCTCGTAATGATGGCATTTTAGAAATACTAGAAAGTTATGTAACAAAGTCTACAAAGAAATTATCATTGTTGTGCAGGACAATATTGCAAGATTTAAA
This sequence comes from Taxus wallichiana var. yunnanensis, assembly GCA_018340775.1. Lineage (NCBI taxonomy): Eukaryota > Viridiplantae > Streptophyta > Pinopsida > Cupressales > Taxaceae > Taxus > Taxus wallichiana. The sequence goes on from CM031236.1 coordinate 46,580,662, forward strand.
CCTCCTAAAAATAGACTTTTCCCTGAGGAAGAAGAGTACATTCTGGCTGATTGGAATATTGACACTGTCTTCAAAAAGAATAACAATGGTATGGATAGATCCACTATCCGATGGATTAAGCCTCCCAATGCTTGGCATAAGTTGAATTTTGATGGGGCCTCAAAAGGCAATCCAGGAGATTCTGGAGGTGGAGGAGTCATCAGAGATCACAGAGGCTACTTTGTTGCTACTTTTTCTGGGAAAATGGGTAGGCATACTAATCATTACTCTGAAGCTCTTGCTGCTCTGTGGGGAATAAGGCTAGCCAGGGATTGTAATATTCTAAATATTATAATTGAGGGTGATTCTCTGAACATCATCAATCTCTTAAACAAAAAGCAACCCCCCAGCTGGTCAATTAGAGATTTTATTGTTGAAGCTACTGATATATGCAAGAGTTTTGAAAATGTTAAAATCAATCACACCTATCGAGAAGGCAATAGGGTCGCAGATGGTTTGGCAAACTTTGGGGTTAACAATACTTTTCAAACTTGGCTAAGGGGGGACATTCTTCCCACTCAAGTTAATAAAGACATCATCAATGATTTACATGGCTTGGAAAGTAATCACTAATGGTTGTAATGTTGATGCTAAGGAGTAGATTTTTAAGTACAGAATGATGACATCATCTAAGATTTGTGTGATTTGTGTGAACTGGACAGCCATCATTACTTGTCATAGGGAGAACGCTAAGGAGCGGGTCACTAATTACAAAGTAAGGTCTAATAATTACATCTTTTATCATGAATGGGAGAGATTCAAAAACAAAGCTAAGACTGATACGCATAGTGCTAAAACTTTTACCATTGCGGCAGAGTCACTGGAAAAATGGGGGGTCCACCTTGCAAGACAGAGCCCACCCATAATCCAGCATGGAAAGATGATACAGGGCTCTGGAACTATCTTCAAATTGGGGGTCTTGCAAATTTTATTGAAAGAATACAAGGTTTTGATCAGGATATTTCTATTAAATTTGCTCAGGGATGGAAGAATCGGGTAGTTAAGTACAACAACATTGAGGTTGAGATAACGGAGGAGCTTATCGCTCAGGTCACGGGGCTCAGTCTTGATGGCACCAAATTCTTTAACAAGAGGGTGGACAGAGAGGTGGAGGCAAAGAAATTCCTGGACGAAGGGGAAAATCTTGAATTTGTGACAGCCGGCATCAAGTTGACTTCGATTCCTGAGCCTTTTGCTGAGCTCACCAGGATGGTTGTTAGGTATGTAACTCTTGAGGGGAGATTTGTTACTATTCCTCAAAAACATTTGATCTTTCTTAATCACTTTCGTAGAAACATAATCATCAACTTCCCTCATTACTTGATAAACTCAGCTGGAGAAATCCGTTCGGGAAGTGCAAAATCATACTAGGGTAGTTCCACTCCATCAAGGGCTAATTCTTCTTATCCACCACCACTGCTCAACCTATCCCCACTTGGATTCTACTCCTCCCTCTCCCTTCATTCCTCCCCCCCCCCACTGCCTCCATTCCCCCCTGCTCGAAAGGAAGATTGACATTGCTTCATCTAGCAAGAAAAGGAAGGGTATGAAAACTAAGGTCCCTACTTCTCAGAGGGTTCTTAGAAGTCACAAAGACCTTGAGCTTGCGAGAGCCTCTTGCACATCAGCCATCTGGTGGAGGGAGGAGGATTTTTGGTTAGAGTGGGTAGGATGGAAAAGGAAATTCAAGAGCTTAAGAGTGTTATCAGAAATATGGAAAAAGCTAAGGGAAAAGGGAAACTACAAAATGATGATGAGGAGGATGTTATTGCTGAAGTGTTCAAGAAGCTACAATCTTTGGATGGCAGACTGGGAAATGCAAAAATCCATAATGACTGCATCCTATCTGCCCTTAAAAGTATTTACAATTTCATCAAACAAGCATGTTCATAGTGTATGCAGTCTCAGCGGGATTACTGAGGACATTTGGGGCCCCAAGGAGAAAAGAGATATGGCAATTGCTCAGGTGGATTTGAAAGACCCTTCTCAGGCCACAACCATTGCATTCTTTGTCTCGCTTCAAGCGATCAAAACCAAGATTGACCGGGCTATCAAGTGATGTAGAAGCTGTCTTTGCTTTTTCTTGGCTTGAAGTTGTTGTTATGACGGTTTTGGTGTTGTTTTTGGTTGAGATATTCATGATAGATATCTCTTGTTTGTTTTTTGGTCTCTTCTTGTTTTTTAGATCATTGTACGTCTTGATCCTTTTCTATTACTATGATGTATTATCTGGCTGTTGAGCCCTCTGGTGTTGGTTGTTTTTCTCTTCTTTGGGTTGTTTCTTCCGCTTTTGGTATCTGGCTTTTGAGCCCTTTTGTATACAGGGTATAGTCCCTTCAAAACTATTTACCCTTAATAAAAAAACTTCTTAACATTCATTCATAAAAGTCTATTGATGAAACCACTCAATTATTTTTAAAAATTATATTATCTCAATTTAAAAACATCCCTAAAATCCAAAAATTCCCATGGAAATTTTTTGAGAGAAGGTGGGCATCAAAACTTGCCTATCGAGCTAGAAATCATGCTTTCTTGGACCTTGTTTTTCCTAAAACTTCATAACTTGCAAATTTCTCTTCACAATAACATTAAAATTTTCTCACGCATCTAGGAAACCCCTATTCATCATCTCCAATCATCGATTTTCCTTAAATAACTCTTAATATTCTCAACAACCGTGACTTGCATGATTAGGCCTTAGGGTTTTACATAGTTTAGGTTATAACAAACTGAACCAACACTACACCCAAGCATAAAACCTATAAAAACTGCCTCTACAAGATGGAAAAAACATAACATACCTCCATTAATGTCCTCAAGAGCTCACACATACCTACAAGTGACTATCATGCCTTATTAGGCCTCCAAACACTAGGATTAGGTCTAGTTTGGACCTAGACCAAGTAGAAAAACCTCATAACTCTGCTTCCAAGATCTCTAAAAGGACCTCACATACATGAGACAACATTTCTCACACATTTTCATGCCTTCATGAGCTCTCATATCTCTCAAATTGATTCTCATGCTCCATTTGGCCTCCAAGCACCTATATTAGGTCTAGATGAGCACCCTGTAACTGAGTCTTCAACCCTGCACTGCACTCACGAATCTCATGTGAGTGTATCAACACACTCCTATCATTCTCTCCATGTCTATACCATGATCCTCAAGTCACCATGTAACTCAAACCACCATGCTCTATCACCTAGGCTAGCTAGGTCACTTGATTAGACCTACTAGGCCAAGCCATTCTCACTATGTCCACTCATGCCATCATGAATCAACCTGAATGTCCATGTTATCATCATGTTGAGAATACTCTAACACTTCTCCATCATCTAATTTTTTATTAATGAGATTTTACATCAATGATAACACCTAACTCACTCATGCAAACATAAAGGTCTTTGATATGGAAGGATTACAAATCAAATCTTAAATACTCTCTAAATAAAGCTATTCGTCATCTAAGATTACCCAAAATAAATATCAATTAAATAGTATGTATGTGTGTGTGTGATATTGATGATAAAATATTCATTGTATAAATTTAGATTTTAAATCCAAATATTTATAGTCTATACAAGTAGATACCTACAACTAAAGCTAGATCTAAACACATTACAAAAATCACACCTCCTTAGTAAAATTCACCCTCTTTGCAATTAAAAATTTTGCAATAAACAAGGCTAATATAGCCATTACAACAAGACTTGCCACTACTTGGATGAAAAGTAAAAGAATAACAATAAATCCTAAACCTCGTAAGTTAATTAAATTTAACTAAAGAAGACTAAAAAATAGACTCAAATGATAAATATCATTCACTACTAATATATGGTCAACATGCAAGAAACTAAAATTAGTTTAAGTGACACATGTACACCTATCATGGATCCTAATGAACCTAGGCACCCAAATCTCTTCTAATAATATAAATAGATAAAGATAAGACTAAATTTTATCATCTAAGCATAGAATCGCACTTTGTGTTTCTTGGGGATGAGTGGAACTCTAACTTGAACTTTGAGTCTAAAAATAGAATTCTAAAAATATATTTTTAAACATTTTCCAAAAAAAATTCTAAACACACAAAATACAAAAATTATACTTTTCAAGTAACTAATCATTACTCATATTGGCATCACACTCAAAATTCCCTCTTCGATACAAAAAGTAGAAATTCATATCATCTCCTTGATTTTTCCATGAACTTGTTGCAACAAACCCTTGGTGAAAATATCAGCAAGCTAATATTCACTTCTTACATGATAAATTAAAAACTAATTACCATTGATAAAATGACGATTGACTTCTATATGTTTGGTTCTTTCATGGAAAACTAGATTCTTGGATAATTGTATTACCTCATTGTTATCACAATTTTTTTATGGCTCAAGTTGAGTGTCTCTAAAATAAACTAAGATTCTTCTAAACAAAGCATACCTTGTTCGCAAGAATATATAAGATATGAATATTTAAATTCAATAGAGGATAAAACAACTATAACTTTCTTCTTTGATTACCATGAAACCAAACTAGTTTATAATGTTAAGCAATAACCTGAAGTAGACTTCATGTCATCAAGAGAACCTCTCAAATCTAAATAGATGTATCTATTTATACATAATGAAATTTCTGGTTTGAAATTATTACCATGATTAAAATTACCTTTTTTTATCTCGAAAACTCTTTCTACATTGCTTTGCAATTTCTTGAGTGATGGATTGCCCATAAATCTATAAACTAGTGAGACCTTGTAACTCTTATCTCTAGTCTCATAGACCCTATTATTTTTAGTGACATATTAATCATATGGAGGTTACATAATATAACATGTACTATTCCTCTCAATTGAATCCATTTCACTTTTCATATCATCAACCCACTCTTTCCTTTTTACTAGTGTAGACACTTGTAGTTTTATCAAAGCACTATTATTCCTAATATTGCACTAATTATTCTCCTCCTTACAAATTGATGACATACCGTCGAGTTAGACCTATCTAACCCCCTTTCTTAACCCCCTTTTGGTCGTATTCCTCTTATAAACCAATTAAACAAGCTAATATAACCTCTTATTGGCTAAGTCCTCTTCCAATTCCTTTCCAAGCTACTTCTACTAGCCTCCTAGACTATCAATCCATTCCATTGGATTGATTAAAGCTCTCAGAACCCTCTCAAAATCCTAATTACTCTCTAAACATGGTTAACTAGTCTTAACCATGGTCAATCTCTTCTAAACCTAGTCAAATCTTACTTTGACTTGCTAAAAGTGTTTTTTGGCTTTTTCTATTTGTCCCACATGCACCCAAATCTCCCACTTTCCCAAATGGAAAACTATAAATATCCCACTACCCCCTCTCATTTACAAGAACACTTCTTCCCTCTAACATAAACTATAGTATTATTGCTAGGAGTAGGAGTTTTATTTCATCTTATTGAGCTATTTGCTTTATCCTTTGCAACACATCACACACCATAGAGTAAATGGGAAGAACCATTGGCCTTGAATCCATTAATGGTGAGATCCCATTCTCTTAAGCACAAACTGATTGCTTAGATCCTTATTAGGCTCACTTATTTAGGCTTTCAAGAATAGAGGGTAATTATATTTGTTAAGTTTGCTTGTTTGCTTCAAACTAATGCATGAAAAGTAGGAATCCTTGTTTACTTCTTAATTGATGGTCCATTGATTGGTTTTGCACAAAGCTTTGGGGTTCTTGAGTGTTCTTACCCCATTCCATAGATTTTGTAACCTTTCTTTGAACACATTTGGCACACCCGATGGGACATGAAGTCCATCCTCCATTAATGGAGTCTTTTCAAGCTATTTATTTTCAGTTTCTAACCACTTTCATGTCTTCTAGGATAAATAGCTTTTTATTTACATGATCTCATCTTTTAAGTAGGCTAAATCATCCTTGATCATGTATTTTTTTGGTTTGAGCTAGAAATAGGCTTCTTTGGCTAACCTTTAACTGTTTATTTTGAAAATTTTCAAAATTTGTGACTTTTGCAAGTTTTTTCAGGGCGCATACAGTGTCTTGAAGGGGCATGTCTCTCGTCGATACCCTAGCTGACCGGCATCGAGATAGTCATGTATCTTTTTTTTCATACTACTGGTTGACAAAACATTTTAGAACAAGTTGTGTCTCCGTTGAACCGTCGTGCGTCTCCATTGACAATTGAGCATCTTTGTGTCTCTAAACGCATTGTGTGTCTGCTGTCAAATACTGTGTTTTCGAATTTTTTTACTGCAGCGTACATGTTGAATAGAGAGCGTACGCATGAAACCCTAGTGTACATGTCTAAAAGGCCCACGTAGGTGTTTGTATTCCCTATCATTTCTTCACCTTGCCATGGTATGCATTTTTTTTGGGCGCGTATCCGTTGGTTGGGGTGCGTTGGTGTCACTCGGATGATGCAGTGTCGTGTTAAAATTTGAAAAATTTCCCCAGGCTGTAGGATCATTTTTTCTCAAGTTTTCTAAGATTTTTAAGGACTAACAAAGCAAGTGCAGGGTGTTGAATAATTGTTTAAACTAGCATAAGTGTTTTTATTCCTTAAAACTAAAACGAGGTTTGTAAAGTGCGTATGCTCTCTCCTCGCGCCTTCTAGGTGATCTTGGAGATCAAAAACACTTGTACAACCTTTTGTCACATTTGAAAACACTTGTTTTATGCTTCTAAAAGTGAATTACTTTCCATATAACTTGTTTTAGTGGAATTTTTCATATTGCGTATGCTCTTCCTTCGCACCTTTCGGTGATCTTAGGAATCAAAAGCAACGTGTAAATTCCCTTTCTTGATATCAATATTCAAATGGAAAATTACTAAACTCGTCTCGTACAGGACCTAACGCTTGTCAAAGAAAAGACATCAAAATGAGACACAAACCTTCTAATACACGTGTTTTCATACAGGTTGCCAAATGATGTGCTACTTAAAACCACATTAAAGTTAAGCAAGATAAAAAAACACACCACTTCACTTCACACTATATTGTAGGTTTCGAAAAGGGTACGTCCCTATCTCGCTCAACTGGAACATAACCCCTTTGGCTAAAATGCCTTAAGCTATAATAATGGGGGTGGTTCTAGGAACCCTAAAGTAATCCACCGCTGAGTAACCTCATGGATGAAACAAGAAGTCTCACTTACCCACTTGACTAGTACATTGTGAGTTAGAGTTAAATATTTTCGTATCATGGTTCCAGTGATGGTACAACTGAACACACTAGTTGCTCATTGTATCGGAAGGGGGTACAGTAAAGCCGAGATACTCCCAAATCAGTCATTGTGACTCTTTGGGAAAATCACACTCACATTAGAAAATATTCTAACACCTAGTTGAGAGAACCTATTAAGGAAGCCATTCTATCTTGGAGCCCACTTTGCTAGTCCATTGTCACATCAAAGGCATCACAAAGTGAGGACTTACTTGAGTCTCGAACCTTGTTTCTCAAAACAAGGAAAAGATCCCACCTAAGTTTGAGCTAAGTGCCTTTCATCACGAGATTAAACAAACATCTCATTTATCTCTGTTTCATTCTCGTCTTTGGATGAGGTGAAACTTTCCCAAGTAGAACTTAGTTTATTTTCATCCTTTTGATCTATACCCTTGCGTTCTCACCATCTATTTTTTTGGGGTGAGAAGGAAGCATACTCTCACTTTTTATCAAAGATAGTACTCACCACTTTTTATCTATTTATGCCCATCCATGTTTGTGGATGGGTTGTTAAACATCTAAAGTGTGTAGGTACGTTTTTGTATCTTTGATAAGGTCTTTGATCTTGGTTTCAAGATCATCTTCACTACCATGATTTTGGTTCATATTTTTATCTCTCCTTAAGTTGATATTTTTTTGCTCACATTCTAATCACACAATGTTGGTACTTACATTGGGTTTTAGTTTCTTGAAAATTTGATATAAGTCCCTTTATTGTGTGGTTACGTTGCTCACGCAACTAACAACTTCTTGTTATACTCTTACTTCATTTCATTTCGATGTCATCTAAGTCTTTTTTAGGGTGTCGATATTGCCTTATATATACCGAAATAATGTCATCTTGATACTAACACCTTGCTTTCTTGGTTAATGTATCAGGATAGTGTTATTACGCTATACATACTCGCAACTTCCATTTTCATAAAACTTAGCTTTCATAGGCATTCAAACTAGTTTTAGTATACCTCATCGAGGATCGCGTCAATGCCACTTTAATATTTAGGCCTTGTTAGAAATTCTAACTCGATCTATGTGTTAATACGATGTTGGCACTATTCACTTTAGACCTTTCACCGGAATCATAGTTAGGGTATAGACTTGGCAAAATGACAATTTGACTAATCATTGCATTTGAGTGTTCATATGAGTGTTTCTTGAGTCATAAAAGAAACTGCATAGACATTAATTTTAAAAACTGACTTGAACATACGCCTAGGTACCGCATAAACTTCAAAAGCATTTAGATGGAACCTCGCATAACCTTTTGGTTGAGTGATGCCTAGAATCACTAAAATGGCATCCAAACCAAATAACAATGACTTAGGAGAGAATCCTTTTGAATCATTCCCATTTAGCAGAAATAACTTAGCCCCTCTCTTTTCACAAGTTAAGGATGCAGAGCCATTGATCGATCATAGTACAGAGAGGAGTCTGACTCTTCTAAAGAACAACACCAATTAGACTTAGGCCGCTTTGATGAACTCCTTTTTTATAACAAAGATCAAGTACTCGCAAGAGTCTTAGAACTAGGGGCTAAGCTTCCACAAGAGCGTGAAGTGGAAACTAAGGTCATTAACCATAAAGCTAGAAGAGTGAAGATCCCTCTTGGACATAGATAACCCTTTTGACATAGGGTACACTTCTACTTCTAGGAAACATCATAACACCGCTGAAGGAGACCCATCCAAGCCACTTGGTGATTCACGATGACCTTATTACAAAGCTTCACGTAAAGTGAAGATTGAGTGCAAAGCCTCACCACCTCCCAAGTTCGATGAGGAAGAGGACCCTTTAATCAAAGAAGAGATCCTTCAGAAATAGATCCTAAAACTGATCCAAAAATTAACGAACTTAGGATCTTCAAGTAGGAATGTATACAAAGACAAAATCAAGACAAAATCTAACGAATTCCACTTTGATCCATATAGTGACATGACCTTTAAAGTAGCTAAGGTGCAAAGACCAATGTTTCCCACCAAAGAACAAATCATTGAATGAGAATTACAATCAATGAAAGATACACTTACTATGCTACAGGAGGGAAATGTAGGACATAATAGGAAGTATTCATATGAAGAACTATGCCCTTACCCCTTTGATAAGGACATGTTATTGCAACCCTTCCCAAAAAATTTTATTGTTCCTAAATTTGATAAGTATAAATGCAAGAGTGATCCTCACGATCACATAAAATAATTTTATATGGCTTTCCAAGAGGTCACCTACAGTGATAACTTCTTAATATGACTCTTCCCTCACAACCTAGGAGCACTGGGATTGGAATGGTTCTATAGCATACCCAAGGGCTCCATTACTACGTGGCCCGCATTAGCAGAAAAAATTGTACGACATTATTCCTATAATATGGAAAATGATATCACAATGAACAATCTCTACAATACAAATCAAAAAAACCTAATGATACATTTGTGAGATTTTTACAATGGTGGTGAGGATTGACAAGCCACTTCCCTTGTGCCTTGCCAGAAAAACAATTGGTAAGCATATTTTTGCCTAACTTAAACCCAGAGATAGCCTTCCATCTACAAATGCATTGTGGCTCAAACTTTGAAGAAGTTATAGAGAAGGGCGGTCAAATCGAGAAGGCCCTCATCATGAAGGGAACACTTAAACCAGTTGTCAAAGACAAACATGAAGTGAAATCTTTAGATAAACCAAAATTTTTCAACAAAAACAAGCATGTCGTTGGGGATGGCATTACGGACTCCAAAAGAGTCCAAGCCATGCAGACTAGTCCACTTCTAAAGCTTTCATAAGGGCCTCATCCCAAGGCACCTACCAAACATGAGTTCATGCCATTAATAGAATCCCTATCTGCCATACTAAAATAGTTAGATAATGCAAACATGGTGGAATACCCAACCACGATGATACCATACCTATAAAATGCTCAAAACCAATTTGGTTCAAAGAACATGAGTATTGTGACTTCCACCACGTTAAAGGGCACAAGACAGATAGGTGTTTAAGACTGTGTCATTATATACAAGACCTCATTGAAGAGGGAAATATCATTGTAGATTCTCCCTCGACTCAGGCCAAGGTCCAAATGAGAAAATGGGTATCTTTAAAGAGCCTTTCCTAACCATGCAGATAAGAAGAAAAGGAATCCAAATCATAGAAAAACCTCCAATGATTATAGGACTGCCACTTATATTTATCCCACTAATGACAGTCCCTTTGATTCTCTCATAGGATGTATTCATTCATCTGATGAACAGGTCAACATTATCCAGATCTTAGAAAAGAGTTACGCAAAGAAGAACAAGACGTGCTAGTTTAATCATACCATATCCCCTGCCTATCCCTCACGAAGGTCAATACAATTTGATAGACCAGTTGGAGAAAACACCTACTAGGATATCCATTCTTGATCTCCTCAAAATATCTACTGCCCATAAGAACATATTGTACAAAATGTTGCAAAGTTCGGGAGTCTCAACCGATGTATATCCCACGCACCTCCAAGCTATGCTTGTGGATATTGACACTAATGATCACATCACTTTTGATCATGGTGCAAACCCATGTAATGACACAGAGAACAACTTACCCTTATATTTAGAAATGGTTATTACTCATCACAAAATTAAGAGAGTGCTTGTGGACGGTGGATCTGGTCTAAACATTTGTACTTTGAAGCTAGTTAAGTAGCTACGCCATTCAAAACGGATCTAGGTGCCAAAACTATCATGATCATGCCTATGATAATGAGGAGTGAGAGTCAGCGAGGCACTATAGTAATTCCAATAGAAGTAGGGCCGACTTGTCATGATACAATGTTCCATGTCCTTAAATTGGACCTACCATACAACATGCTCTTAGGATGCCCATGGATCCATGTCATGCAAGCCATTCCTTCGAATTTCCATCAATGTATCAAAATGTGCCACAAAGGATAGATAATCACCATCAAGGTGATCCAAAACCATTTACACATTATAGAGCCTTGCATAGTTTTTCTCGTGTAGCTTATGAGTGCCCTTCTGCAGACATTGTCATTCCTTTGCAAACAGAGGCTATCAAGGAACGTGTGGATCCAAATTCACTCACTCCTTGCAATCAAGATTTTCCTTCTTTGGTCAACCCTTTTGCATCATGGGAGGCAACATCGACAAAGTACGGCCAGACAATTCATTCACCCTTGAACAAGATTTATTAATATCATATTTATCAGTATCACCTAGGACACGAGGGAAGCCCTAAAGCACTCAGAAACAATGCCCTAAAACATTGGAGAAATTTATTCCTAGTGGTTTCTTGTCTGAGGAAAAGATGTTAGGGGATCCTACTAATAGAGTGCCAGAAGGAACCATGGCTTCATGCCATCAGGCACCCCAGTATGTCAAAGGCCACCGCATGATGTTTTTCATGGGTTACAAATGGCTAGGATGCGGTATCAATGTGCAAGGGAAATTATAACACATTCATATCTCTCGCTTCAAATCAAATAAACATGGTCTTGGAATATGACCTCACCATGAGCCACCCATGGAAATCAATGCCACCTCTTCTGAGCACGAGAGTGATTCATCTCATTCTGATAGTGATGTGGATTCCCAATGTAGCCTCTACGAGGATCTTACCTCAACTAACTTATTTCCGATTTTGATGTCCTCATCTTATCCGAATCTAGGCCTCAAACCAACTACCAAGTAACCTTTGTATATCCCGAACTTATAGATTGGGATCAAAATTTCATGTGCCAATCGATTTCTTTGAGAACGACGAGGCATTTACAGAGTTCATGGGGATCAGGGATTCTATTTCAACTGGGGATCATAAGAAGGGCTTTTCAATTCAACTAGACACTTGTGCATACTTCGGGGAAGAGGAAGAGATGTGTGGAAGTTTGAATAAGAAGGTGGTAAATAAGAATAAAATTACTTCAGATAAACCTTTTCTGAGGAATAAACGTCGATCGCATAGAGATAAACTCTTTGAAGCACTCGTAGATAAACAGGCAGAAGCACCTATGGAAAAATGAGTTATCCATTTAAAGATGATGATGAGCTACCTAAGGAGGTTGACCTTACTCTTCCCCCTGATCCTACCTAGATGGAAGACACTTCTAAGATGCTTGTGGAGGAGACCATCAGTGTCAACATTGGATCGGAAGAAGAACCAAAAATGATAAAGTTGGGAGCTTCACTCTCAACTCAAGAGAAGAAAGGTTTTCGTAGATTTTTTAAGAGAATATGGAGATATATTTGCATCGTCATATGTAGATATGCTTTGGGTTAGACCCATATTTAGTCGTGCACAACCTCATTGTGCACCCAAATGATAAACCCATCAAACAGAAGTTGAGAAAGATGCACCCTATAATTGCACTCCTTGTCAAAGAGGAAGTGGAGAAACAACTAGCTCTGATTTCATTAATCCCATCGACTACTTGTTGGTCCGAAAATCAGTCAGGTAGATAGATCTATGGATAGACGAGCCAACAGTGTGCAAGGCATAGCCCCTCTTTGAGTCAGCAAAGCGAAACTAGTTTATTGCTATTCTACCAGCAGGAATCTTGTGCAAGTCTCACAATATTCTGCCTTCGGGGGTTTGGGATCTCATCCCAGTAAGTGTATTTCCGACTACGAAGAGAAAGGAAAGGAAGAGAGGATGAAGAAAGATCAGATCCGAAGGAAGAAAAGAAATGAATTCCAAAGCAGAAAGGTCAGAGGGTTTATGTTTTGGGATTGGTAGTAAACAGAGCCAAACCTACTTGCATAAATGAACAAAGCAATACTGATGAGAAAATGACAAAAAAGTAGATATGAATCTAACAGAATAAACACATAGATCTGACGTAAGAAAGATCTGATGCATATAACACATGTATTCAGCACAAAGTCTCAATATTTGTATTAATATCTTCTTCTGTTACAAGGAAGCTCAAAGTCTTTCTCTCCTCACTTCTATTTTTCATCTAAAAAATGTCCACCACTGAATACAACAAGTATTCAAGTATTTATAGAAGGAGGAGAAGAAGGAAGGCAAAAAGGAGCCAACCACCTATTTACAAAATATTTACAAAATATCTAAAAGTCATGTTGACTTTTGACAACTTGATGGATGACATCATCCCATGGTGCAACATGGATGATGTCATCATTTGTGTCAACACACTTTAGACATTCACAAAAAAGAAAGTCGAAGAAGCAAGAGAGGAGAGAGAGAAATCATTCATCGTCATCATCCGCACCGAAGGGAGTACCTCGCTTTGCTGCTTGCTCGTGTGACGAGATGTGAAATTGGGCACAGTATTCCATGAACTTGCTGATCATGGGCTCTAGTTGATCCTGGGAAGGATCCTTGTGTCGCTCACTGATCGCCTCGCAAGTCTCCCGCTCGTCTATGAGCTTCTCTAGGAGTTTGGAATATTCACTCTTTGCTTCAATGAGGAACCCGATGAAGTCCCAAACAGCCAAGCGAGTTATTGATAGATTCTGTGTCAAAAGTGACCTCGCAGCCCAGCCCGTGAAACGATCTCCTTGAAGACTGAATGGTTTCATCAACTTTCCTTAAGGCGAAGGAAGGAGTAAGCAGCCATGGAGACATCCTAAGAACGATCTGCTCCATTTGGTGCATCGCGTCCAGGGCTTCTTCTTTTACCTTATCGATCTTTTCAAGGACGAATTCTAGTTGATCCACCCGATAGTCCACAGTGGAAAGGACTTTGTTGAGGGCTGCAGGATGACCGAAAATGCCGAACTTAACTGGATCTTGATGAGCAGTCGAACATTTTTAGAAGGTCTCATGCTCTGACCTAGCATGGTCCAAACTCTTCGAGATATGAGTCCACGCCAACACTGGAGTTCTTTATTCACCTTGTTGATGTTCAAATATAAATCAATGAACTTGGTGATTACTCATTCACTGTCCTTGAGAATCTGGCTCCTCCAAGTGGAAACTGCCATGCCCTGCTCGCCGATCTTTGCATAGTCATTGATTTTATCTGGCTCGGGGGCTCGGGAGTCTCGGCGCGATTGTGGGAGGTGCACTACCCATCTTCTGTAAGGCATGGAGCAGATGTCTATTTTTCTCTTTCAGTAGCCTTTTTTCTTCTTTTGCTTCTTGAAGCTTCTTGCAGAGGGCGTCGACTACAGATAGGGCCTCTCCCTGAAGGCTTTCAGAAGACGTACCCATTGTGACTTGAGTCACCTGTATAACTGTCAAACACGGATCTTTTCTATTCTTCAGAGGATTGGGATACGCGATCTGAATCACCCTTTCCCCGGCTGCACTCTAAGAGAAGCATGTGATAGGCTTTTGCTTCTTTGCCCCTTTTGAAGGGATCACGGAGAAGTCCATCGGTGCGATGGGAACTTTCCTTTCTGTGCGACTTAAGTCTTTGGGAGATCCAGTGGACTTATGGGAGAAAGGCCGGAAACAAAGAAGGGGGCACCGTAGTAGAAGGAAAACCGTGGAGACACGTGGAGGCGGCATGAGAGAGAAAAGTCGAAGAAGTGCCCACGGGAAGAAGGGATCTGCGGGGAGAGAGGAAGACATAGGAAGGGAAGGAGCTCGAGGCGATGAGGGAAGATATGGAGGGCGGCTACGTGAGAGAGGAGAAGATGGACGAAGAAGCAAGGGGAACGAGAAGAAGAAGGGGGAAGAGGACACAACCAAAGGAATGGTCGCTTGAGTCACTTGAGGAGGGGGAGGAAGAGAAGGAGAAGGAACGGAAGGGACCTTAGTTGTTATAGCTATGGCCACACCACGAGTGGATGTGCAATTGGAACGCGTCTTCCGCCGTTTCTTCTTGAGTGCTTCTAGATTGCAACTTTGTTCTTGTGAGGTGAAAGGAGGACTTTTACGGGGGCTTCCTCTGGGTGGAAGCCGGATTCACCCTCTTTGTCTTTACCTTTGCCTTTAAGTCTTTGTTTTGGTCAGGGGTGCGTTACCCAACGGAGAAGTTGTGAAATCGACCCTGAGGTAGATGAACCCATTCATTCGGCACCAATGCTCTGTTCTGCGCAGAGTTTCCTTGACCCTTTCCTCAATTGTTTGAGGTGCTTTAGTTCTATCAACTGCTGCAAAAGGCCAATCGTCCCCATTTGTATCAAGGTATACTTGATCCACTTCTTGCTCGGTAGTTTGGTAGCCTTTGGGGACGATGGCTACCCCGTACTGGATGATTTCTGCTAAGGCCAAGCGGGAATGATCCTTCCTCCTGAGCTCAACCTCATGAATGACGTCGATGTAGATGTCTTCGATCTGAGGAATGTGGATCGGGTCGAGCTTAGCCCTAGGCAGACAATTCCTCGGGTCGAAGGTGGGTCTTGCTGGGAAGTTATGTTTCAAATTTAGCAGCTCCAGTTCTGCAAACATGTCCTTCACCTTATGGTGAGTGAGACATGTATACCTACCCACTGTGAGGGGGAAAGGAGTTCCACCCTTCTTTCTATTTGACACTTTTCGTGGTAGGTAATTAGCTGCCTTGACAGCTCCAACAGGATCAACTTGGGACCGGCGTACCTCGGCAGTTTAGTTGGTTCCCCCAAGAAGTTGGCCACCCTTAGATAGGTGAACGTGGGGAATTGAGTGAACAGGGCCCCCCATTTCTCTGTAGCTACTACTATGCTCTTGGTCATGCGACCGTAAGTCATATTTGGCCTCAACAGGCAGATAATGAAGTAGAAGAATGCATCATTTATTTTTGTAAATTGGGGGATGCTATTCTCTAGCTTCAATTTTGGATAATATTCATAAATCGAACTTAGGGCCATACCCCACTCCGCATCGAGCTGGATAGTCTCTCTCTCTAAAGGCTGCAAAGATAGACTACGTAGGAGTTCATATAGAACGTCCCCTGTTGTGGTAAGTTGTTGTAGTTGCTTTCGAGAGAGATTGTGCCGCTTATGATTTCCACCCATTCAAAGCGTTGATCGGGCACATTCTTGTTCATGGTTTCGAGGTACCGCAAACATCCACTTGTGGAAGTAGTGGGCATCGAAGCCCAAAGACTCGCTCATGAACGTGATTGTGTCACCGAGTTCTTCCGAAAAGTCAACTGCGGTGAATGACTTGTGGCCATCGAGTCACTACCTTTTTCTTTAGGTAGATCTCGTTCATCCGCATGCACCCGATCTTCATTATCATCCCAAGCTTTGACGCATTCATCATGGCTAGTGGCCACAAAGCGGCGGTGGTGAGGATGCCAGTATTATTTCGAAATGCCAGCGGTGAGGTTGATGACGACTTCGCTTTGTCATTTCTGACACACCTTGTGTCTTTATTGTAACATCGGAAACCACCATTATGAACTCATTATTCACGACACTAACAGGATACCGCTGCAAAGTGTAGTGCATCTTTGCCATTAGTTTGTCCATCCATGGACTTCTTGTGACTTCCGAGTTCGACCGGGAATTCCTCCATGTCAATATGACCCAGCCCGAGTCCCTAATGTCTAGGTCACATTACGCTTGGGACTTGGGAATTCGACCCTACGATACTTATACTTCATTTCCTCTTCTGTAAGCTTTGCTTTACCTTTAGATTTGGTAGGCCTCTTGCTTGATGTTGACATATGTAACTCTGAGCTTAGTTGCTGATCTGCACGAAGAAGAAGTGAGACCCAACGCAAAAAGGTTGTATTAGTCATTTGATCTTCCATTGAAGTGTTAACAGAAGAAAGAGTTAGTGATTTTGAGGCTTCAGGGCGCAGGCGCATGAATGCTGCAGCTTACAGGGCTAAATAACAAGGTGCACAGGAAAGGGCTGTTGGAATGGGCAAATCAACGCCAAAGGGCGCATGGCGCATGGATATTGCAGGTTGCATTTTTTTGTTATTGTTAGCATGAGTGCGCCTGCGTCACGTATATGCGTTTATAGAGGCGCACTTATTTTCATGTTACACGGGTACAGGATGCGCCAAAGGGCACGGGTTTAATGCATGTAACATCATATTTTCATGCGCCGATAGGGGAACTTGGCGCGGGGCATGGAAGGTCTGCACAACATGATGTTGTTGTAAGCAAGGATGCGCCCGCGCTTGTTAATAATTTACACTTGGCACATATTTAGCTGGTGTTGCATGGACGCAAGGTGCGCCGAGGGTGTGGTCTTTAATGACACAAGAAATGAGTTTGGTGCGCTAAAGGGGCGTAGGGCAAGCATTTTCAAAAGCTCGGGAAGCACGCCTTGAGGGTGCAAATGCTCTTGATGTAACAGGCATGATGGGTGCGTCGTTGGCGTAGGTTTTGATCATGTTCAGCGGGGTGACAGACGCGCAAGGAAAAAAAACATTACAGTCTCCTTTCAAGCCATGACTTTTTCACCGAGGTGCATGCATATGGTTTAAGCTTCTTTTAAGGGTTCATTTGGGTAACAAAGAAGTGAAATTAAGATTTTGAGTTCAACACTTCAGACAGAGTCCCCTTCCCAGTAGATCTGGAAAGAGGGGGGAAGAACATGGTGAGAAATGGGAAAGACGAGCGAGTTGGGGAAAAACATGATCTCACATCCCACAAACCAAACAAACCCAGCCAGCACCCAAGCAAAACCAAAGCACAAAATATACAAAAGGAGAGAGGACCTCTTACCCGTTTAAACAATGAAAAAGTGCAAGAACGGGTCCACGACGCTTAATCACGAAAGCGGACAGAGGCAGTGTTTGATTGGCTCGAAGAAAGTATCAATAAAAATAGCCACGTGATTGTTTGGTGACAATGACAGTAGACGCGCCTATATATAGGCGAGGAGGTAATAAATGCGCCACCAACTTTTTCAAGTGGCGCATGGAAAGCATTGTCGACATAAGAAAGCATGCGCCTTTGGCGCACCAAAGCACCTGCCAACACGAAGTTATGTGCGCCTTTGGCGCACCGAAAGTGATGTCGACACAAGAATATGCGCCATGGTGCACCAAAAAGTTGCACAACTTAAGTATTGTTAGCATGAAGGCGCATGCGCCTTGGCGCACGCAGGAAAGACTCAACATATTAAGGTACACCAAAAGGTCTGTTGATGCTCCAAACCATGTGCCAAAGGATTTAAAGGGGGTGCACCAAAATCTGATGTTGCATAGTTATTATGTGCGCCCAACCAAAAAGGGCCAAAAATGGCTAAGTTCGGAAAACTAGATTTCCCGGAGAGGGATTTTGCTATGTTCGAACGCAGGAGTCCCCTGACAAGGACCGGAACAAAATTTTGGTATGGTTATCTATAAAATTGCCCTTATCAATTTTACGGGATAACACTACCGAGAGTGAATATCTAATATAGTCCTTGTCCATAAGAATCTTGTTGGCATAAGAATCACTTGACCGATTTTCGTGATATCAATAAAGCATGTCCTAAAGATGATTTCCCCTTACCTAACATTGATATGATTGTTGATTCCACTGCTGGTTATGAAATGTTGTCCTTAATGGATGGCTTTTTAGGTTATAACCAGATTTGGATTGCGAAGAAGACCAACATAAGAAGAACTTCATCACCTCGTGGGGAACATTGCATACAAGGTCATGCCTTTCGAACTCAAGAATTTTGGGGCCACCTATCAAAGCATGCAATCAAGGTCATCTTCTATGACATGATGAATGACATCATGGAATATTATATGGATGCCATCCTAGCCAAATCTAAAAGCAAAGGAGATAACCTTGAAGTGTTGAGATGTATTTTTCAGCATCTCGAGATTATAAGGTTCACTTGAATCCTAAGAAGTGTGTCTTTGGCATCTTATCAGGAAAACTCCTAGGCTTCATTGTTTCACAAAGAGGGATACAAGTGGACCTCAGCAAATTTTGACTATCACAAAAATGCCACCACCTACTACTCTCAAACAATTGAGTGAAATGTCCCTTGTGGGATACCACTTGAAAAACACAAAATATTGAAAATTTGCAGCCAAATAAAATACTCGATTTTGCAGATTTTTACGGATAGGAGCGAACTAAGAAAGCTAATATCTCCCAAAATATCCACCCGAATTACTTGAAAATTTAAAGAGAGCTTGATAAAATTATCAAGGACATAAGAAAACTATTTTGGAATTTTACAGAAATTAAAAGTGCTTTGAGAAAATTACGGTGTGCCTAGATGACTACAAAACTCCTAAAATTCGTAACTCTCCAAATACAAGAGCCAAAATTATGAGACTCGGAAATAACATTAACAAACATAGGAAATGATATTTCAACCTTCGGATCTAAAAATGGCCAACTGGATACCCTCCAAATAAAGGTTGCAAGTCACCTAGCTTGAGAACGGGTGGGAAATTGATGAAGACACCTTCAAAGTGATACTACGCCTGCCGAAATGGTTGCCGTAAATCTGATCTAAAACCCTTTGATTATCTTCCCCAGATGCCCCCAAAAACCCTCAAAACCTCCCTTTGAAACCTCCGATAATATCTCCAGTAACACTGACCCTAAAAGTGGCTCTAAAATGACAAGTTAGGGTAGATCTGTCACTACCGAAGAATGCCTCGCTAGCTAGGGATGGATCTCTCGCCACCGGAGAGCTAGGGTTCTATGGGATTTCACTCCACAAGTTGTAGATTTACAAACAAATGAGTTGCACATGAAGAAAAATAATAATGTATGCAAAAATCCCTTTCCTTTCTCCCGGCTCCTTATATACTTCTCTAAGGCAAAAGAGCCCCAATAAAAGCTAGTCACATTTCATTCCATTGAGGGTGATAAAATAAAAGTAACTAAAGTTAATTTTTCCTTTTTAAGTTGTCACGGTCCAAAAGTGACTCTAAACACAAAACTTGAATATTAGAACCATGTGGCCCCTTCCCAAAAGCTCAAAGCATCTCTGACCCCTTGGGTATGACCAAGACTTGGACTCAACTTGGCCCTTAGGCCTTTGGCATAGGAAAGGGGACATTACAGTCCTCCCTTCCCAAATTTTGTTTGTCCTTAAGAAAATGAAAATTAGGATGTTGCAAAATCTTCTCTCCCTCCCAAGTAGTATCCTCAAGTGGCATTCCCTTCCATCGCACCAAATACTCGTTGATTACTCTACTCCAGAGCCCCCTTTGTCTCTCTTTAATAATGAATTTTGGTTTCAACACCAACTTCCCTCCTTATCTAGTGGTGGTAACTCTGTAGATGGTACAATATGTTGTTTGAATGCCTTCTTAAGGCATGAAACATGGAAGACATTATGTATCTTAATGTGCTTCGGTAGCTCTAGCTCATATGTAACTGCCCCAACTCGATGAACTACCTAGTACGGACCATAAAAGCGTGGTTTCATTTCTCCGCACCCTTCTACTTCCCGGTGAGGACTACCTATATGGTTGTAAGCATAGGAATACTAGATCCCCAACCTCAAAATACCTCTCTATCATGTGCCAATCTGCATATACCTTATGTTGATTATGTGCCTTTTGAAGGTTCTCTCTAAGAGCCTTCAAAATATCTTAGTTCTCCTGTAACCAATCTCGAGCTTTGGGAGCTCGGC
Source organism: Taxus wallichiana var. yunnanensis (assembly GCA_018340775.1). Classification (NCBI taxonomy): domain Eukaryota; kingdom Viridiplantae; phylum Streptophyta; class Pinopsida; order Cupressales; family Taxaceae; genus Taxus; species Taxus wallichiana. The sequence continues at coordinate 46,601,371 of CM031236.1, forward strand.
TATCTAGTAATACCAAATCCACAAATGTCCTAGCATCGTACCCATACAAGGCTTAGAAAGGATTCATACCTATGCTCATCTAGTAGGTGGTATTGTAGCAATACTCACCCATGTGTAACCATTTAATCCATGCACGTTGATTTCATGTCACATAACTCCACAAGTAGCCCTCTATCCACTTATTGACTATCTCTGTCTACCCATCTGTCTGTGGGTGGTAGCTAGTGCTAGGAGTCAACTCCATTCTTGCTAGTCTAAAGATCTCCTACCAAAAGGTGCTCATGAAGATCTTGTCCCTGTCACTGACAATATTTTTAGGCAACCCATGTAACCTAAAAATACCGGTATAGAAGATCCGAGCCGAATCCACTGCCTCATGCCCCTTGGGTAGGGAAAATAAATGAGCATACTTAGTTAACCGATCAACTACAACATAAATGTAGTTATGCCCATGCACCAAGGGAAGCCCTGTGATAAATTCCATAGATATGATTTTCCATTTTTGTTCGGGAATGGGGAGAGGTTGAAGTAATCATGTTGGAAAAAAGCGCTTTCGAATTTGGTTTATTGGCAAACCATACACTCTTTAACATGATTAAGGACATCATCCTTCATCCCCTTCCATGAAAATCTCTCACGATAAACATGTATGTTTTGAAATACCCATGATGTCGAGATAGTGGTGTATCATGTATGCTCTTGCTCAAAGGATCTTCTCCTTCATTTTAGATCTGATGTACAAAGAAAATCCTATCCTTGTAGAAAATGAGATCATCCACTACTCTATATCGTCGTCTGTATAATACCATCCATAATCTCACATGCAAACTAATTTTTGGAATACTCAACAAGTATATGAGCCTTCCAATCCGCTAAAATCTCAGACATAGAACTAAGCATAGAAGTGAGGTAAGGCCTCCTAGATAAAGCGTCAGCAATAATATTATTCTTATCTCTAGTGTACTCTATGTCAAATTCTTATGTTTGTACCTTGTTCACCCATCTTTGCTTGCGATCATTGAGATCCTTCTATCCTAAGAAGAACCTCAAACTGTTGTGATCCGTATGAACCACAATTTTTTGCCACGAGGTATATGTCGAATTTGGCCAAAGCATGCATAATGGCGAACATCTCCTTGTCATAAATTGAATACCCTCTCTCCATAGGTTTCAATTTCCAACTCTCATAGGTGATGGGATACCTATCTTGCATGAGAACTGCCCCAACACCCTCTCCTAGTGCATCACACTCTAGAATGAATGGGTGGGAGAAATCTGGTAATGCGAGGACAGGACATGAACTCATCACCTCCTTGAGGTGATCAAAAACCTGTTGTGTTGCGTTTGACCAAGCAAAAGCCCCCTTCTTGGTCAAATCGGTCAATGGAGTAGTCAATCGAGATAAATTCTTCATGAACCTCTAGTAGTATGTGCACAACCCCACGAATCCTCTCAAATGTGTCAATGTCCTAGGTGGTGGCCAATCCAGGGAATTACTCATATCTTCTCTCTATCCACCTTCACTGTACCCCCACCAATCACATATCCCAAGTATAGAAGTTTAGTCATGCCGAACTCACACTTAGAGGCTTTCACATATAATGAATTATCTTCTAATATCCCTAATATCTCACCCAAGTGCGTGATATGGTCCTCCCAAGTCCTGTTGTAGACTAAAATATCATCAAAGAAAACCAATACAAACTTCGCAAGTGGCGGTAGAACACATGATTCATGTAAGACCTGGAATGTAGTTGGAGCATTAAATAATCCGAAAGGCATCACCAAGAACTCAAAGTAGCGTAATGGCATCGAAAGTTGTCTTATGCATATCCTACTCCCGACTTTGATCGATGATATACGGAACACAAATCTATTTTCAAAAATAGATTGCACCATGTAGCTCATCCAGCCAACTCATCAATCGTGGTATGAGATACTTATTCTTTATTGTCTTCTTATTCAAGGCATGGTAGTCCATACACATTTGCGGGGTCCCATCCTTCTTCTTCACCAATACCACCGAAAAGCAAAAGGGTTGGAACTCGATCTAATATGCCCCATATCAATGAGCTCCTGTATAGTCTTCTCGATCTCATCCTTAAATAGTTTGGGGTGATGGTAAGGAGAAGTAACCACCGATCCTAGCATCCTCGAGCTCAATCACATGATCAAATCCCCTATCAGAGATATGCACGGAGGTATGTTTGTTTCGATCCTTTTTGCATCTGATCGAGCTCGAAGTAGATAAGGGTGTAACATGAGTTTACTTGTTGTTTGGTGATGGGTAGAAGGTGGAAAGCGCATGTAGACTTCTGATCTCGAGTTGATTGTGTGAACTCCTTTTTGGTTGGGAAGGACTACCCTGTAATAAGAAAACAATACCACAAGAGAGAGTTAAACAATATATGGCAGTGGACTACCTAGCGTATGCTAGATCCAGGAAGTGTGATACTTCTAGAGGGTTGTCAATCCACTATTTATAAATTAATATGAAATGACTGAAACATGTAAATAAAAGGAATCTAGTGCTAGCGTTCTGATTTGGGTGCCTCAGGTCACTATCAGTGTCGATCCAATTAAATACTAAAACAATGCAGGTAAAAGGTATTTGGGTCGGGTCACGGGTAGTTTAGGTGGTCTGCAGGTCATAGACAGGGTCTAGTTAGGGTTGGGTAGGGTATTTTAGGTTGTTTGGGTGAGGAGGTAGGTCACTGGTCTACTTTGTGTTAACAAACACGAGAGGCTGGTGTCGGTCTGTCTAGCCGATGTCGGTTGAGGGTAAACCGATGTTGGTTAAGGTTGACTGGTATCGGTCACTGTAGAAGTGACAGAGGTCTAGGTAGGTGGTGTTTAGGTTTCCCTCTATCTCATAACAGAGGGTTGGGAGGATATGGGTGAGGTTTAGGTGAATGGTAGGTTTAGGGTCAAATTTTTGGGGTCTTTAAGGGTGGTTTTGGGTATGTTTGGATAGAAAGTGGAGAGTTGGTAGATAGCAGAGTAACCGATGGTGGTCAGGAGTGACCAACCACGGTTAGGGTTAACCGGCGATGGTCACTGGGATTTGGTCAGAGTTTGGTAGTGGGGGTTAGGGTGCTCTTTGTGACTGGTCAGAGAGTTACTAAGGAGTAGAATGGGGTGAAAAAGGGTCTTATGTGTGGATATACAATTTGAATAGGTGGGGTTTAAGGAGTAGGAGAGAGGTTTTGCTCTTGGGGGAGGAAAATAGAGAAGTAAAGTACAAAAACATGAGTGAAGGATGAGGGGGTCCAATTGCGAGTCGATGCGTGTGGGAGGCGAGCGGTGATGAAGAAGAGTGATAGATGTTGGTGAAGGTTATTAGGTGGCTGAGAGATCTTGCTTGAGCTCTGTCTGGTTCAAGTTCCTCCAATGGTTGTTCTCATAAAGGTTCTTGTGAATACTTCCACTAATGGTCTCAGCTTGGAGTTCTAATGGCTCTGTTGTGTTCCAACGAGTTCCAGAGTGGAGAATGCAAACTCCAAAGTGTCTTGAATGAAGATGCCCATCGCCCAAAATGTGAACCAACCAATGAACAATCAATCAACCAACCCCTTGGAAAGAGTGAGAACCCAGGCAGGAATTTCTGGTGGACCAGACACGGTTATGTCGGGGGAGGTTTGTTTTTTCAAAAGTGGGAATATGCCTTCCCACTTGATTTTGAGTGGCGGAGCACATGCGTCCTCCACCCTTAGAATAGGTAATAGGACAAAGAGGGGTCATATGAGTGGGGTGGCCACTATTAGGGTTTCTAGAAGGGTATGGGCTAGGTATGGGCAAGGTGGGGGAGTGGAATGGTGAGGTGGAGGGGAAAGTGGGGTAGTGGAAGGGTGAGGTGGAGGGGCAAGTGGGGTAATGGAATGGTGAGGTGGTTGGGTGAGGTGGTCAGTCCCGTGTATGTCGAGGTGAGGTTGGTGATGAGTGGGAAAAGGGGAATTTAATTAATTGATGTTAATTAAATCCTTGGGTGTGTGAATGGGGGTCATTGTGATGTGTGAAAGGGGTTATGAGTGACCAAATTAGGGTTGAATCGATCACCCATGTAGAATGTGGTTATTAGGTTATTTTGGAGGAAAGTGATGAAAGGTGACATGTTTTTGGTGTCTACATTTTCCCCTTTTTGTTGGGCAGCCTGTAGTGGTAGGCGGCGTGACAAAAATGAAGGTTGGTTTTTCCCCATGTGAATTTAGGGTGAGAAGGTGGATGTTGGGTGCCCCAACCAGGGGCATGAGTGATCCCCCTCAAATCGGGCACCGATGATGAAGAATAGAGAGAGTCGGTGGGTGGTTTGATAAAGTAGGGGTAGGTGTGAAGGGGATGAGATTTGTGGGTATGGTGATTGCGAAAGGTAGGGTGGGTGAGTAGGTAGAGCATTCAAACATATGCACATGTTGTAAAATGAAATGAGGTATAAGGGTTTCTCAACATAATAAATTTACATCAGCTAAGGTCGCAAGGGTCATCTAAACACGAGTTGTTGAGGTCGGTATCCAGGGTAAAGGATACGGTCTGGGAACTCAACGAGGTAAGATGCAGGAATGCGTAGGGTGGTTCCGGTACATCCAAAAGGTCAAAAGGTCAAGGTTTGTTTGGACAAGGGTCATGGCCATAGGTAAGGTAAGGTCATCAAGCTAAGAAAAAATAGGTACCAACATCGCAAACTATAACAAGTGAGGGCATGAGAATATCCACATAATCAATGGTTGGGTAGGTAGGCATAGGTAGGTAGGTGTGGGTAGGTAGGTGTGGGTAGGGTTGGTGTGGGTAGGGTAATGTCAATCAAGCATACGCACATGTAGAGATTGCAACACGGTACCATGGTGAAGAGCTTGTGAACTCTACATCGTCTAGGGTTGATCGGGTTATCCAAACAAGGGTTGTTGAGGTCCGGTATCCATGGTGAAGGATACGGTCTAGGCACTCAACGAGGTAAGATGCAAGAACGCGTAGGGTGGTTCCGGTACATCCAAAAGGTCAAGGTTTTGTTTGGGTAAAGGGTCACAAATGCCATAGGAAAGGTAAGGTTGGAAGGCTAACAATGTGGTAATAGCATCATGCAAGCTAGAGCGAGTGTGTAAGGCCGATGGAGTCGAGGTTATAGGCATGGTGGAGTCATGTTAGTGTTAGGAATGGCGAGTCGGGTTATAGGCATGGTGGAGTCAAGTCATAGGCATGGTTGAATTGATTTCTCAGGTATTTGATATGATGAAGAAGAAATGATGATGTATGCATATGTTGTGGTTTAATTTGTGGTATGTATGGTAACATGGATCATGTTGGTATGATCGTAGGTAATGTATGATTGTGGTAAATGTGATGAAATGAATGTTGTAAAAATGTATTAATTTCCAATTATTTGTTGATAAAATGGAAACTAACTTGAATAGAAGGTGACTGGAACAGGTAGCCAAAGGCGAGAGGTGAACGGTTGCAGATGAGATGAGGTGAAGAAGGTGATGACGATGGTCGAGCTAACCTCCAAGGGCCCCATGCCCTCAAAGTGCTGCCTACATAGCCCCGACGAAAAGGGGCCTCAGACCGATGTAGTTCTCCCTTAAGCTAGGGAGGAAAATAATAGGTATAGAGAAGGGTTGGTAGGGTTGAGGTAGGTTGTGTTCGTGGGTATGTAGGTAAGGGTAAAATAGGTAAGGGTCATGATACGGTTGACTAGGTAAGGGTCATGGGTATGTAGGTACGGGTAAAATAGGTAAGGGTCAATGGTACAGTTGAATAGGTAAGGGTCATGGGTAAGGGTAGATAAGTAGGGTCAATGATTGGGTCAAGGGTATAGGTGTGGTAGACCTTGGGTCAAGGTATGGGTAAATGGGTAAATAGGTAATGTGTGTGGGAGATTAGGTCAAAGGTATAGGTAAAGGGGTAGATAGGTGATGTTTGTGGGTAAGGATAGATAGGTAAGATGCTAGGTCAGAGGTATGGGTGCGGGTTGGTAAGGTGATGAAGATCAGATGTGTTGTGAAATAGAGATTGATAGGTTGAGGTAGGTGTGGGTGAGAGGTAGGTGGAGGTAAGTTGAAAGCTTCATTTTGGTGGAATAATGCCAGCAGTTCAAATAGCATGTAACTTGATGCGAGGTTGATGATACGACCGGATTGAAAAGGACCATCGATGCGTAAACTAAGTAGGTATGATGAACCTCAAGCCCCTAAAAGGCCTTGTAGGTTGGACGGTTCCAAAGGTGAAGCAATGTGCAGGATCACGACAGATTGTATTAGTGACATCATCCTATGGTAGGTAGTCAAAAAAGTAGGGTAATGTGGGAAGATGGTGATATGGTGAAAGGTTGGAAACGTGAAGGGGAATAACACACCTCTTGTATAAGATGGTCGATAACCTAGATAGGTGAGTCCATGGAAAAAAGGGTGTGTTATTTTTGTTGGATAGACTGATCGATGCGGGAAGTCTATGTGGGATGATTAGATAATCTCCTTGAGGTCTTCGTGAAGCTGATTGATGTGGGAAGCTTTAGAATGGGCCTAGTCTTTTTATTTTGACTAGGTAGAGTATGGCTAGTGTAGTATAGCTATCCTTTGAGGGAGCAGTCTATTTATGGCGACTAGATACAAATGGTAGATGTCCTTTTGAGGGATTCATCTTTGTGCTTGGAATTTTGACTCAAGGAGGGTGATCCCATTTGATAGGTGAATTTGCTTTTACCAATTAAGCCATGGACAAGGCTATAGAGGAATACAAACAACGTAAGTCAAAAGGTGGAGGAAGGTGGAGGTGGAGTTGGATGTTTGTATGACCATGGGATTACGTAGACACATGTAGTTTGGTCAATACACTATTATTTCTAATAGTGCACTTTTAACACTTCTTCCCTTTGCAATTGACAACACACCACCAGGTGACCTATCTAACTCCCCTTTATAAACCATTAAATAGGTTGTTATAGCCTTGTTCTAACTACATTAGCTTCTTATTCCCTTCTAGCTTGCTTCTATTAGCTCCCTGGAATATCAATCCACTTTGTTGGATTGATTAAGCCCTTAAAAACCCTTCAGAACCCTAATTACTCTCTAAGAGAGATTAATTAGTCTAACCTAGGTTAAATACCTAAACATAGTCAAATCACACTTTGACTTGCTAAAAGTGCTTTTTGGACTTTAGCCTTTGTCCCACATGCACCCAAATCTCCCTTTTTCTTCCAAACCAAAAACTATAAATAGGGTTATACCCCCTCCCTCATTTCCTAAGAATTCTCTCTTCTTCCTAGCATAGATTATAGCAATTTGTTTAGGCTTTAGATTGTATTTCATCTTCTTCCATTTGAGCTAAAAGCATTTGATTTTGTATTTCATAGCATTAACATGGAGTAAAAGGGAAGATCCATTGGCCTTGAAGCCATTAATGGGGAGATCTCTTTCTCTTAAACACATAACTGAATGCTTAGATCCTCTTAGGTTCATTATTTCAAGCTTTCAAAGAATAGAGGTTAACTTCATTTGCTTAGTTTGCATGTTTATTTCAAATTAATGTATGCAAAGAAGAAAACCTTGCTCATTTCTTATCACATGGTCCATTGATCAGATTGTTAAAAGCCTTTGGGGTTTCTTTAGAGATTCTTACCCCAAATCCATGGCTTTTACAACTTTTCATTGAACACATTTGGCATGCCGGTGGGACACTTATGTCCATCCTCCATTAATGGAGGTCTTTTAGGTTTTTCAAAGTTCATTTTCAAGTTTTTGGGTCAAATCACTTGTTATTTCCTCATTTCTATTTCTAACCCTAGATAAATGACCTTCATTTACATGCATTTTGTGGGTTTGATATAGAAATAGGACACTTTGACTAACAACTAACTGTTTGCTCTTGAAAATTTGAAAATCCATGTGTTTTTGCAAGTTTTTCATAGGGTGCGCGTAGGTGTAAAACAAGGGCGCGTACATGTTGAAACCCTAGTGTACCTTATCATCAAGATCGAGGTGCATGCGTGTCTCCATCAGGAGGATCCACCTTCATCATTTATGTACATTTTTTTTCTCTCTGAGGACATGCACGTGTCTCCATCATCTAGCACGTGTATCTGCCTCTCTGGATGTGCATATGTAAATGATGGTTGACTATGTAAAAATTGAAAATTTCTATTTTGCTTGGGTGCGTACACGTCAAAACCTGAGCGTCCATGTCAATATGGGCACGTGTCTTGTCATGTTGCAAGCATATGTGTTTTACTGCATTAGGTTTCATTAATTTTTACTATAGGCGTACTCGTTAAGTAGGGCGCGTATCCATCGGTTGGGAAGCACTGGTGTCAGTATAGGCACATAGGTGTTTGTATTTAAAATTGAAATTTTTTATAAACTATGAAAATATTTTTCTACGATCATTACTATAGGTTTCTAGGACTAACAAATTAAAAAAATAGTGTTTTTCCTTAAACATTTCAGTTTGCATAGTTAAAAGTGTTTTGTTCTTGGCTTAGAATTAGCTTTGTAGAAGTGTGTATGCTCTCTCCTCGTCTTCCAAGGTGATCTTGGAGATCAAAAACACTTATACAAAACTCATATAAATTGTTCAAAAAACACTTGTTTTATAAAGGTTGAAGTAAAACTTTCATGTGATTTCAAGTAGGATTTTTCACGTTGCGTATGCTCTTCCTTCGCGCCTTTTGGTGATCTTAGGAATCAAAAGCAAAGTGAAAAACTCTCTTTCTTGACATCAACCTATGAACTGGAAAATTACTAAAAACTTGTTGTATCTACAGGACCTATCGCTTGTCAAAGAAAGGTGTCAAAAAACAAAACACAAAACTTCTAATACACGTGTTCTTACAGGTTGCCAAATGGTGTGCTACTTAAAACCACATTAAGCTAAGCAAGATAAAAAACACACCATATTCAAAACATTATATTGCAGGGTTTGGAAAAGGGTACGTCCCTATCCGCTCAACTGGAACATAACCCCTTTGGCATAACACCTTAAGCTACAACAATGGGGGTGGTTCAGGAACCCTAAAGTAGTCCACCATTGTGTAACCTCGTGGATGAAATAGGAAGCGCTCCGCTTACCCACTTGACTAGTACGCCTTGTGAGTTAGAGTTACAAGTTTTCCCTATCGCGACCCTATTAAAAGTACACGATGGATGCATTTATTGCCCACTGTGCTTGAAGGGGGAAAATTGAGATACTCCCAAGATAGGCAAGGGACTATTTGGGTAAATCACCCCACTCGTGGATAACTTTGTAACACCTAGTTGAGAGAACTTATTAGGAAAGCCATTTTTTCTTGGAGCCCACTTTACTAGTCCTTGTGTGTCAAGCCATCATGAAGTGACAACTCATCTGGAATCTAAACCTTGTTTTTCGAACAAGGAAAAGAACCCTTGTGAGTTTGATCTGAGTGTCTTTCATCATGAAACTAAACTAGTCCCACTTTTGCTTAGTTTTATTCTTGTCTTCGGATGAGGTGAAGCTCTACCTAAGTGGCACTTGGTTTGTTTCCATCTTTTGATCAAATACCCTTGCATTTCTCATCGCCCATTGTTCAAGGTGAGAAAGGTGCATACATTGCGCATTTTTATCAGAGATAGTGCTCGTCACTTTTTTGTCCATTTACGCCCATCCATGTTTTACGTTTGGGTTGTTAAACGTCTAAAGTGTGTAGGTACACTTTTCGTATCTTTGATAAAAGTCCATCCATCTTGATTTCAAGATCATCTTCACCATTGTGAGTCTCGGTTCATCTTTTGTCTCTTCTTGAGTTGATAGTTTTGTTCGCATCCTAGATGCACAATCTTGGTACTTACATCATGTATTCTCATTTTTGTGAGAAGATGGTATAAGTCCCCTTATTACGCGGTTACGCTGCTCACATGATTAAAAACTCCTTGTTATACTTATCACTTGGTTTTAGTTTCGACGTCATCTGAGTCTTCTTGAAAAGTGTCGATAACACCTTATATATATCATAATAAAGTTTCATGGTACTAACACCTTGCTTGCTCGGTTAATGTATCATGGTGACATTATTACGCTATATCTATTTGTGACTTCCATTTTTAGAAGGTTTGGCTTTCATCGCATTCAAACTAGTTTTAGGTATACCTTGTCGAGGGACTGTGACAACATCACGTCAGTGCTTAGACCTTGTTGGGGTTCTAACTTGACTTACATATTGATACATCATTATCGCTATCTATTTTTAGGGCATAGGCTTGGTAACAACAAATTGAGTGATCATTACATTTAGGTGTGCATATGAGTGTTCCTTGATAAAGATGATTGCATAACACTACATCTAGGATACTGTGGTATAATTCAACATCACCTTGAACGGCTTACAGAAAACCATACACTTAGGGGTTACGCTAGCTACATACAAACATCTACTAGTAATGCCTAAAATCATAAAAATGGCAGCCAAATCAAATGAGCATGATATAGGAGAAAACCCTTTCGACACCTTCCCATTTAGTGGTCACAATTTAGGACCACTCTTTTCTCAAGTCAAAGATATGGAGACATTAATTGATCATAGTGGAGAAGAGTCAGACTCTTCTAGAGAACAACAAAGGTTAGACCTAAGTAGATTTGATGAACTCCTATATTATAATAAAGATCAAGTACTCACAAGAGTCTTAGCATTAGGAGCTAAACTTTCCACATGAGCGTGAAGAAGAAACAAAGGTCATTAACCCTAATTTAGGAGAATGAAGATTCATCTTAGACATAGATAATCCTTTTGATGTGGGGTACACTTCCACTTCTGGGCAACATAAGGCCGTTGTCGAAGGTGAACCATCACAAAAACCTCACTATAAAGCTTCACGTAAAGTGAAAATTAAGCGCGAAAAGCTTCCCTCCTCTGAAATTTGATGAAGAAGAGGACCCCCTAGTTGAGGAGGAGATCCTCCAAAAATAGATCTTGAAGTTGAGTCAGAAACTAGCAAACCTAGGCTCTTAAAGAAAAAAACATATACAAAGACAAAGACAAAAACAAACTTAACGAGTTTCAATTTGATCCACATACAGACTATACCTTTAAGGAAACTCAGGCTCAAAGGTCAATATCACCTACTAAAGAGCAACTCATTCAGGAGGAATTGAAATCTATGAAAGATATGCTTACTACATTACAACAGGGAAATGTAGGCCAAAATAGAAAATATTCGTATGAAGAACTATGTCCTTACCCCTTTGATAAGGACATGTTACAACAACCTTTCCCAAAACACTTTACCATTCCTAAGTTTGATAAATATAAGTGCAAAAGTGATCCTCGTGATCATATAAAAGACTTTTACATGGCTTGCCAAGAGGTCGCGTATAGCGATAATTTCTTAATACGAATTTTTTCCTCGTAGCCTAGGAGCTGTGGGATTGGAATGGTTCTATAGCATACCCAAGGGCTCCATTACAACGTGGCCCATGTTAGCAGAGAAATTTGTAAGGCATTACTCCTATAATATGGAGAGTGACATCACAATGAATGATCTATGCAATATAAAACAAAAACCCAATGAGACATTTGTAGGATTTTTACAACGATGGTGTGGGTTAGCTAGTCACTTTCCTTGTGCCTTACCAGAAAAATAGTTAGTGAGCATATTTGTTCCTAACTTAAACCCAGAAATAGCCTTTCACTTACAAATGCATTGTGGCTCAAACTTCGAAGAAGTCATAGAGAAAGGTAGTCAAATTGAGAAAGCACTCATTGCCAAGGAACACTTAAACCTATTACTAAAAACAAACATGAAGCCAAATCCACAGACAAACCTAAATTCTTCAATAAGAATAAACATGTTGTTGGTGATGGCATTACAGACTCAAGAGAGTCCAAGCCATACAAACAAGCCCACTCTTAAAGATTTCGCAAGGACCTCGTCCTAAAGCACCTACAAAACATACGTTTACATCCTTAAAAATCCTTATCTACCATCCTAAAACAATTAGATGGTGTAAAAATGGTAGAATATCCAACTATAACAGTACCATATCCGGAAGATGCTCCAAAACCGGTTTGGTTCAAAGACCATGAATATTGCGACTTCCACCGTGTAAAGGACACAAAATGGATAGATGTTTGAGATTACGCCATTATATCCAAGACCTCATAGAGGAAGGAAGATTGTTTATGGAGTCTCCCCCCGAGTTTGGTAAAAGTTCAAATGAAAAATGGGTATTTACAAAGAACCTTTTCCTGACCATGCAGATAAAAGAAAGAAAACCAGATCAAGGGCAAACTTCCAACAACTATAGGATTGTTGCCTATGTGTACCCTACAAATGATAGTCCTTATGATTCCCTCATTGGATGTATTAGCTCATCTAATGAATAGATCAACACCATTCGGATTTTAGAAAAGAGTTGTGCAGTAGGGACAAGATGTGCCCACTTAATCATACCAGATCTTGTGCCTATCCCTAGGAAGGTTAGTATAATTTAATAGAGCAAGTTAGAGAAAACGCCTGCTAGGATATCTATTCTCGATCTCCTCAAGATCTCTAATGCCCATAAGAATATATTGTACAAAACTTTGTAAAATTTAGGGGTTTCCACAGAGGTAGACCCCACGAACCTTCAAGCCATGATTACATGCTTAGACACCAATGATCATATTACTTTTGATCATACTACAATCCTACATAACAACCAGAGCATAACTTGCCATTGTATCTCGAAGTGGTGGTTACCCATTGCAAAATCAAAAGAGTACTTGTAGATGGGGGATCTGGTCTGAATATTTGCACCTTAAAGCTGGTAAAGCAGCTAGGCCATTTAGAAACAGAGTTGGGTGCTAAAACTATCACAATCACAACATATGACAATGAAGAAAGAGAGTCAACAGGGACTATAGTGGTTCCCATGGAGGTAGGACCAACATGTCATGACACAACGTTTCATGTCCTTGACTTGGACCTTCCATACAACATGCTCTTGGGACACCCATGGATCCATGCCATGTAAGCTATTCCATCAATTTTCATCAGTGCATCAAGTTATGTCATGAAGGGTAGGTGGTTACCATTTTGGGTGACCAGAACCATTCACACATTGTAGGGCATTGCATAATTTTTCTCGTGTAACTTATGAATGTCCTTTTACGGATGTTGTTGTCCCTCTACAAATGGAGGCTATAAAAAATGAATAGATTCAGAGTCCCTCACACTTTCAATCAAGATTTTCCCTCATTGGTCAATCCATTTGCTTCATGGGAGGCCACATCAAAAAATATGGCCCAATAAGCCATTCACTCTTGAGTAGGCTCTATTGATATCAGACTTATCAGTATCCCCCAGGACAAGGGGTAAGCCTTATTTTCAGTTCAAGAGCACCGTGAGCAATGTCCTAAACCGTTGGAAAAATTTGTCCATAGTGGTCTCCTATCTGAGGAGAAAATGTTAGAAGACCTACCAGTAGAGTGCCAGAAGGCACCATGGCTTCATGCAATCAAGCACCTTAATACATCAAAGGTCCCCGCATGATGTTTTTCATGGGCTATAGTGGGTTTGGATGTGGCGTTAATACACAAGGCCGGTTGGAGCCTATCCCTATCCCTCATTTTAAAATGATAAACATGGCCTTGGAATAAGGCCCCATGACGCTCTACCTTCTGAGAATGATGCCACCTCTTCTGAACGTGAGGACGTTTCATCTCATTCTAATAGTGACGCAGATTCCCAATGTAGCCTTTACGAGGATCTTGCCTCCACGAACCTATTCCTAGATTCATCGGTCCTTACTTATCAAAGTCCATCCCCTAGATAAATATCCTTTAGCCCTTCTATATCTTGAACTTATAGATTAGGATCAACAACTTGGGGACTAGATTTCTTTGAAAATGATGAGGCATTCACATAATTCATGGGACTCAAGGACTTTATGCGCACTTGTAATTGGAGACCACAACCTCTCAAATGATTTAAGATTCAACTAAATGTGCGCTACTTTAGGGAAGAAGCAGAGATGTGTGGATAGTTGAATAAAAAGGCTATAAATAAAAGTACACCTACTTCTGAGAAACCAAACAAGAAGGCTCAATTGAAATCCCATAGTGACAAACTCTTTGATAAACTCATAGACAAATAGAACGAAGAGTCTAAAGATGAAGTGATTTATCCATTCAAAGATGATCATGAACTACCACAAGAGGTCGATCTTACTCTTCCCCCTGATCCTACGTGGATGGAAGATGCTTCTAAAATGCTTATTGAGGAAACAATCATCGTCAATATTGGCTCATAGGAGTAACCTAGAATAGTCAAGTTGGGAGCTTCACTCTTAGCTCAAGAACAAAAGACCTTTGTAGAGCTCAAAAGAATACGTCAAAAGACATATTCGCATGGACATATGCGAGATATGCCTAGTTTGGACTCGGAGCTAGTTGTGCATAACCTCGTTTGCACCCGGATGCTAAACCAATCAAACAAAAGTTGAGAAAGATGCATCCTAAGGTGGTCCTCTTAGTCAAAGAAGAATTAGGAAAATTGTTAGTTATTGATTTCATTAAACCTATTGACTATTCGAGAATGGATCTCTAACATAGTAGTAGTAGAAAACCTCATTTGCATAAGGATCTGCATGGATTTCCGTGACATCAACAAAGCATGTCCAAAAGATGATTTTCCCATACCTAATAACACGTGATAATCGATTCAATCACTGGTTATGAAATGTTGTCCTTGATGGACGGTTTTTGAGTTATAACTAGATCATGAATTGTGGAAGAAGATCAACATAAGAAAGCATTCATCACCTCTTGGGAACAGGTTACAAAGTCATGCCCTTAAGGATTAAGAATATGAGAGGGCTACTTATCCGGGCCATGAGAGTTATTTTCCATGATATGATAAGTGACATCATGGAGGACACAAGTCATATTAGAGCAAAAACCAAGGTCGCATAATAGATCCATGGATGCTATGGCTACTTATTGGGTCTCTTTACGAATAACTTTGAAGAAAGTAAGATGCCTTTCTTCGTGGAACATTCTAAGTACTGATATGATATGTCGGAGTCATGTTTGGCATGTGAAGTTGTTGGTCCTTTATCCCCTTAGTATGACCCTATCTTCCAATACCTACAAGATGGCACTCTTCCACCTAACATCACCCATTCTAAAAATAAAGCCCTTATTCACCACATAGCCCATTATACCCTCCTAGGAGGCACCCTTTATCATCGTGGCTATGATGGGAATCTGCTTCGTTATTTGGATGTTGCTGATTCTATCCACGCAATTAAAGAAGTACATAGTGGTATTTGTGGAGCACATACTAGTGGCATGGTCTTAGCTAAAAAGCTATTGAGAGTAGGCTATTATTGGCCTACCATGGAATCGATTGTTGCAACTTCGTAAAGAAGTGTGAACTATGCCAAAAATATGGAAATTTAATACATGCGCCAGCACAAGCCTTATAACCTATTACAATGCCTTGGCCATTCTCTAAATGGGGCTGGATCTCATAGGGAAGCTCCATCCTTCTTCATCAGACGGTCATACTCACATCATCACTACCACCGAATACTTTACCAAATGGGTAGAGGTTGTCCCTCTTACCTATGTCATCGGTGCGCAGATTTCAAAATTCATCATGAACCATCTCATATGCCGTTATGGGATCCCCTCGGCCATTTTCATTGATAATGGTAAATCCTTCAAAAATAAAAATGGTTAAAACATTGTGTCAATGCTTCCATATCCAACTTAAGTGGTCTACCCCTTATTACCCTCAAGGTAATGGACAGGTAGAAGCCACTAATAAGACCCTTGTGGATTATGGAGAAAATGGTTAGTAAAACCTAGCCGTAATTGGCATCTACAGATACATCCCACCCTCTGGGCCTATCGTACCTCCATCCGCACTCCTATTGGTGTGACCCCATATTCACTTGTCTATGGCATTGAAGCCATCATACCTTTAGAAGTGGAGCTTCCCTCCCTGAGAATATCTCTCAGAGACTATCTTGATAAAGATGAAGACTACAGAGTTGCTCGCCTAGCAGAGTTAGAACTATTAGATGAAAGGCATATCAGAGCACTCAATCACCTAAAAGTCTATCAGAATAGAGTGTCTAGAGGATATAACAAATGCATCATTCATCGGGAATTTGATGTAGGAGATCTAGTTCTCAAAGAAAATCAGAAGAACACCATCAAAGATAGAGAAAAGAAAGGAAAGTTCGAGGCTAACTGGTTAGGTCCTTATGTTGTAATTGCAAAATATGGATCAGGAGCCTACAAACTTGCATATTCAGATGGTGAAGAGCTTTGAACCTATGAATGCCATGCACTTGAAGCGGTTCTACGCTTAGGCATGATGAGAATATCAAATAAGAACTAAAAATTGGAAAAAAAAGAAAAAAACAAGCAAAAAAAGAAAAATGAGAAAATAGTAAAGAAAAAGCAAGTCGTCCTCATGTGAAAACCACACAATGTATAGGTATTTCAAGTGAAAAGAATTTTGGCGCTCAAGGAAGATTCACCGGACACAAGTTACTCTTACAGAAGGATGGGTAATCGTTACCACTTTTTAGATGACTTCTTTTGCTAGGTCTAGGAACCCTACTAGGACCACCTTTGCCTTGCCATGATCTGGTTTGTTTGCTCTTATATCTACATGGAGGACATCACCTTTGTATACTCCCATCTAATGTTGAGCATGAAAGTACCATTGCCACCTTCTCACACATACATGCGTGGAATTCTACCTTTTGTATATTCCCACATCACGTTGGGGGCATCCACGCTTCTTTGTTCTTGTACATTGCTTTCAAAACATGACCTTGGAAAATACAAAAACATTTAGAAAATGATACACAAAAATCTAAACATCTGGAAAATTTCCCTTTTCAGGGATAAAGCTACATTCATCTCACAATGTTATCTTTAGGAAACCTAGACAACAGTGACAAATGTAGCTATGAAAACTTATCTTTTAGATAAACCCAAAAACATTAGAAAATATGTCAATGTTGTCCCACAAAAACAAAGTAGTGCTTTAATTACTTTTAGTTGTTGGTTTGTATAGTTTTGATGTACTTAGTCTGTTGAATTGTTTGTTCTTTAAATGGATCATTTGCTTATCTGATTTTGAATCTTGTTTGATTTAAATTGTGTATGACATTACATACATTTAGGAACTCTCATGCTTGTAAACAATTGTTGTAGGCTTCTTTATTTGTTATGTGCATATTTTAAGTTCATTTTTATTTGCTTAGATTAGATCTCGTTTTAATCTCTTGTTAAGTTTTTGCATGTGTTTGTTTAGTTGTAGTTTGTTGTGTTGTTTGTATGTGTATATTTGTTTAGTTTTGTTAACTTTTGCTTGTGTGTTTTTGCACAGTTGTTTGTTATCACATCTATCATCTATCATTTCATCACATTTCTAACATCATTCACTACATCATATATATACAAAAATGCTAAGTATTACATCATGCATGTATGCTAAGCTAATCATCACATATCGTATCATCAATGGGGGCAAGAGGGGTTGTGCATAATCACAAATCTATCCCCCCACACCAATATCATCTAGTATCATCCCAAGTGCTAGAATAAAAACTCGAAACAAATCATGAATCCAAAACATGTGGTGCTATATACAGATACATCATCAAAAATGAAAGCAAGAAATATACACATTTCTGAATCTAAGGTATGCCACATACATAAAGGAAAGAACAAATCATACATCATAAATCCATCATAAAATGATACATCAAAATGTCCATATATACATGTATAATTGTCTAGGTCAATACTCAAAATGATACATCATCGATACAATATGCCATCAAAAAGGGGCATGTAAAAAAGAATCAAGCCTTCATCACGAGGCATCATCAAAATAATGGTATACACAACTATACATCAAAATCAGCCTTCATAAGAGGCATGTATATAAAATATATAAAAAAGAATATAGAGCTCAACCACAACTCTCACCCTCGTCGGGGCTCCTAAGTCCATCACACTAGTTCGACGGAATAATGGTTATGTGATGGACTGCACCAGGGTACCACCAAACTGTCTAGATGGCCCATGTCGGCCGAATCTGCTCTGGTATGGGCTGCCTAACTGATCTTGCTGAATAACCTGATCTCTGTGACTGGAGCTAACTGTCGCACTCGCATCTGACTGTTGGAATGATACTACTCGCTGATCTGCCGGAACTACCCTAAAGTAGGTAGTCCTATAGTACATGGCCTCACCACTAGATCTCATCGCATCTCGTATCAAGTCCACATCTCTAGAAGCAAGATCTTCATGTAGGGTGGCATCTCGTTGGCCTATCAACCTACCAATATCGGCTGAGCTTGTCTCAAGGTAGCAGCCTCTCGATCTTTATCTCGTGGTAATAATAACTCACACTGGGCTGGGCGATCCCTCTATGTGAAATAGTGTCTGCATGCATGGTCCCTCTGGGCAACAACCATCCACACTTGAGTCTAGGACTAGTGTAGGAGGCTCAATATCTGAGCACCACTGATGCGGCCATCTCGCATATGACTCCATGAACTTTCACGCCTGAAAGTGCCCTAAGCTGATCCCTTTGGCTTCAAAATCTACACAGGGAGTGCTTGATCTCACTCTACTGTGAGGGCCTATACCTATGCCCTGGTTGTGTCTCTCTCCTCAACCACATGTAATTGTACAACAATAGCCACATGTAACTCTTGCTGAAAAGCATACGCTTGCCCACGTGTGCATCACTCTCTAGAATATCAAGTGGTGGGCCCTGCTCTGGAAGTACCTGCTGAAGAGGGGTATATATCCCCACTAGAATGCCCACTGGGGAAACTCTATATCACTTGATATGTATACACCTGTCTCGGCCTAGGCCTGGGGACCCTGTCCCTGTGGCTGTTGTGTACGGGACCCTATCTCCTGCCTCTAACATGGTGGTGCGCATCGGGCCCACCCTCATCATCATCATCATCATCATCATTCCACCCTCACCACCACTAGGAGGCCCCATTGGAGGAGGTCTCACACCGACATCATACGCCACTCTGGGAATACTCAAACAACACTAGAGCACACCATGGTACCATGGCCCATACTTTGGTGTAGTGCCCGGATCTCTAATCTGCCAATGGTACCCCATATAAGGTACCACTATCCAAAACTAGATAGTAGTTCTCTGTCACGGGAAATCTATGGACCCATATCAAAATGCTCTCTGGCTCTGTGAGCATACCATCTATCTGGCCCAGGAACATCCTAGGTAAGGCCAAACTACCTCTGACACCGATCTACTCTGTATAGCTCCCACATATAGTTGTGGCTGCCTAAGATAAAATGCTCAACGGTAGTAGTGTTGAGCTCTAAACCATCCTCTGGCCACTGGAAATGTCTATAAGGCCTCCATACAATGGAATCCTGTTGCAACTCATCCAACTCGCGTTGGTAGTGGTATGTAACTCCCATAAATGGTCACACATCGTCCCCTACCAGGACCCAGCCCATCGTAGAAGGCTCGTCGAGAGCCCAAACTCTCAGAACACCTAAGGGGTGACCAATAGCAATGTGGTCCCATGCCCAAATCTATAACAAGGTGAGCTGGCCCTACCATCTTTGACGGTAGTAAGTGATCAAATGAAGGTCCCAGTATAAGTGTGCTAAAATGCACTGACGCCAGTAGTAGGTCTCTCCCTCCACCAAATTCATATCACTCCCAAGGAGGCCAAGCGGAAATGAAGCACCAGTCTTGTCAGGGAGTAAAACTCCACTGACAAAGCCATCATGTAGACCACTACTCGGTCTAACTCTGGATCATCTATACATCGGGATAATCTGATGGACATCCCATGCCGTGGTATAGTAGGGACACCGAACAAATGTATAATATATCCTGAATATCGGTCAGTGGCTCGTAGTCTCGATAAGCTGTCCCTGAATCGGGACCCGCATGATGCGCCATACATCCTCCAAGGTAATGGTAATCTCCCGGTTGGGAGGTGAAACCACTGACTCTCGCTGTGCCATTGCTCTGCTATGGATGTCAATAGGTTGTGGTCTAATGTAATATGTGGCATCTCGCCACATGAGTCAATTCCGTCACATATAGAAGGCTCTCCAAGGTCACTCTATCATCATCATCAAACTATGCCTCTATCATTGCTAACCAACTATAGCGCTCGTGAGTCGAAGAACGGGTAACATACGCTGCAAAATCAACGCAAGTGTTAGGCACTTACCTATTTCTATATATTTTTCTAAGGAAAAATAATTTTTAAAACACATCTAACTTACTAATTATTCTTTTCTTCTAAACTAATCTCGCCTATATTCTTCTATACTTGGCTATTCTTTAGCCAGTTGTCTTTTCTCACTTCATTCTAGCACTGCACTCCTTTGCACTGCGTGCCCTAAAGTATACACACCCTGCATATGCATCGCATACGCACGTAACCTCTTTCTTCGCCTTTTGGCCAGCACATGGATGCATACGCACCTAGTATGATGCCTACGTGCTTGAATTCGATGCCCACACGTGCGCATCAAAGTTCTAAACCTACGGGCATCGTGCGTATACGCGCGCCATCTAATTTTTTCATGAAGTACGCGTGCGTGTATCCACCCACTTCTTCCAAATAGGTATGTGCATACGCGTCCCTACCTCCCATGAATGGATGCGTGTGCGCACATCCATGTCCATTTTGATGCATGTGCGCATGCGTACCCATCAAACCAACGCATACACCCATGCGCATGCGTCAAATTCCATCCTACCTACCCTAGAAAAACCCTAAAAAGGCAATAAATGTGTAATTAATAGGGGGGATAGGCCACTCATGAAAGGTCCATCCGTTGGGTCCCACATGTACTCTCGGATGCGATCCCATGCCTCATTCCTCCTCGGTATTCTTGCCATCTCACTCCAGGGCTATTGCTTTCACTCACAGTAAAAATTTGGAAAGGCTCTGGTAGAAATGAATTGGTCGTGATTGTTTTACCGACCCCGGGTGGGTATATTAACCGTCGCGATGCCCCTAGGGCATGTTTTCTCCGCCGTGATCATTCTAACCTTCCTCTATCCGCTATGATAATTATTTTTGTATTAAAATAATTATTTTTACTAATTTTCACACATTGGGGCACTTCGTGTCATCCAACGGTCACTTCTCCGTCACACTGAGATAATTTACGAACCTTTCAGGTGCCTTTTCTCACCTTTTCCTCTCTTTTTCATCTATTTTCCCCCATCGTGATAATTATTTACTAATTTATTTTAAATAAATTATTCTCGACCCATTTTTCTTCTTGTGGGAATATATTTTGGCTTTCTGATAGCTTTGCCTTCCCACTATCGCCCTTGCGCGTATTTTTAGAAGATCTTAGATCTTTTGAAATTCTTGACCGATAAAAAATTCAAAAAAAAATAAAAAATTCAAAAACATTAAAATACTTCGAAAATGGCTCAGAATTGGTTAAAACCGATCATCTATGGCTGAAATATGTGTCTATCGCATGGCACTCATCCCAGATCTTGCTGACATTTTCAAATGTTTGAAACAATGACTCACGCATCACCAAAATCTTCAATCACCTACACAAGCTATGTTGCTTACTTCGTCTGTACTCTAGGGGCACTATCAGTTGCCTAGTATTGTTTTTGTCATGCGTGCACATTGCTTTTTCACGGGACCCAAGTGTCCTCCATCTTTCCCCTTGCATAATACACCTTGCTTGGGGCATCATTCTTCACCCTTGTTGTTTATCAGAACATTTGGGACTTCATCTTGATAACAAAATATTTGTGCAACTATCTTAAATGTTGTTGGTTTAAGTGTGTGTGATTGTACTTATTTCCCTATTAGGTGATTTTGTTTATTTCTCGTATTGCATTGCATTCATGTATGTTGCATGGAGTTGGTCATTTTTAGCACAAGACGGTTGTTTGTATCTTGGATTTTCATGTCATTTTACACTTCCGTCGCATGCTCACATTTTAATAAGAACCCATGAGGAGGATTCTAAGCATTATGATGATTAAGTATTGATAGCAATTGATTTGTGGATAGCTCAATATCCTTTTTCT
This sequence comes from Taxus wallichiana var. yunnanensis, assembly GCA_018340775.1. Taxonomy (NCBI): domain Eukaryota; kingdom Viridiplantae; phylum Streptophyta; class Pinopsida; order Cupressales; family Taxaceae; genus Taxus; species Taxus wallichiana. Next base: position 46,623,405 of record CM031236.1, read on the forward strand.
TCTAGTTTCTCATCTTCTCTATCCACTTTTCTTTCTATTGTTTTCTTTTCGATCGTCGATCGAGTTTCTTCGTCACCCCATCGACACTCGAGGGGGCATTCATCATCCTTCATCCTATTAATTTTTCTTCTACCCCTTCAAAAAAATTCTACTTCATTTGCGTTTGTCTACTTTCTTTGAAGTGACGTAGCTTACGTCACCTCAAAGAGGGGAAAATATAGACACCTATAGTTTGATCAATACACTATTATTTCTAATGGTGCACTAACGCTTCTTCCCTTTGCAAATTGATGGCACACACGAGTTAGACCTATCTAACTCCCCTCTCACGACACCTTTTTGGTCATTTTCCTCTTATAAACCATTCAAACAAGTTGTTATAGCCTCGTTCTAACTACATTAGCTTCTTATTCCCTTCTAGCTTGCTTCTATTAGCTCCCTGGAATATCAATCCACTTCGTTGGATTGATTAAGCTCTTTAGAAACCCTTCCAGAACCCTAATTACTCTCTAAGAGAGATTAATTAGTCTAACCTAGGTTAATTACCTAAACATAGTCAAATCACACTTTGACTTGCTAAAAGTGTGTTTTGGACTTTATCCTTTGTCCCACATGCACCCAAATCTCCCATTTCTTCCAAACCAAAAACTATAAATAGGGTTATACCCCCTCCCTCATTTCCTAAGAATTCTCTCTTCTTCCTAGCATAGATTATAGCAATTTGTTTAGGCTTTAGATTATATTTCATCTTCTTCCATTTGAGCTAAAAGCATTTGATTTTGTATTTCATAGCATTAACATGGAGTAAAAGGGAAGATCCATTGGCCTTGAAGCCATTAATGGGGAGATCTCTTTCTCTTAAACACATAACTGAATGCTTAGATCCTCTTAGGTTCATTATTTCAAGCTTTCAAAGAATAGAGGTTAACTTCATTTTTGTTTTAGTTTGCATGTTTATTTCAAATTAATGTATGCAAAGAAGAAAACCTTGCTCATTTCTTATCTGGGAGGAGTCGGGGTTCCCCGATTGTGGTCGGTGAGCACGAAGGAGATGAAAGTTATAGGCCCTAATTCTACTTATTCAATGGTCCTTGTGTAGGCATTGGTATAGGCTAATTGAGGTGGAGAGGTAGGTGGTGGGGTAAGTGAAGATGAGGTAGAAGGGTTATCGAGTTTTGATTGTGACAGAATGGTTGTATACATTGTCTTGGTGTCGGGGGTTGGGTGGGAAATAGGTATGTGAGGTAGGTATGAAAGTATAGGTGGCAGAATAGAAAAAGGGTGGAGTTGGTTAGTAGGGAGAATGGAATCCTCTTGTAAAATGTTGTCCGCATTGGGGGAAATAGTAGGAGAATGGAGTTGCCAAAGAATGTTCTTGAGAGCTTTACACCCTTTAACATCATGCCCCCAAGTGAGTGATGATAGGCACAAATTTTAGTGTCATTAAACCATTTGGGTTTTGGTTTAAATGGATCATAAGGCTTAAGGGGTGGTAGTGTGATGATAGAAGAATTTAACAATGTAGAAAGAATGTCAGAGTAATATTATGTCGAGGGATGACAGTGGGAGGTAACGGTGGGTTGAGGTAAAAGGGCAGGTGAATTTAGGAAAGGAGGAGGAGTTTGAGGTTTAGTTAGTTGGGCTATCTTTTGGGTAGGTAGTGAAGTTTTGGGCCCAGGATTTTGTTGGGGTGTGGATGGAAATGGTACGATCAAGACTTTGCCTTTATGCAGTACGAGAGGTTGGGGGTTATGTTCGGGTGGAAGTTTCCCCTTTGTGGGTGAATTTGTATGCCTGATGTTTGAGGTGAACAGTAAGATAGGAAATGTGGGTAACTTGGGAGAATAACGTGCAAGAGGAGGTGTTGGAGAAAGCAGAGGTGAATGGAATGTAGAGGGTAAAGAAGAAACTGTGGGTTTCTGTCGTTGATATTGGGCTTGGCAATGTGGTAGATGGGCCAAGGTTGAAGGGTGAGGGCCTAAAATTGAGGGTAAAGGTGAAGGTGAAAGAATAGGTGTAGGGGACATAAAGTTAAGAGGTTTGAAAATTTGGGCTTCTCTCGTAGACAGTCAACAAGGAAGCATGATGTGGGCCTAAAATGGATGGCAGAGGTAAAAGAAGAAGGAATGGGTGTTCTGGGGATAGGGTACCTAAATGGTTGGGTTGTCTTTTTAGGAGTTTTAGCTATGGCAGGAGGATGCAGGCTAATCATTGGTGGTAGAGGTGGAGGTGAATGGGAAGGTATAGGAGACATTGGAGATGTAGGAGGAATACGAGGTGGAGGTAAGGTTGTTGGGGTTGTTAAAGAGGAAAGGGTTAACACTATGGATTAAGATGTGATAACCTTGGTGAATTTTACAATTGTTAGGTCGGTCATCAAGGTATAGGTGGTAGGTGATGATATTTGGGCAGGAACAGGGGTTCTAGGGCTCCCCCAGAGGATAAGGCAATTGAAATATTTGGGTTGATCAACCAAACCTGAGGGTCATCCCAAAGTAGGGGAACGAAATGGCAATTGGAATGTGATCCCACGATGTTTTGTGCAACATGGAGAGTCTCAATCTCGACTGATAGGAAAAAGTGAAGCAAGAAGAGAGGAGGAGTTTTCAGCGGCCTTTGGAGGAGAATCGTCATTAGGGGGAATCAAGAAAAGTGGTTCTTTTATGGGTGGAGGGTCAGGTGGAATAGGTAGTGAGGGAATAAATGACCCTCTTGTTGCTGGTGGAGGAATAGGTCGAGTAAGCGGGGTATGTTCTTTTATGGGTGGAGATGATGGAAGGGTAAGTTTTTCTAGAAGTGGGTGAACATGTAAGGTTAAATCATGTTGGGGTATAGGGATGACTACGGCGAGACTCATGTATGGGTAAATGAGTTAGTAAAGTGGGCTCCTTTTTAGGTGGAGGAGTAGATGGGATAGGTAACTCGGCGGGTGAAATATTGGGTATAGTATTATCCTCGAAGGAGTGAAGCAAATGAGGTAATCTCTCAGGCTTGTAGGTAGGTGGACAGTGAGGTAATTTTGGTCATAGGTAAGAGTATGGGTGAGGTAGTGGGTAAGGTCACCTTCTCTGTGGGTAGAGAAGTGGATGAGGTAGGCTCCCCCAAAAGTAGAGGGGTTAATGGGGTTGGTTCGTTGTATATAGAGATGTAGGTGAGGGGTGTTCGGTCATGGGTAAAGGTGTATATGAGGTAATAGGTAAGGTCGGAGGTATTGGTGTAGGTTTGATTCTAGGTAGGGGAACAAGTGAGGTAGTAAGTAAGGTCGAGGTATGGGTGTAGGTTAAGTGGGTTTAGTCATGTAGGTATGGGCGTAGGTGAGGTAATTTCGTTCGTAGGTAAGAGTGTGGGTGAGGTAGTAGGTAAGGTCACCTTCTCTGCGGGTAGAGAAACGGATGAGGTAGGTTCGATTATAGGTATGGGTATAGGTGAGGTAATTTTGGTCGTAGGTAAGGGTGTGGGTGAGGTAGTGGGTAAGGTTTCCTTCTCTGTGGGTAGAGAAGCGGATGAGATAGGGTCCCCCATGTGTAGAGGGGTTAATGTGGTTGGTTAGGTTATATATAGAGGTGTAGGTGAGGTGTGTTTGGTCGTAGGTATGGGTGCAGTGAGGTACGGGTAAGGTCATAGGTACGGGCGTAGGTGAGGTGACATGAAAAGTGGATTTAGTTGCAAGTATGGGTGTAGTGTGTGCTAGTGGGTAAGGTTGCCTTCTCCGTGGGTAGAGAAGCGAGATGAGATAGGGTCCCCCATGTGTAGAGGGATTAATGTTGTTGGTTCTATGGTATAGAGAGGTGTAGATGAGGTGTGTTTGGTTATAGGCATGGATGTGGTGGGGTTTAAGAAAGTATGTTGCAGTAGATGAAATAGGGGGAAATGGAGACAAGGGGACAACTATGGGTTTGTAGGTGACATAAACGTTGTAAATGTTGAGGTTACCCAGAGAAGTTACGCTCGTCAGGTTTGATGAAGCTAGTATGATTTGGGAGAAGTTGATCGTAGGTATGGAGGTTTTGAGTTGTTGGCATAGTAGGAGCATCCTAGACAAGGCCCCCAGTATCCAACGTAGCTCGGCTAGTTTCCTGGAATGGTGCGTAGTTGGCGATGTTATACCCCAACTTGATGTTAGGTACAAGCTTGAGTTCATTATACCATGCTGACCAAGGATGTGAAATATCATGATTATCATGCGATACACCTGGGGAGTAAAGCGTTGTTGTTCGTCAACTGGGGAAGACCCCGAGGATTTGAAATGGGCATGATGAGAAGAGTGGGAAATGGATGGTGCAAAAGCGTACGGTTGTGTCGGTTGCAGAAATTGTTGTGGGGGTATATAGGTAGGGAAGGAGGGGTAGCCCCCTGAGTATGACATTGAGGCTATGGGTTGTATGTAAGGAAGGGTATGGGGGGAGGAATTTGTGTAAATATCTCTGCAGAACTCGGCATATAGGTATAAGCGGTAAGAATGACTTGAGTTTGATAGGGCTCATAAGAGGTTGATTCAACTAGTGGTTACACGTATGAGGACATATAAGGAGGTGATGGTGACAGGATAGTCATTTGGTGGGTAAGTGGTTGAGATTGAAGTAGGGGATAAGCAAGAGCAGACCGTCCGCATAATTGGTGAGGTAGATTGTAAGGCCCGACCGTTGTGATCCGGTGAAGAAAAGTCTTGTCACCTATGGGTATGGGTATGGTAGGATGAAGGTCCATAATTTTCGGGATGGAAGATGACAAAGGGGTTAGGTGGGAGAGGTTGAAGAATAATACTAGCTTGGATACGGGTTAAGAGTACCGGTTAAGAATCAGCACCGTTCGACCGACAAGCGCTGTTAGGGATAACCATTGTTAGTTCTTGAAAGATAAGGATAATTTATCAAATTGAGGAAAAGAGTGGTAATTATCGGGTGGGAAATCTTTGTGATGGTTGTTCAAACAGGTACGAGTTTACAGAGACTCAAAGGAACTTTGACAAAGAAAGAAATCGAAGAGGGATCTTTTGGACAGGTTAACCCAAAAGAACAAAAACCAACGCCGGTAGGGTATAACCGATGCCGGTGAGGAGTAAACCGATGCCAGTTACTGTGGAGATTGAAAAATTGTAGAAAAGTGGATTAAGGTAAATTTGAATCAGAAGAATGATCAACCTAGGAGGTGGGAATGATACAATGAAGCCTCTGCACTCTAAAAAAATAGAATACTCCAACTGTGATTAGGGAGTGAGAAAGGTGAAATAAAGTAAAAAAAAAATGGAGAAAATGTATTCTCACACCTTAAAACACACTTCAATCAAATGCTAAAAGAAGATGTTATCCAACAAGTGATTTTAAATGTGTTAAGCTTATGCTATTTAGAAGGACTAACTCATGAACTTTAGAACAGATTTTTTGGTGAGGAAGGCTTCCTACGAAGAAGGAGATCTAAAAGGTGAGGTTTCAGGTTATGTTATGGTGGGGGTGGGCCATCCTTTAAGATAATGACTCGAAAGAGGCAATGAGCTGGGGAGTACCTGCCAACCTAATCATGTGATCGTGGACAGATGTTCCTGGGTAAGATGTTGTTTAAGAAGATGTGTTTTTGAATTTTGTGTAGTTTGGTAGAGAGCGAGAGAGAGAAAGTGCTTTCTACGATTCGTTTACATCAAGCATCAGTTGGGCATGACTTCCAAGCATATATGTTGCCCTCAATTTTAATGTTCTCTACAATACAACATACAAGAAATGAGATGCGAGTGTTTTAAACCCAAATCAAAATGTGATATTCGATGTCACAACTGATGAACAGGAGAAGGGATGCTCTTTCACTAATGCGATACTAATGAAAGGAAAGAAATGTTCATTTTAAAGCACCAAAACACGATTTATTTTAGACAATAGAAGAAGAAGAAGATTCCAGAGAAGGAGATTAATGTGAAAGCCTTTTAGAAAGGGAAACAGACATACAACTTTTCCTAAGAATGAACAAAATGCAAGGAACCCCGGATGGGTCCCATCGGCATGCCAAAATGTTTCGATCCTTTTTGTATAATCAGAGACTCAAATGATAAGGATGTACGATGTTTACCTATTGTTTGGTGATGGGTAGAAGGTGGAATGCACGTGTGTAGACTTCCGATCTCGGTCGATCATGTGAACTCCTTTTTGGCTGGGAAGGACTACCTGTAATAAGAAAACAATACCACAAGAGAGAGTTAAACAATATATGGCAGTGGACTACCTAGCATATGCTAGATCTAGGAAGTGTGATACTTCCTAGAGGGTTGTCAATCCATTGTTTATAAATTAATATGAAATGACTGAAACATGTAAATAAAAGGAATCTAGTGCTAGTGTTCTGATTTGGGTGCCTCAGGTCACTATCAGCATCGATCCAATTAAATACTAAAATGATGTAGGTAAAAGGTCTTTAGGTCGGGTCACGGGTAGTTTAGGTGGTCTGTAGGTCATATACAAGGTCTGGTTAGGGTTGGGTAGGGTATTTTAGGTTGTTTGGGTGAGGAGGTAGGTCGTTGGTCTGCTCTGTGTTAATAGACACAGAGACCGACGCCGGTCCGTCTCGACCGATGCCGATTGAGGTAAACCGATGCTCGTTAAGGGTGACCGTATCGGTCACTGTAGAAGTGATAGAGGTCTAGGTAGGTGGTGTTTAGGTTCCCTTATGTCTCAAAGATAGGGGTTGGGAGGATATGGGTGAGGTTTAGGTGAATGGTAGGTTTAGGGTCAGATTTTTGGGGTCTTTGGGGGTGGTTTTGGGTAAGTTAGGATAGAAATTGGAGAGTGGTAGATAGCGAAGTAACCGACATGGTCGGATCGATCGACCGTGGTTAGGGTTAACGACGACGCGGTCACTAGGATTTGGTCAGAGTTTGGTAGTGGGGGTTAGGGTGCTCTCATGATTTGGTCGAGAGTTACTAAGGAACAGAATGGGGTGAAAAAGGGTCTTATGTGTGGATATGGGTTGAATAGGCGGGGTTTAAGGAGCAGGAGAGAGGTTTTGCTCTTGGGAAGTAAAATAGATAAGAAAATTACAAAAACACGAGTGAAGGATGAGGGGATCCACTTTCCAGAGTCCAATGCATGTGGGAGACCGAGCAATTTGATGAAGAAGAGTGATAGATGTTGGTGAAGGCTAGTAGGTGGTTGGAGAGTTCTTGCTTGAGCTCTGTCTAGTCCAGGTTCCTCTAGTGGTTGTTCTCACAAGGGTTCTTGCGAATACTTATACTAATGGTCTTAGCTTGGAGTTCTGATGGCCCTGTTGTGTTCCAATGAGTTGCCAATGGAGAATGCAAACTCCAAAGTGTTGAATGAAGATGCCCCTCGCCCAAAATGTGAATCAACCAATGAAAAATCAATCAGCCAACCCCTTGGAAAGAGCGAGAACTGGGCATTTACAGGTGACCGACGCTGGTCCCACCTGACCGACATCGGTCAGACTGTGACCGACACCGGTTATGTCGGGGAGGTTTGTTTTTTTCAAAAGTGGGGAATATGCTTTCCCACTTGATTTTGAGTGGCAGAGCACATGCATCCTCCGCCTTAGAATAGGTAATAGGACAAAGAGGGGTCCTATGAGTGGGGTGGCCACTATTAGGGTTTCTAGAAGGGTATGGGCTAGGTATGGGCAAGGAGGGGGAGTGAAATGGTGAGGTGGAGGGGCAAGTGGGGTAGTGGAAGGGTGAGGTGGAGGGGCAAGTGGGGTAATGGAATGGTGAGGTGGTTAGGTGAGGTGGTCGAGTCTAGTGGCAAGGTGAGGTGGCTTGATGAGTGGGTAAAAGGGGAATTTAATTAATTGATGTTAATTAAATCCTTGGAGGGTGTGTGAATGGGGTCATTGTGATGTGAGAAAGGGGTCAGTGAGTGATCTGAATTAGGGTTGAATCAATAATCCCATGTAGAATGTGGTTATTGGGTTATTTTGGAGGAAAGTGATGAAAGGTGACATGTTTTCGTGTCTACAAAGTGTCACCAAAACTCGCACTATGTCTGTTCAATAAGCCCCGTATATCCACATGATACTCATGTTTTCCATCCTCTCGATTTCTTGGTTGAAACAAAACAATGTACTACCCAATTCACCCTGTTGTGCCTATAGATCCTCTTAGCCGTAACAACTTAAGGTTCCTCACGAAAATAAGCCCCTTAAGATCACATCCCCCTTGGACTTAAACTTCAACTCCATCATCTAGAAGTTAGTCCGATACTCACCAAGGGAATGGATCCACTGTACTCTCTAGCACTATGTTTGTCTCTTCAATACCAACAATATAGAAATCATTGTAATCAGTATAGTTACCCATCGTGATGCTCAATTGGGGAACCCATCGTGTTCATCTCATAGAATCTCCATCAAGCTACAACCATGTTGAAGCCCTCAAATTCCTCTGTCTGTAACCCTCACCTCTCAACCAATGAGGCATCAATAAAGTTGTGGGTTTCCCCACTATCAATGAGTACCACTACTCATTGTCCTTGCAAAACTCCCCTAACTCTGAATGCCTTGTACCTTGGGGTACTAGACAAGGTGGTGATCGTCTCTTGGGGAAAAGTCTCGCTATCCTACTCAACACCCACACTATCTAATCCCTCATCATCATCATCCTCTAATCCCCGTGTGTCAAAATCCTCGTCATCCTCACTCTCCTCAAAGACCTATATGAATTTTTCCTCCCTCTACCCTTGTAATCATGTCCTGGAACCCAAGGTGTGCGGCAATCGAAACATAGTTTCTTTCACCTCAATTCCTCTTTGTCCTCTCTAGATCCGAATGGTCTCCAGGCTGTATCTTTCCTAGGTGGAGGTACCTTTGGCTGCGCACCCTCGGTTCTAGAAGGGAAACCCTTAGGTTGCACTCGAGGTGGAAACCTCAACTTAGGAGTGGATAACTCCAAGTCACAAGCTCTCCTAATAGCCTCATGCAAAGAAGAAGGCTCAAATGCCTTCACAAATCTAGCAAGAGTGTCTATCAAACCTGTTGTGAATAGGGAAATCAACCTCATCTCTATAACATCAGGTACCATGACCGATAGTCTCTGAAAATATATGATATACTGGTCCAAGGAACCAGTCTACCTCAAATGAGTCAACTCTCTAAAATACTTGTCGGGGTCCCTCCTATCAAATTTGCTCACTATCCTCTTTGTGAACTCGTATAAGTCGTGATGTATATGTTTCCCTGTGTAATCAACCCATGATGCCACCAATCATGAGCATCCCCTCTAGATGTAAGATTGCAAACTTAATTGCATCTTCCTCATGCATAGGATTCAAGTTGAAGTATGTCTTCAACTTCTGGACCCAAGACTGTGCAATACACTTCTTAGAACCGTCAAAGTGTGGAACAGAAATCTATCCCAACCTCCTTTGCATCTCTGGTACATGTACTTGGTGATCTCTCCTAGGCCTGCTGCCAATCTTCATTTTGCAATATTCCTGGAATGGCATGTTGTCACAAAATCCATCACTTAAGGTCTGGTACCTTTCCCAACAAGACTCCTCATCTACAATATCCACTGGTTGTCATACCTGTGAAACTTTTGGATCCTTCAAGAAAGAAGGTTTGTGAAACCCCAAAGGCCTGGTAGAAGAATGGGGAGACCGTTGCCCTGAATGTCCACCCTCACCTCTTTGACCATGTTTTCCCTATTTTTATTTTCTCCTTTTTGCATGAGTATCAATCATGTCCTGGGCTAATCTCTCAGTGAGTTGGCTCAAATAGAGATTGGTAGTCTCCTGTTGCTTTACCATGTTGGTGAACAATTGTTTCATCAGATCTACACCTATATCCTCATTGTCTTTGTCCCCCATCTTTCAATCCCAATGGGCTAGAGAAAAAAGCTGCTCGATACCACGTAAATGTCCTTGTGGGATACCACTTAAAAATGCACAAAATTTTGAAAATTTGCAGCCAAAATAAAATACCGATTTTGCAAATTTTTACAGATAGGGCAGCGAACTAAGAAAGCTAATATCTCCCAAAATATCCACCCGAATTACTTGAAAATTTAAAGAGAGCTTGCTAAAATTATAAAGGACGTAAAAAAAAATTGTTTTGGAATTTTGCTGAAATTAAAGTGCTGCCAGAAAATTACAACGTGCCCTGACAGGCAGTTGGAAAACTCCTAAAATTCGTAACTCTCCAAAAACAAGAGCAAAAATTATGAGACTCTTGAAATAACATTAACAAACATAGGAAATGATATTTCAACCTTCGTATCTGAAAATGGCCAACCTGGATACCCTCCAAATAAAGGTTGTAATTCACCTAGCTTGGGAAAGGGTGGCAAATTGATGAAGACGCCTTCAAAGTGATGTTACGCCCTACCCAAATGGCTGTTGTAAATCTGATCTAAAACCCTCCGATTATCTTCCCCAAATTCCCCAAAAACCCTTGAAACCTATGATAATATCTCTTAACATAGACCACGAAAGCGGCTCCAAAATGACAAGCTAGGGTAGATCTCTCACTACCGAAGAATGCCCTACTAGCTAGGGATGGATCTCTCACCACCGAAGCTAGGGTTCCTATGGGATTTCACTCCACAAGTTGTAGATTTGTAAACAACAGTTGCACATGAAGGAAAATAATAATGTATGTAAAAAAGTCCTTTTCCTTTCTCCCCAGCTCCTTATATACTTCTCCAAGGCAAAAGAGCCCCAATAAACCCTAGACACATTTCATTCCATGGAGGGGCCAATAAAATAAAAGTAATTAAAGTTACTTTTTCCTTTTTAAGTTGTCATGGTCCAAAAGTGACCCCAAACACAAAACTTGAATATTAGAACCACGTGGCCCCTTCCCAAAGCTCCCAATGTCCACAACCCCTTGGGTATGACCAAGGCTTGGACTCAACTTGGCCCTTAGTCCTTTGGCGTAGGAAAGGGGACATTACATTGAGGAGTCTACAAGGGAAAATTCAAGCAATCTGTTGCTTTATTTCACAACTTGCGGATAAGTGCCACCCATTTACACATCTACTAAAGAAGGATGTAGCATTCAACTGGGGACCAGATTGTCAAAAGGAATTTGCATTACTAAAACAATACCTTATTAACCCACCTGTACTCATGCCACCTACCCAGGTGAACCTCTCCTCTTGTACATCTCTGCTACCTAGTTTGTTATTGGTGCACTTGTTTGCCCAATATGATCTAAACCATAAAGAAAGGGTGGTTTACTACCTCAGTCACACTCTAATTTCCTACAAGTTGAATTACCCATAGATTGAAAAGGCCTATTTGGTAGTCATCTTCACCTTTCAGAAACTTCGCCACTATCTCCTCAACAATAAAACCAAACTAATATCCAAATTTGACCCTCTCAAGTACCTTTTATCCAAACCCACCCTTACAGGATGAATGGATAATTGGATCATTCTCCTAAGTGAATTTGATATTGAGTTTGTAAATCAAAAGTCCTTGAAAGGATAGGTATTTGTGGATCAATTGGTAAAATCTCCTTTACCACGGATGGAACCTTTGTGTCTAGATCTGCCAGATGCATCTATGATGTATATTGAAGAATTTGTAGAATGGAAATTCCATTTTGATGGTCATTCACCTTCCACGGATCGGGGGCAGGAGTGGTGCTCATCACTCCCACATGTGAGGTTATCCTAAGAGCATTCCATTTGGGGTTCCCCTACACTAACAACATTGTGTAATATGAGGCACTCATTGTTGGCCTTAAGCTAGCTATTACTTGGAATATTAGACAGCTGCGAGTCATTGGAGACTCCCAACTTATCATTAAACAAGTTAATGATGAGTATAAGGTTAAGGATGAGAAGCTCATTCCATACAAGAAAATGGTCAAAACCTTGAAGGAATACTTTACACAGATCATATTTGAACAAAATCCAAGGTCACATAATAGATCAACAAATGTTATGGCTACGATTGGATCATTGTTACGCATTCCACCTCAGGAAAGTAAAATGCCTTTCTTTGTAGAGCATTTACAAATGCCCGCATATGACATGCCAGAGTCATGTTTGGCATGTGAAATTGTTGGTCCATTATCCCCTGTATGACCCTATCTTTCGATACCTACAAGATGGCACATTTCCCTAGACATTACCCATTCTGAGAAGAAAGCCCTTATCCACCGTATAGCCCATTATACCCTCCTAGGAGGCACCCTCTATCATCGTGGCTATGACGGGAATCTACTTCGTTGTTTGGATGTTACTTGATTCAATCCACGCTATTAAGGAAGTACATAGTGGTATTTGTGGAGCGCACACTAGTGGTATGGTCTTGGCTAAAAATTTATTGAGAGTAGGCTATTATTGGCCTACCATGGAATCAGAATGTTGTAATTTTGTAAAGAAATGTGAGCTATGCCAAAAGTATGGAAACTTAATACATGCACTAGCACAGGATTTACAACCTATCACAACACCTTGGCCATTTTCTAAGTGGGGTCTGGATCTCATAGGGAAGCTCCATCCTTCTTCTTCAGATGGCCACACCCACATTATCACTACCACCGAGTATTTTACCAAATGGGTAGAGGTTGTGCCTCTTACTTACGTCACCGATGCACAAATTTCTAAATTCATTATGAACCATCTCATCTGTCATTATGGTATCCCCTCTACCATTGTCACTGATAATGGTAAATCCTTCAAAAAAAATGGTTAATACATTGTGTCAACATTTCTATATTCAATTCAAGTGGTCTGCCCACTATTACCCCCAAGGTAATGGACAAGCTGAAGCTACCAATAAAACCCTTGCACGAATCATGGAGAAAATGGTAAGTAAGATTGGCCGTAATCGCACTTACATATACATATCGCCCTCACGGGCCTATCAGACCTCCATTCACACTCCTACAAGTGCAACCCCATATTCCTTAGTCTATAGAAATGAAAGCATCATGCCCTTGGAAGTGGAGCTTCATTCCCTAAGAATATCTCTCAGGGACTATCTTGATAAAGATGAAGACTATAGAGTAGCTCGATTTGGCGAGAGCTAGAGTTGTTTGATGAGAAGCATATAAGAGCGCTCAATCGCACGAAAGTCTATAGAATAGAGTATCAAGAGGGTATAACAATAGGATCATTTGTCGTGAGTTTGATTTAGGTGATCTAGTGTTGAAAGAAAATCATAAGAACATCCTCAAAGATAGAGAAAAGAAAGGTAAGTTTGAGGCCAACTGGCTAGGACCTTATGTGGTGGTTTCTAAGTATGGATCAGGAGCATATAAACTTGTGTACTCGGATGGTGAAGAGATTCCAGAGCCTATGAATGCCATGCACCTCAAGTGGTTCTATGCTTAAACATGATGAGAATATCAGATAAGAACTAAAAAATAGAAAAATAATAAACAAGCAAGACATGAGAAAATTAAGAAAATAGTAAAGAAAAAGCACATCGTCAACATGTGAAAACCACACAATTGTGGCATAGTGGGTAGATCTTTGGGTGAAAACCGGTCTCCGACGCTCAAGGAGGATTTTTCAGTCCACAAGTCACTCTTTCATCATGATGGGTAACCCTCACACAGGGTTAGTTTCTGGATATAACTTCCTTTGCTAGGTCTAAGAACCCTACCAAATCCATCTTCATCGAGCCGTGATCTGGCTTATTTGCTCTTATATCTGCATAAAGGATGTGCTTTTGTATATTCCCACATCACGTTGGGGCATCCATGCTTCTTTGTCCTTGTACATTGCTTTTAGAACATGACCTTAGAAAATACAAAAACATTTAGAAAAAGGTACACAAAACCTAAACATTTGAAAAAACCCCTTCTAGGGACGAAGCTACACTAACCTTCATAACATTGTCTTAGGAAAACCTCAAAAGCAACGTAAAAAGTAGCCTTGAAAATTTATCTTCCTAGATAACCCAAAAACATTAGAAAAATATCAATGTTGTCCCGCAAAAACAAGGTGATAATTTAATTACTTTTAGTTTTTGGTTTGTATAGTTTTGATTGACAGTACTTTTTCATGTGATGTTGTGATTCATTTGTTTTATCATAGGTTAGATCTTGTTTGATTTAATTATGTATATAGCATTAGGTTCATTCATAGCTCGTGTGCACCTTTTTGGGATTCATTTTTGAATGTCAATGTAGTGTGTTGTTAATATTTGCTTAGTTCATTTCATTGCATTTTGTTTTGTTTGTGTTGTTTTGTATGTTTTTTTAGTCTTGTTAACTTTCTTTGTGTTTTTTGCATAATCCATTTGTTATCACATCTATCATCTACCATTTCATCACATATAAATATCATCTAATACATCATATATACAAAAACGCTAAGTTTTACATCATGCATGTATACTAAGCTAATCATCACATATCATATCATCAATGGGGGCAAAAGGGGTTGCACATAATCACAAATCTATCCCCCCCACACCAATATCATCTAGTATCATCCCAAGTGCTAGAATAGAAACAAAAACATCCCATAAAATCCAAAACATATGATATTATCTATGGATATATCATCAATGCACAAAACATGAAACGTAAACATCTCTAAGGATAAAGTATGTCACATACATAAGAGAAAAAGCATACATCATGAAACAGTCATCTACAGAACATAAAGCATCATCATGAGGGCATAATCACAAAGCATGACATAAAAATCATCATCGAATGTCCGAATAATACATGTATAAATGTCTAGCTCAAAATTAGGTATACATCATCGATACAATATGCCATCTAAAAAGGGCATGCATCAAAACTCAGCCTTCATCAAGAGGCATCAAAATAATGGTACATCAATCTATACATCGATCAAAATCAGCCTTCATAAGAGGCATTTATACAATACATTTGTACAAAAGGTAAAGTAAACAACTCAACCACAACTTCGCGCCCTCTCTCAGGGTCTTCCGGTCCATGACCTAGGGACGAAAAGAGTGGTGGCTTTGATGGACTGGCACCAGGGGTACCACCCGCCTGTCCGAATGGCTACTTGCCTAGCTGAGATGCTCTACGACCGGCTGCCGAATTGATCTCACCGAGCTGACCGCCATGACCGGGAACCTGTCACACTCACACCTAACTACTCAAAAGGTGTCACCCGCTACTCTATCTGGGACTACTCTAAAATAGGTGGTCCTATAGTATAAGGCCTCGTTACTGGCCCTCATAACATCCTGAATCATATTAGCATCACCAAAAGTAGTGGCTACTTGAATGGCTAGCATCTCACTCTCCTACCAATCGGCCTCTATCAGCATGGGCATGTTGTATGGCGGCAACCTCGATATATATCCATCGTAATGATTTATACCTATGCTCGTGCCCGATCTCTCCGAATAATAAATCCAACGTGCATGTGCCTCGAGTTTGGTCCCTCTATGGCGACAACCATCTCGCACTGAGTCTATGGATCGATGTAAAAGACTCAATATTTGAGCCCCATGTCTTTCTAACTAGCTAATATGGTGTTGCAAGGTGCACCATCCCCATCCCGAGTGTCGTATGCTCTGGCCCGATCTCTCTCGGTTGTCGAAAAACTTGACACTGAGCGTTGGCCCGATCCCTCGCTCTACCGTAAGGGCTTGTACATGTGTTATAGCCTCATCTCTCTCTCCAGCCTACCTATAACTATATGGTTATCACCGCCTATAATCGCTATTAAAGAACAACCAATCGCCCACCATCGCCACCACCCTGAACATGACATGGCAGCCCTACTCTAGAAGTACTCGCTAAAGAGGGGCATATATCCCCACCGGAATGCCTACTACTTGGAGGTAACTCTATGTCTAGTGCCACGGGTACTGTCTCTACCGGAGTCGAAGTCTCTGTCTCTAAGGAATCTATAATGGAGGACCCCCCCTCCCCCAACATGACGTTAGCCATCAAATGGATCATCATCATCACTATCATCACCCCCACCGGCTCTACCCTCATCACCACTAGGAGGCCCCACTCTGCCTTGTAGGCCGCTCATAGGATACGGGAATGGTCAAGTGACGTGGGATCACTCCATGGTGTTGGTGCCCATTTTGATCCTCTACCATTTTGACCTAAATTTTCCTTTGGTTTGCATGCTCTGAAACGTTTTTCTCCCAAAATTGGTGGTCTGCAACTTTTCCATCCAGATTGAATGCCTTGAAATGCTCACAAACTTATTATTTTGCCCCAACTTGAAAGAAAAATACATGCATGCCCTGTTTTATGCCCTAAATTTTCCAAATCCACGCCTCTGTCATTTTTTCCACTTTTCCCGGCCTTTGGAGCTTGAAGTTGTTCATTTTATGCTTATTTTCCCTCAAAAATCTATCCCCATGGTGAAAATTGCCTAGAATCATTTCCCATTTGTTTTTTGACCAAAAATCCTTCACCCACGAAGAAAAAATCAAATTCGGGCATCTCTAGCAAATTTTGTATTTTTGACGGTCATACGAGCATACTTTGCTGTCAAATTTTATCTCAAACGTTGTCTCCTACGTGGTCGTTTCTGGTTGGACAGGGATCCGCGGGTTTGTTCTAAAAAACTTAGCATTTTTTTATTTTTGGAAAAAGTGCAACTTTCCCCCGCAACTCCGCAGGTCCCAGAGGAGGACACGTGTCATGTTCTCATTCAAAGGTGGGATGGAAGGTGGTGGGAACTTAGAACATTTTTGCATTTTTGGGAAAAGGAAAATGTTGAGGAAAGGGCCGCGGGTCCACAATGGAGCAAAGGGAGACACGTGGCGGGTGTAGAAGGGAGTGCGGGCCGCTGGAGGAAAAAGGGAAATTTTCCCTTTTTGTAAAATGAGTCAGAATGAAAATTTGAAACTGACGGCCCGCAATGAAGTAGAGGAGACATGTGGCGGGGACAAAATCGAGGTGCAGTGCGGAAGAAAAGTGGGAAAATTTCCCTTGGTGAAAAGGGGAGTTAAAATGTGAAATGAGCCCGCAGATCCTCAGCGATAGAGAAGGTGACATGTGTCAAGGACAATAAGCGGAGGTGTGGGCCCATAGGGAAAAAGTGAAAAATTTCCAAATTTCCAAAAAGGTGAAAATGTGTAGAATTGAGCCGTGACTTCAATGGGACCCACAATGTGCCACGTGTCAGCACCAAATTTCAAGGGCAGAGGGGCGGAGAAAATGTTAAAATTTTACATTTTTCCAAAAATGTTAAAAATTCAAAAAGTGATCCCAAATCCATTCCCAATCGCATTATGACACGTGGAGGGCTCAGATTGAAGGGGTAAAGGCAAATCAATGGTAATTGTGCATTTTTCATTTTGGCTGCCATTTGAGCTCCAGGAAGCTTGGAGATGTGAATTTTGCATCAATTTTCATCGAATTTTTGGCAAATTCATGTCGTTTTGGCCTTCAAGGAATAATGGGATCAATTTGAAATTTCAATTTGTAGATTTGGGGTGCTTTTGAAATGAATTTTTGTTCGGGCTCAAGAAAAAATGTGAAAGATCAAATCAAGAAGTTGTAGAGCCAAATTTTGGATGGATAAGGATGAAATGATGAAATGAAAGGGGCCTGCATGCTTTAAAAATAAAAACGTGCCCCACAAAGGATAATGATGAAGGTTTTGTAATGATTCACCTTTTTTGAAACACCTGACAACTTTTGTTGCAAATATGTTAAACGTGATCCTTGGCATATTCTTTTCTTGGGAAAGAAGGATCAAATGTAATAGAATGTTATATAATGCATGTTTTTTGACATGCAAAAGGTCGAAGAAACTTAGAATTTCACGGGAAAATCTGGAGAAGAAGCCCATTTTTGAGAAACCACCTAAGAACCATTTCTAATTCCTTTTTCCATCCGATTTGTATCATGTTGAGTTGGTTTCAGCTTGTAAAGCCATCGAAAAATCTCTCTGAGATTGTTCTTATAACATTCCTCGCTAATAAATTTGGTCCTGGATTATTTTGTGTTGTCTCTTGGCAAAATTTGCATACACTTATGTTTCGGAATGTTTTCAATTTGTGTTTCTTGCCTGTTGCAGTCTTGTGTTTAAAATCTCTCTTAATCATACATGATCTCATTTCTTGTTGATAGTTTAGTGGCATTTGCAATCTCACATTCAAAAGAGCTTTCATCTGATAAAGAGATAAACAGATTTAAAATCACTTTACCTTCCTTGAATTTAGAGATTGTTTGTAAACCTTTGGGTGCACCTTAGGTCATGATAAAATAGAGGTTTCGGATGCTTTGTTGGTTCATCTACTTCAATCTTTTGTGGCGGGTTCACAAAGATTGTGTGGAAGAGCTGATTTGGGCCTCCATTTGGTGCACATATCTTGGTTGAAGGAGTACCTTAACCCCTTTGAAGCATTATGTTGTTTAGGTCTTACAAATTTATCACGAAAGGTCCTCAAAGAATTTGGAAAATTATGGTTATTCTTGTCTAAAATCTCCCACCAAAAATTCATTCAAAATAACTAATCCTACCCCATACTACCCCTGCATTGCATTGTGTGTCAACAAAAGAAGACAATCCATTTACAAAAATGCACAAAGCAAATCAGGATCCTACAATGTCTTCAATAACCCTTGCCTTGCATTGAAATTATCTCCATAATCTGGAAGTGACAACTTGTGAAAGTCAGATTTGGAGTGTTGATCATATTTTCCCAAGGCCTCTTCATACTATTTGCACAAATTGAGGGACATTCAGCCGACCTCCTTCACCATTTGAGGGTTACAAAATATGTCCTCTTACCTTAGTTGTCAAAGGCACAACCTAAAACAATTAGGACAAGATCAAGTCCTATTTGAGCGCTATCCATCTCTCCACAAATCTGAGTGTCAATTAGATCACATCCTCGGCTACAAAATGACATACATCATGATCTATCTGCCTTCAAGCTTCATGCAATATCTTTTATCTTGCTCTAGAGTTAAAAACGAGAATATATTTGGAGTACTAACACATGGTACTAGGGGGCATACTCTTGCGTACAACTAGGATCTTTGATCTGTCTCAGGGGTACCCTAGTAAAATGGTACCTTTGTAGAAAACTACTCAAGGCTCTGCACCTCGCTATCTATGGCCCCATGTCAAAATACTCTCTGGCCTTGCAAGCATACCACATATCTGGACCAGGTACATCTTGGGTAATGCCAAACTACCTCCTGCACTGGTCCACTTTGTAGATTTCCGTATATAGTTGTGGTTGCCCATCATAAAATTCTCAATGGTCGTAGTACTGAGCTCTAGGCCATTCTCTGACCACTGGAAATGTCTATAAGGCCTCCATACCACAATAGCCTATTGTAGCTCATCTAACTCATGGCGGTAATGGTATACATCTCCCATGTGTGGCCACACATCATCTCCAATCGGAACCCAGCCCATAGTAGAAGGCTCCTCTGGAGCCTAAACTCTTAAAACACCTAAAGGGCGACCAATAGCAATATGGTCCCACGCCCAAATATGCAGCAATATGGCTGGTCCTACCATCTTTTGATGGTAGTAGGTGATCAAATGGAGGTCCCAATATAAGTGTGCTAGAATGCACTGACCCCAAAGCAGTATGTCTCCCCATCAATCAAACCTCATATCACTCTAAGGAGACCAAGTGGAAATGAAGCACCGGTCTTGTCAGGGAGTAAAACTCCACTAACAAAGGCCATCATGTAGACTACCACACGATCAAGCTCTGGGTCCTCGATGCAACGTGATAATCTAATAGTCATCCCGCGACGTGGTATGTCAGACACCAAATAGCTCAAGGATACACCAATCAATGTTGGGCTGGTGAGGTATACTAAATAAGTTGACCCTGGATAGGGACCCACATAATATGCCATACGTCCTCCAATGTAATAGTGATCTCGCCATTAAGAGCTGAAAACACTGACTCTCGTTGTGCCACCTCTTAGTTATGGTTATCAACAGTGTCATGATCTAGGGTAATCTATGGCATATCAGCCACGTAGGCCAATCCTGTGACGTATAAAAGGATATCCAATATCCTCATGTCATCCTCATCGAACTGTGCCTCTATCACTACCAGTCGGCCATACCTCTCACGGGTATGCAGAATGGGAAGTCTCCTCTGTAAAATACAAAGGGACACATGTTAGGATCTAATTTTCTATCCACTCCTATCAAATTTTCTATCTAATTCTTCTTTCATTCATCTAATATACTAACTTTCACCTTCTCCTACAAACCATCTAGTCTATTTTTCATCTATACTTAGCTATTTTGGTTACAGGGACAAAATCCCTTCTCTCCCTGGCATGTGCGCCTCCACTTCAACGTATGCATGCCTGGCGCAAGGCATACGCCTCTTTTCGATACATACGTGCCCTACCCGATGCATACGCTCCCCTATTCTTCCTATTTCTCCTACCCTACCCATAACGCATGCGCCCCAAGTCACGACACATACACTCACCCTTCGATGCGCATGTGTGCGAGTCCTTGTTTTTGACCTCGACGTGAGCGTCATCCCTTTTTATGGATACGCGAGCGCGTACCTATTTTTCAACACATACGCGTACGCGTCCCCATATTTCCTAACGATGCAAGTGCGTGCAGATCTGCCAAATCAACGCATGTGTGCACACACATACGTCGAAAATGTTAAAATTACCCTAAAAGGACAAAAAACACATTAAATGCAAAATTGACAAAGGAGAGATAGGGCACTCATGTAAGGTCTATTGGGAATTCAGAATGCGGAATAGTGCTATGATTTAATTACAAACAAAATTATGCAAATTCCCCAAAATCTACAATAGTGGAAGTATAAACTAGAATAATCCAAATCAAGACAAAGTACACACACATAACACAAAGCATGTACCATGGTTCACCCAATGTGGGATACGTCCACCAAAGATAGAGATCTCATATATATATATAATACAACAAGAGTACAAACCAACTCTTCAATACAAGAATATAATGCATCTCTCCAAGAGTATCTCCTCTCCTCCAGATCTCTAAACAGATCTCCATGAGTGCACTAAAATTGTGCCTCCAAACACCACCAACAGATCTCACATAACCTAGAACTACTGCATCTCTAAACTGCTACCAAGTTCTCTGTGGATCTGCAAACAAGACCTCTCACATGGGTCTAACATATGTGCAACTATGACTGTGCATTAAGAAGTAAGTTTGTCTCTCCATCATTGCATGCATAACCTGTGCAAACATGAAGACAACCTCCTCTACAATATCTAGATCTACATGGATCAACAATACAATATGATCTCATGGATCTACAATACAAGACTAGATCTACATATATCTATAATACAAGATCTCACCAACATGTGGATCTACAAGAAGAAACTCTATGTGCTTTCAGATATTAGGAAAGCCATTACAATGAGACAATAACTATACAAAGGAAATACAATAGAAGATGTTACCCTCTTCTCACCATTCAGATGTACCTGGTATTTCCTTTTGTCCAGCTCCTCTCCATGGAGACTCTGTCTTTATGTAACTTGTTCTTTCTTTCTCTTCTTCTTCTTCTTCATCCTCTCAATCTAGGAGAATCAAGGATCTAATTCAATCCTTCTCTTAATTCTCTTACTTCTAACCCTAGCTTTCATGCTTATATAGGCGTATATAAACTTAGGGCACTTAGCCATGCACTTACAATCAATAGATATACTTTAATGCTAAAAATAGATCTAATTCCCGAGAGTTAATTAAAACACTCCATTGTGTAACCGATGTCGCTTCTCCTAACCGATGGCAGTTCTTATGTTGACCGATGGCAGTTCTTATGTTGACCGATGATGGTTACACCTTGGACACGGCCAGTTGGTTAATGTCAAAACCGAGTAACATGTAAAAGCAAGCTATTTGTGAAGCAATTCAACTCCACAATCCTAGTAAGGTTTGTCTGCTGAGTCCTAAAGAAACTCTCAGATGCAATCTACTCATCTTCATCTGCTCGGTAGTCTCACCATCTCATTCTAGGGCTATCGCTCTCACTCGTGGTAAAAAAATTTAAGAGCTCGTACAAGTGAACCTGTCGTGAATGTCCCCAGGGTGGGTATATTAAGTTGTCGTGATGCCCTTGGGGCATGTTTTCTCCGTCGTGATCACCCTAACCCTTCTTCTTCTACCGAAATGATTATTTATGTATTGAAATAATTATTTTTACTAATTTTGGGCACCCTATGATCACTTCTTTGACCTGAATGATTTATGCATATTCCAGTGACCATTTTCTATCATTTCTCTTCTATTTTTCTTTTTCTTTTGTCCATCACGATGGTTATTTTTATAAAATAATTATTGTTGTTTGTAATTTTCTCGCCAAGGCATTTGTTCACCATCCGACGCCCTTGTCGACGCCATCAGCAACATTGTGCATGCTTTTAGGAGATATTTGATCTCTGTGTAAATTCTTCCAACCGATCAAAATTTTAAAAATTATAAAACCATTCAAAAAGCCCAAAAAAAATCATAAAACTTTAAAAAATGGACTAAAATTGGTAAAAAGCTCATTTACGGCTGAAATCTATGTCTCTCGCATGGCATTCATCTCATATCTTGTTGGTGTTTTCACATGTTTTGAAACAATGACTCACGGATCACCTAACTCTACAATCATCTTACAAAAGTTATGTTATTTACTTCGTCTCATGCACTGGAGCAAGTGTCGCTTGCCTAGTATTGTTTTCGTCGTGCACATTGCTTTTCCATTGGACCTAAGTGTCCTCCATCTTTTCCCTCGCATATATAAATTACTTGGGACATCCTTTTAAACCCTTGTCATTTATCGAACATTTGGGACTACATCTCGATAAAAAATTATTTGTGTAACTATCTTGAATGTTGTTGGTTTGAGTGTGTGTAATTGTACATATTTCCCTGTCAGATGAGTTTGTTTACTTCTCGTATTGCATTGCATGTTTGTATATTGCATGGAGGTGTTGTTTTAGCAAGGGACGGTTGTTTTTATCTTGGATTTTCATGTCATTTTACACTTTTTTCATATGCTTACATTTTAATAAAGGTCGGTGATGAGGATGCTAAGAAAAATGATGATTAAAAATTGTTTGCACTGGTTTGTGGATAGCTCAATATCCTTTTTATTGTTGTTCTCTAATCTTCTCTTCACAAATTCTCTTTTCTCTCTTTTGTTCTCTTTTCGATCGTCGATCGAGTTCTTCCATCACCCCATCGACACTCAAGGGGGCATCCCTTTAGCTAATTAATTTTTCTTCTACCCTTTCAAAAAAAAATATACTTGTTTATACTTGTCTACTTTCTTTGAAGTGACGTAGCTTACGTCACCTCAAAGAGGGGAAAATGTAGACACTTGTAGTTTGATCAAAGCACTATTATTCCTAATATTGCACTAATTATTATCCTCCTTGCAAATTGATGACATACCGTCAGTTAGACCTATCTAACCCCCCTTTCTCAACCCCCTTTTGGTCGTATTCCTCTTATAAACCAATTAAACTAGGCTAATATAGCCTCTTATTGGCTAGGTCCTCTTCCAATTCCTTTCCAAGTTACTTTTACTAGCCTCCTAGACTATTAATATGTTCCATTGGATTGATTAAAGCTCTTAAAATCCTAAGGACTTCTAAACATGGTTAACTAGTCTTAAACCATGGTCAATCTCTTCTAAACCTAGTCAAATCTTACTTGGACTTGCTAAAAGTGCTTTTTGGATTTTTCTATTTGTCCCACATGCACCAAAATCTCCCACTTTCCCAAATGGAAAACTATAAATAGCCCACTACCCCCTCTCATTTACAAGAACACTTCTTCCCTCTAACATAAACTATAGTATTATTGCTAGGATTAGGAGTTTTATTTCATCTTATTGAGTTATTTGCTTTATCCTTTACAACACATCACACACCATAGAGTAAATGGGAAGAACCATTGGCCTTGAATCCATTAATGGTGAGATCCCATTCTCTTAAGCACAAACTGATTGCTTAGATCCTTATTAGGCTCACTTATTTAAGCTTTCAAGAATATAGGGTAATTATATTTGTTAAGTTTGCTTGTTTGCTTCAAACTAATGCATGCAAAGTAGGAATCCTTGTTTACTTCTTAACTGATGGTCCATTGATCAGTTTTGCACAAAGCTTTGGGGTTCTTGAGTGTTCTTACCCCATTCCATAGCTTTTACAACCTTTCTTTGAACACAACTAGTAGTTACATAACTTATAGGTTCCTTAGTCATATTTGACAATGAAAACATAGTATTTTCATCATAAGCCTCATCAAATAAATTACCTTCTTTATATTGAAGCCTTGTGATCCTATTCTCATAATTATGATCCATAATTTAAATTTTTGATGTGTATTCAACAAATGATTATGTTTACTTGGTGTTGATGTAGATGAATAACTAGTCTCTTGGGAAGAGCTAGTATTATTTCCTATTGAACTAGAAACATTTATAGGAATTTTTATGCCCTCAAATATTATTTAAGAGGTTTACCCACTTCAGTAATAACCCTTTTATAAATATGTTCATGATCAAGATACATATCATTTTTAAGAAATTTACAATCCTCGAAAAACAATTGTAGATTCACTAACATGATTATAAAACTTGTGTACTTTGCTTTCATCAAAATATCTTATGAAAGCATGAGCCAAACTATTAGAATGTAATTTGGGAAGTCATATTAACATGAAATTTGGTCAGTTTCATGTTCTATTTCCTTCAACTTAGATGGACTTTACATATCTCAATTGTATTTGGCTTCTAAAGGAATCATCTTACTTGTTGAAACCCTCTTCGACTTGTAATTTGATTTAAGAAACTCGAATCAAGAAACCAAACACTCTTTCCAGCATCTAATTCTACATTCCATGAGAGACAATAATATAAATCATCCGAGTTCTTTGGCTCGTTACTTTGTTCATCTTGGAAACCCTTCTTTTCAAACTCTTAATCAACTTGATTTCTATCTTTCGGTATCATGTAGTCTTTTATAAATAGTCATGGATTTTTACAAAAATGAAAAGAAGGTTACTTATTCTTTTAATTGAT
Source organism: Taxus wallichiana var. yunnanensis (assembly GCA_018340775.1). Classification (NCBI taxonomy): domain Eukaryota; kingdom Viridiplantae; phylum Streptophyta; class Pinopsida; order Cupressales; family Taxaceae; genus Taxus; species Taxus wallichiana. Next base: position 46,648,334 of record CM031236.1, read on the forward strand.
AATTTATCTTGAATTTTACCCTTTGATCTACTTGTATTGTTTCGCAAGTTCATGTTTTGAAGTCAGATTGAAACTTTTGCATATAGTATCATTTTAACCTCATGGGACAAGATGAAACCCATTAATTAATCAACACTTGTAGTGTCCATTTCCATATGATCCTCAAGAGATATAATAATATTCAGCCATATTTATTTCAAATATCTCAAAAAAATTAACAATAAACTTATCTTCAATGGTTTCTCTATAAACCCTCATTTTATGAATTAAATCATTTATCTTTATGCAAAAATCTCCAACTCCCTCATTGTTTGACATTCTCAAAATTAATTTTAAGGGTTTAGATTTTTGCATATATTACCTATAGAACATAATTTATATGATTTCTCTAGGGTATCCCATGCCTCATGATCATTCTTATTTCATATAGTTATTGGATAAATACGAGAATCTATGACACTCTCGAGATATTAAAAAACTTGTGCATTTACCTTTTCTTATTCCTTTATTTCTCTCTTATGAACTTGAGAAAAATTATTCAAATATATAGGTGGAGTATATCCATTAATAAATTATCCCAAAATCCCATTAAAACAATAATTTTTTTCAACCAATCTATCCAATACTCATATTTTCACTTTTGAAGATGGAGATGTTCATAGATGCATAATTCTATGAATCTATAATTCTCTTTATAATGGTAAAAATAACTTTTGAACCTATCTTAAATTATTCTCTTATACCAAATGAAGGTTTTGATGAGGAAGGAGTGCAAATAAAATATAAATTACTCTCTAAATGAAGTTATTGATCATATTATCTTTCCCAAAATAACTAGTAATTAAATTATTATTCTTGTGTGTGAGATTGATGATATAGTACGTATTTTATAACTCCATATAGTGAATCAAAATCTTGCTAGTATGTATAATTAAATACCTAAAACTGACATCGGAGCTAAACACATTACAAAAATCACAATTCCTTATAAACATTCTCCACACTTTGTTTAAGGTGATTTTCAGTTTGCCAATTCTATGATAAAACACCAAAAACTAACAAGACATCGGGGTTTAACGATACCTGCAAAGTGACAATGCAATGTCAAGATGAATGGATGTACAATGGATGTGGGGATCCTTTAAGAGAATGAGAGAACTTGCATGTAAAGACAACTAAACAAGGTAGATATTATACAAATAGATGATGGGTTACAATAATGTTTAAGGTGCATTTTTGCTTGTCAATTCTATGATAAAACACCAAAACTCATAAGGCGACATGGTTTAATGATACTTACGTCATGTTAGTGCTCAATCAAGCCCACGGATTAAGATGATCTTTTCCTTGACTCTTTGTAAGATGTAACGTTATATGTGCTTCATATTGTTCCCCTTACTTCAAAGTTGAGTCTAAGTAAAGGAGACTAATCAATTTGTAAGAAATTTAGTGCCTTCATCAAAATAAAAAGAAAGGATTCAGTGGAAATGTTAGAGGATTGAAATGAAATGAAATATTTTAATGATGACCACAAGATCAAGATTCTATGGGACCAAAATATGATACTTTAAGATGAATTCAGACTCTTTTCAATATCAGATCTTCTACTATGAATCTTGAACACAAAACCCACGATCTTTCAAATCCTTATTTCTTCTACTAACACCATTAAAATTCCCGAGAGATTGGTTAATGGAATGGTTGATCAAAGTATAAAATATTCAGACTTGTAGGTGATTGGGATAGGTTTACAGAAACTTGCACCAAAGTAAAAAAATATGCAATCCAAGACCTTTGAATGAAAATTTTGAAATGGACTTAGCCGTTTAAAAAACTTGGGACATTCAAATGGTTGTCAAAGATCTATATCGTCAAATAATTCAAATGCACGCGAGGGAGAGGAAACATGGTAGGATTTAGGGCCTCTCTAAGCCATTCAGGTTTTGTGGACTTCAAGTTTGTGGAATGAACCAAATTCATATGGTTTTGGTTCCACAACAGTGGAAGACAAAGTCAACGTGGTCGTAAAGAAATGTGGCAGAATTAGGGGATATTAAGATGGTACAAGATCAATGGTCGATGGTGGACACGCATCACCATTATGGCACAAGGTGAGTAGATGGCCTCTAATGGACCTCAAGGCCACGCAATGAACCAAGTTTCATAAGGCTTCATGTCCAGTGGTCCGGCGATCAAGGCATTATAAATGGTAGAATTTCTATGAAGCCAACGATGAAGTCTCGCCCGAGATAAAATTTGTGATGTGAAGGCCTAACCCCGTAACCAATGAAATGAAAACATAAAAGAAAGAGAACTTGACACTACGAAATCACAAAGTAGTGTGGAACTTTATTATTGTTTTATGCTTCACACTCTAACAAGGCCTTGACAACACAAAGGTGGGTGGAGCTTCCTCATTGATATATGCTTCACACTCTAATAAAGGTTTTGTAAAATATAATTGTGAAGTAAGCATGGATATTCCTTATTGGATTGTGTTTCATGATGGTCAGTCAAGGTTATTAAACACTTTGACACTGCGAAGGAGCGTGGAGCTTTCTTATTGGATCATATTTCGTGAGGGACTCTGTACAAGTAAGAGAACACTATGAGAAGGAAAAGGTGTGTGGAATTTTCTTATTGGATCACATTTCATAAAATAACATACCGCACGCAAAGCCACATAAAAATAGAAAATGTCGGGAATCGGACATGTAGTTAAAGGTAATTCCCAAACCTAATCAAATCCTATCACATGTCATTCTCCTCTTCATCCTGACATGGAAAAATTCAAATGGCCATAACTTTCAATCCAAAGCTCTAAATCACACAAAATCAGTCTCGTTGGAAAGGTATCCTCAAGACCTTAAACTTAGAATCATTTGATTCAGAATTTAATAACAGTTGGTGGGATAAAAATATATAAAAAAGGGACACATGTGCACTTGGTAGTATCAACTAACCATGCTTTTGCACATGTGACAATGAAGGCATGGAATCGATTCTAAAATACTAACATAAAATCATATTTTTTTAGTTAGACAAATATACACTCCTACTTTGATTAAATGTCTTTCTTTGTGAACAAGGTAGTGATTCATGAAAGAGGGTTTAAAACCCATGCAAGCGAGGATCATGAGGGACGATGTGCACATCAAGCGATCGCAGCGTAACGAGCAAGCAGTGAAGAGATCTCGGGAGGAGTCAAGATCACCCGAATGTGCATGAAAAGATTTGAAACACGAGAAGAACCTAGTTGAGCCATAAAACTCTCCTCTATCTCATACGTCAAATGGGGTGTACATATAGAAGGTTCGAGTAACCCCAGTGTTGTAATCATGACAACTCAAGTAGAGAGGGGGAGTTACATTCCCAAAATAGAAGTGTAACTCCAAATGACGCATATGATGCATTGATGCACCGACGCGTAAAGGAATCTCATAATGACCCCTAAATTTCACATGGACCTATGATCTCACCTAAGTGAGATGACTCACCTAATGATGTGGAAAATACACACACCAACACCCCCCCTTCATTGTAACTTAAGATGAGGCGGCAAGTCAGAAATGAGAAATGGGTCCCGGCACAAAGCCTGATGAGGTACCCATGTACAAGAAAGAAGATCCCAAGCAAAGTGAAGGAAAAGCCGAGTGGGAAAAACATCCACCACAAGAGAGAAACACACTCTCTAATCTAAGAAAGATGCCAAATATGGGTTCCAGCCATAGACGAGCCTAAAAAGGTACCCATGTACAAAGAGGAAATCTATCGAAAAGAAGAAGAAGAGAGAAGAAGAGGGAGACGAGAGGAATGCAAAAGATGCCATGGACGGATCTGAACTCTACACTCTAGGAGGTCTCCCAAAGAATGTCGATGATGAGATCCTTTGCCTCTGGACTGAAGAAGAGCCACCCACACCAAATTGTGTGCTTGCCCTTAGGAAGGACAGAAATGACGTGTTGAAAGTCTGCCCACTCCATGAAGGAAACCGAAGGCAGTAGCACGAAGAACTCTGAGTCTGGTCCACGAAAGTGTGACATAGGTCTAGCAAATGAGCACCAAGGAACCGAAGGTAATGCCACGTGTGCAGAACTGTCAGAGTGTGAAGGGTGAACACCCGTAGAAAGGATGTCCAATGATGTGAAGGAAACAAAACATCCCCCACAACAGAAAATGGATCCACAAGCAAGGGTGGATCAATGAAGGTCTCCGAAAGGTGGAAGTGGTAAGAGTCCGGAAGGGGCACTCCCAAAATAGAGATAATGAACTCCTCTCAAACACACTGTAGATGGATGAGGGACCTATAGTGCATCACAAGTAGACTCTGCAAAAAGACAACTAAGGTCGAGGCAGATACTCGTCCCAATGAGGGGGCTCAACAAATAAAAGAGCGATGTCGAGATGGGTATAAGTCGTGCAATGAAGGCAAAGGAGTGGAAGGGGCCTCACACACTGGAAATGGAAAGGAGGTGGTGTAATGACAAAGTATGAGATTGAGTATGAGGCGCTTTCGATATCGATGAGATGGGAGGGGTGACAACAATGTCCGGAATAGTGAGAGAAAGAGGAGAGAAGTCCTCTCGTAATGCTCTACGCATCAGAACCTGGGTGCATAATCCTTGTCATCGAAGTAGAATCAAGCGAGCTTGTGTTAGTGGAACTGTCATCACATGAAGAAATAGAGGAGACAATCAATCATGCTAGAAACAATAGTGGCAAGATGTGAAGGGTCTCCATAGATGGATCGAAGAATGCTCTAGACACGGTGGGGAGGATGCGAGTCTCGCCACGTGAAACCAAAGAGAACGAGAGACATGCATCATCATGTGACCAAAGACATGGTCACAAGTGTCAAGGAAGTCTTCTAGATGACGATGATCAAGAAAGGTGCAGGAACTAGCCCAAGTAAGAAGGGTAAAAGACCCTTGGGCGAAGTAACGTTCCATGGAAGCATGTCAAGTTGAATAGTTCCCTTTCCGGTGAGAAGTGACAGAGGCGTAAGGTGATCCTACAATGCTCAAGTCTGGAAAGAGAACTCTCCATGATGAAAAATGCAAGATGCACAAATGCAAGACGTCGGACTCGGCCGATAATGCGTCTGCATGTGAAAGCCCAAGAGTACAAGCAACCCCCCCAGAATGTGGCACTTTATAAAAGTAGTGCGTTTACAAAACTGATAATGTCATCATGTAATGTGTGAAAAATCATGCAACTTTGACTAAAGAAGCGCTAAAAAATGAGCAGTGAGTCAAAAGTTATAGCATTAAAACGATTCCCGCAACTGATGGAAAAATACACTAGATGCTGCAAACGCATTAAAAAAGTACACGAGATGGGTGCAAAGGGTATCATGTGGGTACTCATTGGAAATGACATGGAATTTTAATAGGGTTTGTTTTGACTGCGAGGGGGTTAGCCTCCTACCAACCCGGACCTCGCCCTCCGTCTTCGACAAGCGTAGGAGGGTATTAAATACAAGCAAAAACAACAGTCTAAAACTTATTACATGCCTGAATATGATTTTTTTAACCACCTTAAGACATTAAAAAAGGAGGGAAGGAGGAGGCCCACATTGGAAGTGAAATTTGTGTGGAGGAACGTGACCACGTGCAGTCTTTGCATTATGCAGAATCGCCAAGGCCGGAAAAAACAGGTGAGTTGATGCCACATGTCAAAGTCGTAGAGTGAACAAATACAGAGTTGAGTCAACAAGGATTCCAATGCCAATGTGCAAATTTGAATAGGAGGTCACGAGGGAAATGCAGCGAGAAGGAAAATGCATCGAGGAGAACAGAGGTCACGGTACTGAACTGAACCACGTGCGAGAGAGAATGCGGGGAACCCAAGTAGAAACTCCGTGAACATGGCAAGGAAGTCAAGCTCCAAAGGTGGCAATGAGATAGTTACAGAGGATGAATGCAAGGCATGAGTTGGAGTGTGCAGCCCAATACACGAGTCGTGGAAAGGAGCCACGAACCAGGCCGAGAATGTGATGTTGATGTAAGATGCAGTGAGAGCATTCACGGTAACCACCACTCAACGCAGCACAATGCAAGGCTTGACACAAAGGCCAAAAATAATCCCCTACCAACATGATGCATAGATAATGATGAACCACAATGATGACCACAAAGCTCCATTTGAGAAATAATGCACGTTAACGCTGACAAAGGCACAAATGGAGCGCCCAATGTTGAATCCAAACACGAAAATGCAAGAAAAAATGGATCTGCTGAGCCTCGAAATGCACCTCAAACTGTAATAGACTGAAAAACACTCATCAAAGTGGAACACCCAAAAATACCCACGATCACATGAACAATTGTAAAGAGGTATAAAACCCGAATCGGTTCAAATAGAGCACGGTTGGAATATCCATTACGACGCATGCAACGAGAATCAATATCACGTCGAAGCGTGAAACGCACGAGAAACGCCGAGGAGTGCACGGATCCACAAGATCCACTCGATACCATGAAAGAGAGTTTAAAATCCGTAAGCGAGATCACGAGGACGACATGCACATCAACGGACGTGTGAAGCGGCGTGAAGAGCTCTCGGGAGGAGTGAGCATCAACCGAATGTGCATGTAAAGATTTGAAACATGGGCAGAACCTGGTTAAGCCATAAAACTCTCCTCTATCTCATAGATCAAATGGGGTGTACATATAGGAGGTGTTGAGTAACCCCCAGTGTTGTAATCATGACAACTCGAGTAGAGAGGGGGAGTTACATTCCCATAATAGAAGTGTAACTCCCAATGACGCATATGATGCACTGACGCACTGACGCGTAAGGGAATCTCATAATGACCCCTAAATGACACATGGACCTACGATCTCACCTAAGTGAGATGACTCACCTAATGATGTGGAAAAACACACACAACAATTCACTTGCTATTCGGGGGATTTAATTGTAAAAATAAACCAAATTGTATAAATATAGGGTCCTGTCCTCATATTAAATGGAGTTAGTTTTGGTATTCGATCAAAAGGGGGTTATTTTTCCTATTTCTCGAAAAGGTTGCAGATATAATTGTGAATATTGCATGTTTCCATTATGAAATGCAAGTAGATTTTAGTTTCCCAAACTTATGTGTCAAGGTGGTTGCAATGTACAACCATTGAAAAAAATTGAGAGCATTTGCTTTATGTTCCCCTGTTAAGAAATTCAAGATCTAAATGAAATATGTCTACTTCTAAGTTTAATTTCTATGTTCTATGTTTTGTATGTCGAATTGTTGATTGATGAGTTATATTTTCTACTATAATCTTGTGTTTGTTGCTTCTTTGTGTAGTACACTAGATCAATCCTCGGTGTTTGTGCTTTGGTCATTAGTTCAATATTGTGTTGTGAGCATTTACTCTGCAATATTGGACTTAATTGTAAAATCCTTACTCTAACCATTTTTGAAGTGATTTTTGTTATCTTTTGAGTGTATCTTGGATGTACTATAGTAGTAGTAGTAAATACTTTATTAGAATTCTAAGACGGGCTCTTGTGTCGAGTATTTTAGAGATTCGACTAAAAATTTACATTTGTTGGCTATCAATGAATGCAAATCTTTCTTTATAGGAATTGTCACTACTTAATCTAGTTTTGTATTGTCTATAATTATAGGCTACTCTAAGTGTTCAATGCTCAGTTCAAGGAATTTTTCCTCATATAAATCCCCCCTTTGTGAAGATTACAACTACCAAAATTGATCCCACCCCTCTTATTAACTTCCATTTGTTGATTTCCTACTTTTTTGCTCTAAATATCACTTTGAAGGTGTCTTCTAACCTTAATTATTTTATCAAGAGAATGAGAACAATCGAACTTTGTTGTCTATAGTAACATGTGTTTGGTGCATAAAGAATATGTTACATATTTCGCGTGACAACTCGTGAGAGTGAATGTATTATTCATGGCCATGTTTATCCCGGTGTAGATCCATCATGAAACAAATCGAGAGGAACAAATAATTTAGCTCCCCTATACATTCGGAGTTACACTACGGGTTCTCTCACCCTAGTTCAAGGAAGGACCAAAAGTAGCAGGATGAGGCCATACCCTTTGTACATGCCCCTTAATCACCTCAAATTATGATCCCAAGGAAAGTGTTGGACCCTTCCCTCGGCTACAAAACGATATATTACTCGATCATTACCGACCAAGCATTCCCCCTTCCTAAGAGAATGTTTTCAAGCCACCAAGGGGTGTATAATTGAGGACCAACATGCTTCTTGCGCCATTGTCATGGATTTCAGAAGATTTCAATTCCATTTGACGCTCAGATATGTTGTCAACATGCTTCTAGCATTGTTTTCTGGGAAGAAGATAGTCTCAATTCACTTTTGTGACCATTTCGGGGATTTTTTGATAAAGATGATATGAATTTTGGATTTTAGAGTGTGAATTCCGTCACAACAAACCTACGCCGCTATTACTTGGGACGCTTTAGTCCAGAAAGGTTCAAAAGGCATACCTTTATATAGATTTTCCAAAATTAGGAAAATATAGACCGATCTCAAGCAAAGTATCATCATAAATTTCCAAATAAAATAGGCTTTCCATAAATCTTGAGCTTCTGTGAGTATACTAAGGGTTGGTGACCAAAACATGGGAAAATTCATAAAGATTCGCAAAGCTCAACCTCCCTTTTGTGAAGTTATCCTTTCAAGAACATTTTGAGTTAATCTATACATCTAAGGTGCAAGGCCTTAGTGGTGGCTCTGCTCTTTCAAAGAAATTTTTGGTTATACCATGTTGGATTGGTAAAATATTGCATAAGTGTCAAGGCGCGGAAGTAGGGGGCGTGTAAGCGAGTACGAGAGTTGGAAATATTTGTGCCATATAGTTTTGTGCCCATGGAACTCAAAGTTCAATACTTGGTCATTTTGCATACATAGCCTAAGAATGGATTGAGTGTCTGGACATGTTTTGGATGAGAAGACTTGAAGACACGCCAAGATATTTTGGGAACAAGAAGGAGATCAAGAGTCATGCGGAGTTTGAGCTAATAATAGGATTAGAACTAGAGTTATTTATGATAGTTTATTATTAAGCAAAGCTTGCATGTTTTTGTAGTTTATTTTGACTGCCGTAGCATGGCTATTAATATCATGTAACCTATTTTGAGGGTGCATGAGTAGTGAAGGTCAAGTCCCCACTACCTATATTGATTTACACACATTTAGAGACACCGAGATTGTAAACAGAGTTATGTTGTTGGTATATTCGTGCGCATGACTTTTTGATGATGCTTTTTGATGTATTCAGCTATTGTGTTCATGGTGAATTAATATAAAGGATATTTTGGATGGATAATAGTTGTTGATGTCTCCATTACTAGTTATTGTATGGTAAATCTGATCTTGATCTTTATTTGATTCATTATACACTATGGTTGTGATCTAGTTCATGTTATGTTTTACCCTTAACTAATTGTTATGTGTATAGAATACTTGAGCTAAAACTTGATGAAGATGGCATTAAAAGAGGGACCCAGGTGACCTTTGCACACTTCTGGTGAGTGCTTAGATATGTCCGAGTGATGTGCCGCATATAGGTATTGAGTAAGAAAACGAGACTACATACTAGTGTAAATATTTTATACATATTGTTGATTAACTATCCCCTTTGCAAAGTTGCAAGGATGAAGATCCTTTTTCAAATACGATCCCACGGAAGATTACTCCTAGAACAGGAGAATACACATTCAAAAATGAAGTAGATCTAGAAACTAGCGGTGGTCAAAAGATAGAAGAAAATATTGCTCAACTTGTTGAATTTGATCCTCCTTTGGTGGAGGACTACTCTAGCACATATCGAGAGCTCTGATTTAGGTAATCCTCAAGCATATTTACATTCTTTATGTCAATAAGGTTCAACATCCGTAAATAACAAAGGTATTCTCATCTTCCTTACTTGTTAACTTATATGGACAAAGTATTTGTTGGTGTGAGTTATGGTATGTGTCCTCCTCATATTGGAGGGTCATCTCACATGGGTTAGGTTTAGGGTTAGGTTTAGGGTTTGTTATTGAGTCTTGCACTAGGGTTACTCAGCACCCTATATGTACTCTCCTTCTATTCATTTATGAGTATGCCAAGACACTCCGTTGTCTTTTCCTTATGTGTAACTTTGTTTTTGTTTTGCAAATCTTCCATTGTTGATCGATCCTTGCGTTTACATTGGAGCCATTCGATTCTGTTGGAGTGCAACCTCTTCATGGTGCATCATTTCATACGATTCTCGTAGTCTCGGGGTGTTGGTGTGATTTATGTTATGTGTCATCCTCATATTGAGAGTCATCTCACATGGGTTAGGTTTAGGGTTTTCTATTGAATCTTACACTAGGGTTACTCAAAGCACCCTATATGTACTCTCCTTCTATTCATTTATGAGTATGCCAAGACACTCCACTATCTTTTCCTTATGTGTAAATTTGTTTCTTTTGCAAATCTTCCATTGTTGATTGATCCTTGCATTTACGTTGGAGCCATTCGATTCCGTTAGAGTGCAACCTCTTCGTGGTGCATCGTTGCCGATACGATTCTCACAGTCTCTTTCAATATTTTGTGAAACCGAGTCCCCGAAGGATTCCCATTTTGTGGATCATACTCCTCTACCCAAGATACCTTCAATTCCCCACCGTTTTAACCCTCCTTTTGAAAATCCTCCACAAAATAATATGGAACAACCTCCACCAAGGATCCTTTTTTAGTCACCACTTATAAACCAATAAGGTTCATTGGAATGGTGGGTTATCCTAATGAAGTACCAAATGAAATTAGAATTAGGTTACCTAGATTTTAAGCGAATAATTATATAAGTGGGGATCAACATCTTAGATTTTTTAGAATGTTATGATGACTATGAAGTAAAGCATGAAGAGTTTTATGTTAAGTTATTCATACATACCTTATAAGAAGATGTTAGGGAATGGTACAATTTGTTACCTACAAATTTTATTAATTCTGGATAGAAACGAAGAATGCATTCAGAATCTAATATGGTGATAAGACTGACCCTAGGTTTCTTTTATTAGAGTTTAAAAATATCAAGAAAAATTCTAATGATTGTGTGCAATACTTTAATACTAGGTTCAATAAAACTTTGACTAGATTGCCTACTAATATAAGGCCTAGTGATGATTCTTGTTTGATTAAATACTCAGATGCCTTTGATAAGAAAGCAAATTATTATCTAAGGGAAAAAAACCTAGAAATTTGAGGAGGACTTTCTCTATGGTTGTTTAGATTGATAACAATATTATATTAGTCGTGGGAAGTCTCAAAATGGAAGGTTTCACGCTAATTAATCCAAAAATCCTCAGGCAAGTAAGGCAGTGGAATTAGAAGAGGCGGTGAAAACTTTGCTTCGGAGCAGTCAAAGAGATTTCATATAAGATTTCTAGAGAAGAGAAAGGATCGGTTTCAAATCCTCAAGCTCAATACTAGGCCCAAGGAAAAAATAGATTTTGGAATCATCCCAAAGGTAATCACTGGGATGATGACAGAGGAAAGGAATCTATGGGTTCAGGACATAAGCAAAAAGCTTTTAGAGATAATAAAACAATCCAATATCCATTAATAGCAAGAGTATTTATGGTAGAGGAGGAACACATCATTGAATGGTGTGATAAGTGTTTGTTATCACACTCCCCTTGTGAGTAGCTTGTTAAAGATGATGATGTTACTAATGAAGCTAGTTTTGGTGACATATGCATGATGGAGTATCTCGAAAGATTTAATGCAACGGTCGACTTCAACTGATATATTGTATGATAAAATTGTGGAGGAATTTTAGGCTTGCAAAAATAAGGTATTCTCCTCCTTCTATAGTTAATGTTGATATAGATATGGCTCAATCATTTGAGCTTCCAAATCATGACTTTGAGTATTTAATAGCTTTAATGATTAAAAATTATGATGGTGGAATCCCTTATGAAAAGGATAGGAAGCTATTAATGAATGTTGTCGTTGCTCAAGAAAAAGAGTATAACCTTCATAACATACAAGTCAAAGGACCCGTCCTGCTACTATACAAAAATTCCTCTCTTGACCAACATCCCCAAAGATGCCCCCAAAATAAATATGCCGATAAAGGTCCTATCAATAATCCAAGACCAAGTACTTATGCATCCGCCCAAGTAATAAGGGATAACATCCCATCAAAAACATTGTCACCCTTGCCTCTAATATATCCCTAACAAAGTATATTGTATGTGATATGGCTCAAATTCTAAGTCGATAAAGATCATCGTCCCAATTATGGAATTACTCAAAATTCCTTAATATAGAAAAATATCATTTGAATACTTGGGTTGAAGATTGATATGGGTCACAAAGAAAGGGGTACAAATAATGTAGTAACTCCCCAATGTTGTTGAAGTTGAGATAAAGGAAGACACATAGAACATGGAAGAGCCCCCATAAATATATTTAGGCACATCCTTGGTAGAATCCCAATTAGATGTGGATCCCTTCTTTACCACTCTGATTATCAATGAACAACTTCTTCACAATTTTATGTTTGATTCAGGAGATTCATGCAATATCATGTCTTTAGAGGTCATGAATGAATTAGACATAAAAATAATAACATCTTTTAGAGATGATATACCATGGATTTAAGAGAGGTACTTGTTGTTGGATATGTCGAGGTTTAGTAGTATAGGTTGATACCTATCCTGGAAAATATTTACCTATGAATATGGTTATAGTTGATTTCCTGCTAAATGGGGCATGTTATTATCAAGAAAGTGGGATGTCAGTGTAGGAGGCAGTGTTCATATGGACATGCCATATGCCTTTATACCTTTGGAAGGAAACTAGTAAATTTGCATGGAGAAAAGAAAATGCTCAATCTTATTGAGGATCTCATGAATGCCTCTTATGAAGTATTGTTTGTTGATACTGATTTGGGTAACTTCATAGGCTCTATAGATTTTTAAGATCATTACATGGATATTAGTGCACACCTTGAAGATGTCAATGTCCCCTGGACCATGAATTTTGATGAAGCATGCTCCAAAGCTGGAAATAGAATTTGAGTGGTTCTAACTTCTCCAAATCATGGATCTTTTAATTTCTCTTTCAAATTGAAGTTTGAATGTACTAATAACATTGTTGAATATGAGGCATTGCTCCTTGGTTTGAGAGTTACATGGAGGCATGAAATTAAGAACATTATTTTCAAAGGAGATTCAAAATTAGTTGTAAATAAATTAAAGAAATTATATGCAACTAAAAACCAAAGGCTGAGACAATATAAGCATGCGATTTTGGGATCTCATAGAATTGTTTTATTCTTTTAATATCATTTACCATGAGAAAACTCAGAAAGTGATAGCTAACAAATTGGTTGTTTTAGCCTCTTAGTATGATAATGAGACAGTGTCCCCTTACTGCAATTATGAAGTAGAAGTGCTAGTCATACCTTCAGTTCTTGACAACATTCAACATTGAAAAGTTTTTGAGGATGATGCCCAGATTCAAAGGTTCTTAAATTATAAAGATGAGTTCAAAAATCATCTCATTGACTTAGAACCCATGGTGGTGTTATGTGAAGGAAAGGAGACCCTCTTTGGAAAATATATAATTCAATTAAAGAAAAATATTATCCCTAGAGGACTGGTTAGTCTTGAATCAAATTTTGACAATACTGATAGGGTTATAAACAAGCCTATCTATGTATAAGGATGTTAAAGAATGTAACTTGGGAACTTCTCAAAATCCCAGAAAGGTTTGGTTGGGATGTAACATGAGAAAAGAATAAAAATAGGTTTATACTAAGTTGTTGAAGAAATACCAAGATTTCTCGGGCATGGTCTTATCTAGAGTTGAAAGCTTACAGAGAAGACATCAGGATTGGAGAACATACTTTCTTTCTGAAATACTTAGGACATTTATTGGAGTTTCTTGTCAATGGAAGACATCTCAAATATTTCTTAGACTAAGCCAAGTGATCAGGTATGATCATTATACAATACACATTTTGTTGTGTTGTTTTTGTTTTTACCTCTATTTGTGTTGTTGTTTCCCTTTTTGTGCTTTGGTTTATAGTGATCATCTTTCGTAATATCTCGGTATTTTGGTATGAATGTTATGTGTCTTTTTTAAAATCCTTGAGTGTTTTATCTCCCGATTCCTTACCTAATTGATTAGACATCTTTGGTCTTTGTTATTGTGGCACCCAGAGGGGTACTCATCCCAAGCCAGAGCCATTTTGGTACTCAATCCAGGGCCCTAGATTAAAGCTTCTGGTATTTTTCCTCGAATATCCGTAAGATTAACTATTATGCATCTGTGCTTCATATTGTTCCCCTTACTTCAAATTTTAGTTTGAGTAAACGAGATTTATCAATTTGTAAGAAATTTTGTGCCTTGTCAAAATAAAAAGAAAGGATTCAATGAAAATATTGGAGGACTGAAATGAAATGAAATATTTTAATAATTTCCATGAGACCTAAAAAGTATATGGGACCCAAAGTGATACTTTAAGATGAATTGAATACTCTTTTCAATATCATATCTTCTACCTGTGAATCTTGAACACAAAACCCACGATATTTTCAAAGCCTTGTTTCTTCAATGCACAACAAGAATTCCCAATGAGGGATGGTTAATGGACAAAGTTAATTAAAGTATAAATTCTTCAAACTTGCGGGTGATCGGGATATGTTTACAATTTTCCCAAAAGTAAGAAACATGCAATTAGCACCAAATGATAAATTTGAAATGCACTTGGCCATTTAAAAAATATTAGGAGGTTCAAATGGCCATCAAATATTTACATCACCAAGTAATTAAAATTTCCGCAAGGAAGAGGACACATGGCAGGATTTTGGACCTCTCTAGGCCATTTGAGTTTTGTGGACTTCAATTCACATGAATAGAACTAGATTCATATGGTTTCGGGTCTGCAACAGGCGATGTCGAAGGGCACAAAGTCAACGTGGTTAGAAATAAACATGGTAGAGTTGGGGATATCATGATGGCACAAGATCAATGGATGATGGTGGACACGCATCACCATTCCAAAGATAAGGTAGTATATGGGCTCCAGTGGACCTTAAGTCCATGAAATGAATCGAGTTTCATAATGCTTTGGGTCGTGGTGATCCGACAAGTCAAGGCACTATATGTGGAAAATTTTCTATGAAGCCTGTGCAATGAAGTCTTCCCAAGGATAGAAGCGATATGAAAGGCCCGACCCACTGCAACAATGAAAGGAGAAATTGACAGATTGAGAAATTTCAAAGTAGCATAAAACTTTATGATTGGTTTATGCTTTGCATTAATCGACAAGGATGAAAATGCAAAGGTGCATGGAGCTTTCTTATTGGTTTATGCTTCTAACTCTAATAAGGTTTTTGTAAATGAGAGAATTGTGAAGAAGTGTGGAGCTTCCTTATTGGCTCACATGTTTCATGATTGGTCAATCAAGGTTTTTAAACAATTTAATTTTGCGAAAGAGCTTGGAGTTTTCTCATTCGATCATATTTTGGGGTGATTACAAGTAAGAGAAACAATCGAGAAGGCGAAAGAGAGTGGAATTTTCTTATTGGCTCACATTTTGTAATAGAACATACGTATGCGCAAAGCCACATAAACATAGAAACATGTCAAGGAATCGAATACATGTAGGCAAAACTAATTCTCAGAAGGCAAAAACGCTATCACATGTCACTCTCTGTTCATCCCGACATGTAAAAATTTAAATGGTCGTAACTTTCAATCCCGGGCTCGAATCATGCAAAATTTGTCTAGTTGGAAAGGTCTCGTGAGCCCTTAAATTTGGCATCATTTGATTCAAAATTTAATGGCATTTGGTGGGAGAAAAATATTACAAAGGACACATGCACTTGGTAGCATCGTTTCAACCTGTTTTTCACATGTGGCGGTGAAGGCATGAAATTGATCCAAAAAATAATAAGTAAAATTAGATATTTTCAGTTAGACAAATGTAAATTCCCACTTTGATTAAATATCTTTCTTTATGAGTAAGGTTGTGATTCACTTGTCATTTGGGGGGAATTGAATTGTAAGAAAAAACCAAATTGTATAAATATGGGGGCTTGTCCTCATATCAAATGGAGTTATTTTTGGTATTCTGATCAAAAGGGGGTTAGTTTTCTATTTCTGAAAAAGGTCGAGAGATATAATTGTGAATACTACATGTTTCCTTTGTGAAATGCATATAGATTTTGGTTTCCCAAACTTATGTGTCAAGGTGGTTACAATGTACAACCATTGACAAACATTGAGAGCATTTTCTTTATGTTCCCTTGTTAAGAAATTCAAGATCTGAATGAAATATGTCCGCTTCTGAGTTTAATTTATGTGTTCTAGGTTTTTTATGTCGAATTGTTAATTAATGAGTTATATTTTCTTCTACAGTCTTGTGTTTGTTGCTTCTCTATGTAGTACACTAGATCAATCCTCAATGGTTATGCTTTGGTCATTAGTTCAATATTGTGTTATGAGCATTTACTATACAATATTGGACTTAATTGTAAAATCCTTACTCTAACGATTTTGTCAAAGTGAGTTTTGTTAGCCTTTGAGTGTATTTGGGCGTACTTTAGAGTAGAAGCAGTAAATACTTTATTAGAATGCTTTCGTGACAAGCTCTTGTGTCGAGTATTTTAGATATTGTGTTGAAATTTTACATTTGTTGGCTATCAATGAATGCAAATCTTTCTTTCAGAGGAACTATCACTACTTAATCTAGTTTTCTGACTTTCCAAAATTGTAGGCTACTTTACGTGTTAAATACTTTGTTATAATGAAATTGTCCTCATATAAAGCCCCCTGAGTGAAGTTCAACTACAAAATTGATCCCACCCCTCATATTAACTTCCATTTGCTGATTTCTACTTTGTTTCTCTAAATATCACTGAAGGTTCCTTCTATCCTTAATTCTATTATCAAGATAATGTAAGAGCAACTGAACTTTATTGTCTATAGAAACTTGTGTCTGGTGCATTAAGCATATGAAACATCTTTTCGGGACAACTCGTGGGAGTGAGTGTTGCTTTCATGGCGATGTTTCTCCTAGATTGATCTATCATTGAAACAAATTGAAAGGAATAAATAATTTATCTCCCCCTCTACATTCAAGTTACACCTTGTGAGTTCTCTCACCCTGGTTCAAGGCATGACCAAAAGTAGTGAGATGGGCCATCCCTCTCGTGTTCCCTCAATCACCTCAAATCTTGATCTCAAGGAATTTTTATACCCTCCTCAGCTACAAAACGACATACTACTAGGTACCTGCCACTATCCAAGCACTCTCCCTTCCCAAGAGAATGCTTTTGGCCACCAGGATGTATAATTAAGGATCAATATGCCAACAATGCAATGTCGGGATCAATGGATGTATAACAAATGTGGGGATCCTTATTTCTAGAGAATGAGAGAACTGCATACGCAAAGCGGTTGAACAATGTAGATATTAGACTAAGAGATGTAGACACCCAAAATCACACACTTGTTCCCTGGTTCATACCCCCTTACGATTTATTAATAAAATTAATTAATCATGCACATTACAACTTGTTAGGATTAATTAAATTAGTTCCTAACCTACTTTAGCTAGCTTAATTATCATTTATTAAATAAATGTTTAATTATTTATCTTGCACATTATTGTTTTATTAAACTAGTTACCTAATTAGGAAAATACACCTAGTTTCCTAGTCAAATGCCACTTAGGTTCCCTTTGAACCCCACTTAGACTCCAATTCACTAGGCCGATCAATTGCACTCTAGAATCCTAAAAAGTTGGAGGCAATTGAATTACACGTACAACCACCTTTTCAGATGTAACTTATGCAAATGAATTTATTTACTACTCCTCATGGTGATAAAGTCACCCAAACTCTTCAACCTAACTCAACTGTTATTTTTAGTGTTCGCATTCAATCACTTCCAACCAACTAGTACTCAACCTCTATAAAATAAAGCATGCTTATCCCTTTGAAAATCCTATTGACTCTCTTGGATTCTTGTAAGAAAACTCTTTCAACTATGTTACCCAATAATCGCATTTTGGAAGCTACATCCAAGTCAAATATGTGTTTGTAGCATTGTAATTCTCTCATTTAGAGACCACTTGCAAAAGAGCTTCATCAAGTTTTAGAACATACCACAATATAAAGGAAACCGCGAGGTGAAGGAAGAAAGAAACTAAAGATTAGAGAAGCCGCATGATACATAGGATAAAGTCGTTGTACATACGACAAATAGGCCGCGGATCAAAGGCAAATAGAAAAAAATAAGACAAGTTGACAAAGGTGTGACCAAAAGAAGTGTCTTTTGATTATTTTGTAGAAAAGATATTTATTGTACTTAATCAAATGTATATGGTGCGCCACATGAAACAATAGATGTATACTCGTGGGATAAGATATGTGTGTGCCTAGAAGAGAAATGTATAAGATCTAAAGAATAGAGAGAATCTGTATGTGTGTATGAGACTAATGTAATCTATTTTAAGATATGAATAAAGACTGATGTTTGGAGCAAAGATCATTAATTGATTTTACATTCTTTCTGTTCACATATTATATTAGTTTACTTTTCCCTTGCACATCCTTGACGAAGGGTGAACTTCTTAACCCTCACATTGTTATTGAGGCTTAAGGTCAACATTTGGTGTCTGAGCCCAAGTTCCTTTTGTTAAGCGAATGTCCGGAAAAATATCACCACCAGGGTATTGGAAACCATCAATGACAGGATTTGAGAATTGGCGAGAAAATCAAATTAATATATTTGTTAAAGGAGAAGTAACTTGAGACTCAAAGCATCATATAAAGAAAGCGAGGCAAAAGTATTTAGAGAATATGGAGAGGAATTTTGGTCTTGTTGTCCACTCAAAATTCCCGCTCGATAAGAGTAAAAATTTCAAAATTTTGAGTTTAAGTGTTTTTCTCGAAGTGCCTAAGCCGTGAAATTGAAAAATCTGTGTTTTGGGTCATTTGTGTGATTTTTCGGACTGTCGAACTTTTTGTCCCAAGCGTCCCAAGTACGAAAGTGCACTCTGTTCCCGATCGGCGAAATCGAAGTTGTCCCATTTTCGGGCCGTCGGAAAGTTTTGTCCCAAGTGTCCCAAAACTTATTGTGCGAATCCTGCTCCAATTTCTACCGAAACACCGAACCGCTGTACTCGCACTTTCATGCCTCAAATGTCCCAAAGTTAAAAAGTGCGAGCTTTCCAATCTTCGGCCGAAACTCCGTGCCGCGTGCTTGAGCTCCTTGTCCCAAATCGAAAAATGCAAGTCTTCCTATTTCGCCCGAAGCCAAACCGCGTACTCTGGAACTTTTTGTCCCGAATGTCCCAAGTCCAAACGGGCCCTTGTATCCGCGGCCGAATCACCCGAACCGCGTACTCCACACATTTTCGTCCCAATCGTTCCAATAAGCATTTGTGCATCCTCTCCCTGTTTCACCCGAATCGGCCGAGCCGCGTGTTTCTCGCATTCGCGTCTCACATGTTCCAAGCGTGCCAGTGTCATTCACACTTAGTTTTTCCCTTTCGCTCAAAGTATGATGCTTATTCAATTGGTGGTTGTGTATTCAATGCGCATTAAATTCATTCCTCTCTCCAATGGGGTATATAACGAGCATTTCCCCTTTGCATTTTTCGCATTGCTTCCATGCTATCTTTGCTCGAACCCTTGTAATTTGAAAACTCGCGCAAATATCCCCTCCTTTGCGAAATTCCTTGCCGAGTCAGGTTGCAGCTCGAGACTATCAACATGAAGATCAAGTTTCGTGGACGGGAGCAAATTTCTCCACTTGAGTCTGCATTAGCAATATTGGGGACAATGAAAGCTCGTCATCTCGACTTCGGCGATTTTGGGCAAGAATGGCGGAGATCGCAAACGAGCCTACACCAATAGCACAACGATTCATGATAGCGGTTTGGCTTTTTCCAGTGGTTTCCCAATCTCGATAGCAGGTGTCTTACGTCAGTGCTTTTCATGTGGAGCTCACTTCGACCCCGCGGCGAGCGAATGTGACAAATGTGCATGGGGAACCTCATTGCAAGCTGACGCCGCCTTATCGTAGCCGCTCCGAGGATTCCGGAGTTGGACAATGCTATAGTCGTCTCCCGGGATCAAGCACGATGACACTATTCGATCAAGACATGTAGATGTATATAAGGCACGAGTGGCGAAGTCTTGGTTGAAGAACCCAAGAAAGGTGCTTCGCTTTAACGAAAACCCTCTTCCGAGCGAGATTTCAATGAAGAATTGTCGGACTTCATAATCCTGCCTGGCTCGAGTTATGGGTTTGCCTCCACCAATGAGTTTCATTTCTGGATGTGCCCAGCCATCGGCATGGTGTGCGAGGAACACAAAACATCAACTCAGGCGAGAGATCATCAATATGAATTTGGCGGAGCAGGCTATCCAACGTTCGCGTGAACAAAGAAGTTCTATATGACTTCATACGATGTATACCTAGCTGGCATCAAGGCGGTGGTTTGGTTTCTCCTATAGATGCACACAAAGATGATCCAGTGTATGCCTATTGCCCATGATTCACCACCGAGACCAACAATCGGAATTTCGTAAGAGTAAATGATGCTTTCACCGTATACGTGGTCGATTGCTCAAGGTGATATCGTAGAAGGTTTTCAGAGATGAAGCCATGAACGATATCGCAGATGGAGCCTATTTCATCCAATTCAGAAATTTTCCTATATCAGCTTCATGCGCTATGAAAGCACTCCACGGCTCCCATGTTCTCGTGATGATAAATGGCCTCGATAGAAGTATACGAGGCAACTAGACAAGTTGCAGTTACATGTTGCGGAGAGACAAGAAGATTTCCGGCTTGCACTTTCCCATCTCTACTGGGAAACTACATGCTGAAAACAGCTCTGGATGCTCGTAACATAGAAAGAGCCACTCAGTCCCTATCATCTTTGTTCATTTCTTCAAGCCAAGAACACCTTTGACTTGAAGAAGTTTATTAAGCGAGAACATCAAGATAATCTACCATCATAGGCGGTGAATCAAGGTAAGACTCTTTGGGTGACCTGTGCGAGGATGATTTGAAGCCGGGAGAAGGCATGTGGCGGGTGTTCTCCTGCGTTGAGTTCAAGAACTTCGAGTGCATGTACCTAAGTTCTGAGGTCTCCGGGATGACAATTCGACCTATACTCGTATGAGTATGAAAATGTGATTAAGCACACCCTCTGCAGGAGGACTCTGGATTGGAGCAGAAAGAGAGAGATGATCTGGATGAGATTCTTGCTCCAGGTCCTGTAGTCGGGACTAAGGTCCGGTTCAAGAAGAAGATCCGAGAATTTAAGAGGCACTCGGGAGAATCCAGCTCCAAGGATGATTCGAGCACCAATAAGAGGCATCGGTTCTAAGTGCGAAACACCAGTCACGAGCCCCTCCTGCCTCATCAATGAGGACTGCCGAATCTACTCCCTCTTCATCTACTGGGTATATAAGAAGAAACTCAAAGAGGTAAAGAAGGAGCACGCGAGAGAATGACCCTCCAAGAAACGCGGGCAGAGTTGCCTATAGGGCCGAGAGAACATCATTGTTCTCGGTGAAAGTGAAGAAAGTGAGATGCCCGGCTCCTGAGTGTTCTTGAAGATCCAGTGGATAAGAATGAGGAGGGTCAGGAGCATGAACTTGCGGGTGTCTGCGGATTCTTCTACCACCATTGCCTCCAGTTGCTCTACCTCCACATCTCGGCTTGAGTCGACAAGTGTGTAGACCACTGACAGTGTCATGAGCTCCTTTGTCTCTTGGTCCCCTTGCTTACTTCTCAAGATTCTTCTTCCTCTTTACTTGCATTCTGACACTGGTTGTGAAAGGAAGAAAATCCTCCTCAGCTTAGGACAGGTGTAATAC